>CM035786.1:35258974-35766474 GCA_020466265.1 Siphamia tubifer
TAAAGACACAGAGATTTGAACAAATGGATTTATTGTATATATTTCATTTTCAGTTTCACTCCCCTCCGTATCTTTAACTTCTTTCATATGTATAGAAGAAGAAACCATTTCATGTCATCAATAATTTACCCAACTTTAATCCAAACTGGTTCAGTCCAGAAAACCAAATTACATCTCCCCACATATTTTAGCTTTTAAGACTAGTCATAAATAAAAGACACACTGTAGATGAAAGATAACGTAAAGATTTTGATAATGAAATCAATGAATCATCAAAGACATCTCTGTCATGAATAAGTTATGACAAATAAACATGATTCACAGGCAATGCAAAATATGAAAGTGGTGGTGCAGCGTATGAAAAGCTGACTTTAACGTGTCTAAGA
Organism: Siphamia tubifer; assembly: GCA_020466265.1. NCBI lineage: Eukaryota > Metazoa > Chordata > Actinopteri > Kurtiformes > Apogonidae > Siphamia > Siphamia tubifer. The sequence goes on from CM035786.1 coordinate 35,259,361, forward strand.
CTATTCGTTTAGTGAGCTAATGAGTGATTATTTGAAGTTTTCAGGGATTACTCTATCTTGTTGGAATTGAGTTAAAGGAGATTCACTTAGTTCCTGTTTTTATATGTAACTTTCAGCTCAGTCTGTCAGTTATTGTAAAACACAGAAGGCAAAAGTTCATCCTCATGCAAAACGTACTGTATTGCATCATAGTCATAGTCGGTAGACATTACTGTAAACTCATATATTGCTGTCTCTCCTTTAGAGCTAGATCTACCTTTGTATTATTTCTGACTATCAGTGTAAAAGTGTGAAACTGAAAAGACTCCTTTGTGCTATTATTCTCGACAGCTGAAACCATAATCTACAGCCATTGATGTTCTAGAAACTGGAAAACTTTTCTTTCTTCAAACGCCGTTGCGGCTGCACTGACAAAAATCTCTGACGATACACTGTCAGAATTTGGACATTTTTTTTCCTCAAAAATGAGAGAAATCTACCACCAAACAGTGAAAAGATGAAATTGGATCTGTTGAATTTCAGAAAATGCTTCCGATGCCTTGAGAAATATAATACTTGATGTGATCAATCAATCAATCAATCAATCAAACTTTATTTATATAGCACGTTTCATACAAAAAAATGCAACACAAAGTGCTTTACAGCATTAAAAACATTAAAAACAAGTACCCATCCCTCCCTCCATATATTCACAGAGCACACATACGTACATGAACACACCTACCCATACATGCACACGCACCCACACACACACACACACACACACACACACACGCGCACGCCCACACACTCTCAGCTTCAACTATATGAGAGATTTACCGTTGAGACAGGACATAAACGTTATCTTTGAACTTCTTCGTCCTAACCCTTACATATATCAAAAAATATATTTACATGGATTAACTGTTAGTTTTAATACGAGGAACAGATTTGCATGGCCCCCTCCACTTTAAGGTATTATCATATAATCCAATTTCTGGTACAGGAGATTGTATTTAAATTGCCTCCGAGATAGATAATACATACCCTGTAGCAGTTTAGAGCTGTGTTCATTTTTAAGTTGGATTATTAATTTAACCAAAAAGAAAAAAAAAAAGGTTTAAGCTTTACCTGCCAAGTGTTTTCAACTGTGCCTTCCTTGTATATTAATCTCATTAGGGGAGTTCTATAGGAAGTGGGCAAGGCACACTCCATTATTTATGGAAGTGTAATTATCTATGGTGTCACAAGCAGGCAGGAATTTACAGGACCCCGGTTCTGCATCAGCACAATGGCTAGCTAGGTAATGAAGTGAACACACCTCCAGGCCGTACAATACACTATCTGATCTGCTCCACTGTTGTTCTGTGATGCTTTTTGTGTTGCACACTTCCATACAAACAGCATCTGCACTATTCAGTGTTTCACTAATCTAATCTAATTTAATCTAATCCATTGATTAGTCATGTGTTTCCAGAAGTTTGTTGATCTAAAATTAATGACATACAATATCGTCTTATAATAATCAATAAAAATACTCCACAATGTTCCAACACATCAGATGTAATGAATGGCTGTGGTTTCTGAGTTGAATATCCTCACTGCAGTCACAGGTTCAGCTCAGCTCATTTCATTTTTATTTAGATGAAGATCATTTATTTTATAAGTACATTATATAGTTCGCACGCACACACTGGAATTGACCTCCTGCATTTAACCCCTCACTACAGCATGCAGGAACACATGACATACTGCAGACGAGGAGCAGTGGACTTGGCATATCAAGCACCTGGGGATCAAAAGGAGGGTTAAGTGCCTTGCTCAAGGGAACATCAGCCAACAACTCAATCCAGCAACCCTTCAGTTACAAACGCTTCTATGCCACAGATGATTTACCTACACAAGACTTTATAATCTGTACTGTATACATCATATCCGCCCAATGTAAAACTTAAGATCCTCAGTTTGAGCAAAACATTCACACTAAAACCGTTGGAGAATCTATGGTCTCAAAGATCTCATGTGGTGGAAATAAGGAAATTAGGAAAAAGAAATAGCTTTAGAACAAGTCTGTGCTAACGGATATGGAAGTGTGTGTGTGTGTGTGTGTGTGTGTGTGTACTGCACTGCATGATATGATTTTCTGCCAAGGGCGATGTATGTGTGTTTATATATGTGTGTGTAAGAACCTGGAGGCTTGTATCAGTGGAACAGGAAGTGAGCTAAAAATATATGAATTAAGAAAACAAGGGTATTGTTTTCACACATGTTGGAGAATACTGAAAAAGAACATTCTGTGATTATTGGACTATGTCTAAATGCGGTAGAATGTATAGTTCCGTCATTGCTCTGTAGAATTGGGTTGGGAATTGTAGTTGTAAGGTCAAAACGATACGCATCTCGATACAGCATCTAAGACACGTGAGTGGCACCTCTTGATGCGATACAATACGATTCACACCAAAATCACAATACAGACTGATCAAGCCCATTCTGATTCAACACATTCATTCTGTTAAATAAATATACAGTGCAATTCAATGAGCTGGATTATTTAGTTTTAGTTTCAGAACATGTGCCTCACATACAGTTAGTGAAAAACTTAGATCTTTGTCATCAGTCATTTCTCTACATGTTTCTAACTCAAGTACAAAGAGTACAACGCTTTAAGAGACATGGTATTCTGGGATGCACTATCGGATAGCTACGGTATGTAGCCGTGTCTTTGGTCTGTATGACAGTTTTCAGTCCTGCTGATCAAAAGTACATGTCAATAAACCACATGTTCTACCTTTGTCAGATTCACATACAGACTCCACTGTATTCATCCACAGCACTCATACTGTCCTGCACAGTGTATACACCTGCTAGTCCGCAGTGCATGTTAACGTTACCTACAGAAAAGAAAAACTTTACTCAAAGAAAAAGAAACACTATTAAATCCAACTAAAATTATATTATTTTGAATATATGAAATTTTAGTGCTACAAACATTCAGTAACCGATGCATCGTGATACTATTCCAAACTTTTCATTCACTCACAGCTTCTCTATTGATGCACTCGCATCATGTGTCAGCGTATCGATACGTATCGGATAATTTTCCCATCTGTAGAACAGTGGGTTTACTGGGAGCAGTCATGTATTTGTGGGACAACAGCTCAAGAAACCTTTATCTGTCATTGTGTTTTGCTGTGTTATCTAATTTTACTCCTGCATACTGAATATACTTAATAATAGTTCTGACTGATCTGCCTCTTTATTTCTGGAACCTTTTTCTCAAATAGTGATTTCACTTGTGGTAATTATTGATATTAACTTTTTTGTCATTCTTGTAACATTTTCATCCATACCACCCAGCCTTAGTTTCAAATGTGCACAGAACATAATTAACATTTCCTTTGTTGTATTTTCTGCCTTTCACTGGGATTACTGCTGCAAGCCACAAATAAATACATGGAAATGTTGTAAATACAGGATGGTCTGATTCTATTAGAAAATAAACAGGGTTAAAAAAAGAAGTTCATGGCTGGCCTGACATGTTTAGTGTACATGTAGCATTTTAGCGTGTGTGTGTTTGAGAGAGAGAGAGAGAGAGAGAGAGAGAGAGAGAGAGAGAGTTAAAAGGTGTTATTAGTACACAGTATGTGCAGGTTATTGTGAGTGTGCCAAGAAAGAGACATTTAAAGACTGATAGAGAAGAAAGAGGCTTCACAGAGCTAAAGGAAGGCAGGTCCAAAGACAGGAGTCAGCCAGACCGGCTGGCTTTCCTTCCAGGCCTGGTATTTCACTGTGTGTACAGACTTAGCAGCACTTTCCACAGCAGCTGCTGCAGCAACGATGGGGTCATTTACATATAAATGAAAGTTGCCGATCACACGCTGCTGACCCCATTTATTTCAGCGGACAGACAGACAGGCAGGCAAGGCAAGCGCCAGCGAGTTGCCGAATTACTCCAAATTACCGCATTTCCATCTCCACATCAGGCCTGTCAGGCCTGCAACTATCGTCCCGGCAGTTTTTTCACTTCCTCTCCTCCTCCACGCACCCACCACCAGGTCTGGAGTGACTCTAATTGGCAGTGGTGAATTTAAAGGACCTGTCAGTGGCTGAGGCTGTCACCACCCAGGACAGCACAGCAAAGAAACAACATAGCTAGCTTATCACAGCACAGCATTGCACAGCATAGCATAGAAACAACACAGCCAGGTTAATATAGCACACAAACAGCATAGCAGCGTTTGTACATCACAGCAGTGGGAGAACACAGCTCAGCATCACTCAGCATTGTATAAGGGACAGTGTGGCTCATCATGCCCAAGTTTCCTCCTGTGGCTCTCTCAGATTTCCTCTGGCTGTTTTTATTTTTACTTTTTTTGTGAGACTTTTCTTTGCTTCCCATTTTCTTTTTGTTCACTTTGACTTGTTTAAACCTCGGTTTCTAATCTTTTCTGTCATTTTCTGCTCCCATATGACATTCTCACAGCTCTGTTTTGAATGAGCATCTGGATCTGAATCCTGAGCCATATGCTATCATCTTCATTTCACTACTTCCATACACATGACCACACAACATATGCATGAACACACGTGCGCACAGAAACATACACACACTGAAGTAGTTCAGTTATATATATAAATATATATTTATTTAATTTTTTTTTTTTTACAAGGCAGATTAATACTTCAGGCCCACATGATATGATCTTAATGATGCAGTTGTGTTATTTCCTGCCCCCCTCTTTTTTTTGCAGAATATTTCATATGTTTACTTATTTACAGACTTCATTACTACTCTAATTTCGTCATCCACATAATGAATATTCAGAATACTGTATGACTTACTTATCCTTTGATGTATTTGATAACAGTTATCTTGTATGAAAGTGAAATTAGAAAGAAAAACATACTACAAGTACTAAACCAAACCATTAAAAAAGATCTCCAACAGGTTTATCACTACTACTAGCTGTTCTAAACCAATTTTAAAGGTTATTAAAATACTACTTGTAGCCAAAGTTACTATTAATGTTTAATACACAGCATTTACATTTTTTTTCTTTTACAATGTTAGCTAGGTAGCATTTACGCAGCATTACTGTAACTATCATCGCTCTTGGTGCTCCCCCAGCTCTGGCCCCAAAGAACCAACATAAGTTAATTATTAACAATTAAGTACACTTTTCTAAAACTAACGGATCATATTATGGCAGCTACATTCCCCTCTGTTTCGCAGTAATCATGTCCTTGCATAGGCAGATTGTTACTGCATTTATAATTTAGCAAATGAAGTTTAAGGTAATTAATTGTGTTATAAATGTAATTGTTAAAATTGATACTCAACAGGAGTCCCCTCTCTATAGAGTTTCCCCAGCACTGTGTAGCACTGAAATGTTAATAACAATTTCTGTAGCTGCAATGTGGTATAAGAGTATAAGGAAACAATAGATCATGTCGGACAAGGATGTTAAATTCATTTCATTCCAGGCGTCACATTCAGTCCAATAAGATCTGAGATGGACCAAACCAGTCAACCAGTCACTGCATTATGAAAGTGTTTACATCTACAAAGTTTCCTTAAAATGTGAATAATATGAACAACCTGATAAGTCTTAAGAAAAATAATTGTAATTGTAAAAATGTTGTTCCTCAACTTACTGTATCATTTACGCAAATGTTTTCAACTTACAGATCACAGTGGATCTACAAATACACAAAACAATTAGTAACGGGCAAAAATATTGATAAAATTGCACAACTTCTCTTAAGACATATCAGGTTGTTCATATTATATATTCTATATATATATATATATATATATATATATATATATATATATATATATATATATTCTATATAATAGAATTATATGTTCTTTTTTTTGTTAATGTAATGTAATTTCATGCTACAGTACAATGATGACTGGTCACTTGAGATCACATTGGACTGTATGTGAAACCTGTGCTAAAAATATTTTAATATCTTAATAGTTCTTATCTTCAATTTTTACAGAGGATTGGACCCTTTGGCATGTGTGTTTGGGTCCGCAGGCCATATGTTTGACACCTGTCATATAGAAAATTCAAATCACTATACAAATGAATCCAGTATATCAAGCATCATACCACACACACATGGGTATCACCTACTCGAAAAATGAAAACCAGTAAGTGACAAGTAGAAAGGCAGTAGAGCTAATGCTTGTAGCAGCTTTATTTATCAGGCAAAGCAGCATCTCTCCGTATGCATTTGTCTCTTTCCTGTCCTATTCTTGGTTAGCCAAGCACATACCCTTATTAGTTCATTAAAAGCAGTCTGTCTCTTCTGCCTGACTGGGGTATAAGCGAGGCAAAGAAAGGTAAGAAAGAAAAAAGGAGAGATTCAAAACACTACTCTCTAATTACCGAAGATTGATGCATCCAGTGAACATCCTGGTAATCAGTGTTGTTTTTATTTGTTTAATGGTAGGACAGGGATCACAGGCAGGCTGACCCTCTGTGATCATTAACAGAATTAATGCAGGCAGAAGCACAGGCATCTCTTCTCCGCTTGTTTGGTCTAGAAGCGAGTGTCAGAGTGTTGCTTCATGAATGCATATGGCTTTGTGTATGCACATGTTGGTTTACATTGAAATTTGTTTACATCACTGAAGACAGATTAACCAACCATTCACACAGGTAGATTCACTTAAAGAGACAAATATTTGTCTACATGTCTACATTAGAGTGGACACAGTTAGTTATGTCAACAATGTTAGAGTGAAGTGTAACAAACAGATAATACCAAAGGAGTCTTTTCTAGTTTTATACTGTTAATGGAGTAACATTATTCTCCATTACAGATATGAACATGGTCATGCCTGCAGGTTATTCTACACCGTTATTGCATTGTCTATATTAATGCATGTTTCTGTAGTCAGTTTGTTTATGTAATATGTTAATGTTCGTTGAACAGATAATGCAGATTTCAAGGGAGATACTATTTACGGTACTGTATGTATTTAATAGTTTTTAAAGACCAGTACAAGCCGGCGTCATGTGTTTGTCTTGTGTTAAACTGACAGCATACACATAGAAATGGGCAAAGTCGTGGAAAAATGGAGGGCAAAGTGTAAGGGAGGCAGCCACTCGAAAAGATGGTTCTCTAATTTCATGTTAATTAATTAATGTACTTACTGTACAGTAGCAGTTTGCTGCCCCGAGGGGATGACATGCTATGTAACTGGCAAATGTCATGACTCCCACTGACAGAAGGAAGACAGAGATGGGTCAATGAGTAATTATAGCTGAGAAAATAGACTTAAATGTTAACAATTGATACAGTGAACACTGAGCATGGCTACTTTTATGCTAGACATACCTGGTAAGCTGTGGGTGAAAATGGATTTCTGTGATGTGTTAAGTCGAAGCACTAACTTTATGAAACTTGTGTCTTAAGCTGAATGTTTAGTAAAAGTTTTATATTTGGCATTGAAGAGAAAAGCCTGTAAAATAAGAGCTGCAGAAAATGCTCTTAAGTTCAACACTATATACTGTCTGCTGCGTTTGTGTGACATGCACAGTAGTACATCTTGGATGAAGAAGTGGGAGTAAAATATGCAAAGGTCTAAATCCTCTCATCTTCATCAGGAGTTCTTAAGACTCTCCCAGACATGTTTTCTCTGGTGACCAAATTTTTCTACTATCTGAGCTACTGCTTGTAAATGAAACATATAGAATGATTAGAGCTATGAATCATGTGTTTCACTAGCTCACACTGCATTTGGTATGTCTGAGATGTTAATGAAGGCCAAAAATTGCCTCTGTGCCATTTCCTTGAGAAGAGGAGACTTTAAAAATGCAAAAGGAGAGTGGGCAAGATCCTGACTTGAGTTTAAGAGAGAGGAGAAAAAAAGCCAATAGCTCAAAAAGGACAGTAGGGATATACTATTTTTATACCCATAAAGACCAAAAAAAACCCAAAGCATCTACTGATCTAAACTGTTGATTCACTAATCCTTTCAATACATGTAAACAATTGGTGTAAAATGCAGTTTATCATCTTTTCATGGTCATCAGATATGACCCATTTGGACATTCAGAGGCTCTGTAGTGAGTTTATCAGGGATACCCATGGAGTTGGATCAATGACAGTAGATGGAGACATTGGGTTTATGTTAAGTTAATAATATGCTTCTGTTAAAAAGTAAATTTTTCTTCATTTTTTCTGTCTTTTATAATAACATTTACATTTAAGCTTTTCTGAACATCTTCATGATCAGTAAATTAAAGATAAGAAAATAGATAATTTTCACTTGCTAAATACAGAAGATAATATTGTAATGTTGATGAATTACTTTGGAAAGATTATGTAGCAAGAAAAGATTATTCCTAGTTAGTTATTAGTTGTTAGTTATTAGTCCTAATGGGTTCAGACACAGGTAAACCCACTGAAAAAAACAGACAGTTAAATAGCTGTAGTGTTTTGGAGTGGATCTGCTGGAAAAGTAAACTGGAATGAGAAGAAGCTGTTTCACTTTACTGTCAGTAATGTAGAGTATATGGCCCCATACGAAGGACAAAATGTTTGTTGCACTTTAATTTTAAATACAATAAGTACTTTCCTGCCTCGTTGTGTGCACACACTCAATATTTTACCACATAAGGTTAAAAATAGTTTTTTTTTTTGTCACTACCAATCACAGCTTGAGGCGATAAATACCTTTGATTTCTGCAAGGTCATTTTACCCACAAAGGAAGGGTGCTGAAGACAAGACTAAGACATTAGTGGTGTGTTTGTCCAGTGTAAAAAGGGAAGTAGACTGTGGTGCTTTCCATTACACAACAAATCTATACTTGGGAATCAAAACTTGGCTAACATCCTACTTTTATACAGCTAAAGTTTCTTTCTGCTTTTGGTATTTTTCTTTTGCATGTACCCTCAGACAGTGACAGACGGACATGGCTGAGGAATGTCAAACATTTAAGACCTTGAAGGCATTTTAAACTGCGGCTGTCCTACTGTCCTACCTCAGGCTAACCTCCAGCAGCCCCAGCGATGTAGTGTCAGCAATGACATTGGGATTCTATTAGCAGGTTGTGTGAGGCGCTGGCCCCCTGCCCTGTGGTGAGACCTACCATTGATCTGTCATGGGAGATGGCTGCTCCCTGCTCCTCTCTCCCATAGGGCTCAATTTGAACCTTTCCAAAAACCGGGCCTGAAACCTCGGCTTGAAAATCTACCTGGGGAGCAGAGAGTGGAGAGCAGAGTGCTCAAGGTCAGACATGACACCAGTGTGCAGATAAAGACGACTGGGTGTAGTTGACACCGGCCATAATGGCCAGTGAAAAGTGAGGTTATTTGTTATTGATTCCCAATGAGCGAAATCACCAGGTCTATATAGTGCTGTTTATGGCTGTGGATGGGTTGAATGTGTGTGCCTCACAGAGTAGCCTCTGAAGGACAGAGAAAAGAAATGAAACTTTCTCTCTATCTGAGAATCTCTTTCTCTTCTCTTGTTTTGAATGGGTGCATAGTGATCTGTTTTCCCAGCCAGCCTCATTTGTATTTTTACTGAATTACCCCGGATGCGCAACCTGAACCCACTTAAGCATGTCACTTAGCGTTTGTTGAAGTTAGCGGAGACAGGGCCCTCATCAGGTTTCAATGAGGGAGGCTGTGGCTAAGTGGCCACTTGTCATGTTTATTTATTTCATTTTTTTTCTGATTCCCACATGATGTCTGTGTTTACTGTCTGAACTGTTTAGAAAGAAATATATGACCAGAGGAAGAGACAAAGGCCAATAATGGATATATGAGTGCTATGTATTGCTGCCTTTCATAAACTATCGACTCTGACTTTTTGCGTTGAGATGGCTGATATTTTTACTTGTGAGACTTTAGCACATTCTATTTAATTGCAGACAGAGGTTAAACACGCAAAATCAGCTTTCCCTTGTTCTGGAGATATTTGAATAATTTTTAATAAAATGTGTTTACATATAGTCATGGAGTCTTTTAATCCTTTTTGACTCACACAGTATGAATCAACGTGGAGAAATACAGGGGTGTATGTGAATTAACAGTATGAAAGTACAAACAGAACAGAATATTGAAATTGCCCCCACGGGCGATTCTTGGCTGTGCTGTGGCAGCGAGACACTTCCTGGTGCTGCTCCATTTTATATGTATGAAAATCTCTCATGGATCCATGATATACATTATAGATGAGGGCTCCCGTTCTGCGCTCCAGTCACTGGAGCAGAATTTTCCATGATACGCACACCCACACCCACACCCACACCCACCACTACTACCTCCTCCCCCCAGTGCCATGCCGTCCTCTCTTCTCCTCTCCTCTCCTCTCCTCTCCTCTCCTCTCCTCTCCTCTCCTCTCCTCTCCTCTCCTCTCCTCTCCTCTCCTCTCCTCTCCTCTCCTCTCATCCCTCTCTCCATTCATTTTTCCTTCCATATGCCCTCCCATTGGAGTGTCGTTTCATCCATCCCCAGCTCCCTTTCATCCCTCTCCAACCCTTTGGTCTCTTATCATTTCATCCTTCCATAAGTCAAACCTTACATCTTTACTTCCACCCATCAGTCCATCCTTCCTTCGCTTATTTCGCCCCACCCCCATAGCATGAAACAGGCGAAGAACATGTGACCAGAGAGGTGGGAGCCTGCTGGGCCTTCCCCCGCAGTGCCACCATACGTTGATTTGTCTCCTCCGGTTCCATATTGATTTTGTTTTAAACAAGGGAAAAATACAAGAAGAATGAGGTGCTGGAGGTGACATGAAATAAAAAAAGAAGTAAGGTGGAAAGGGAGTGAAAAGAAGGAAAGAGAAAAGAAGAAAAGTGCTTCTATGCATCAAATCTATGAGTTACAGAGTTCAGAGTATTATCAGGAGGTTACTTTACAGAGGGTGAACTCAAAAAGAAATGGGCAGAGGAAGAACAGTGGTGCAGAAATGGAGGGAAAGTGTGAGGTCCTTTATTTAAAAATCCCTTTTTTATTCCCACCCTTTACTTTGTGCTTGTTAAATGAGTTCTGCGGTTGACTATGTGGCGAATGCATCTCATTCTACATCTTGGTACAGTTGCTGCCTTAAAATGATTCTCTGCTTAGTTCAATTTAAGTTGTGTGCAGAATAATCGATCCCCCCATTAATTCTACTTAGCCGAGTTTCACAGTACAAGCCTGAGCTTGACTGGTCCACCAAGGCCAGCGCTGCTGAATGGCTGACCTTTACATGGCTCGGACTGCCATTGATTTTCAGCAGGACTTATTTCATGAACTGGGGTTTGGGACAGGGCACCCAGATGAAGATGAACTATGAGGCAAAATCGGTTCCTTTGGCACTTTCCATTTTCTCTGCTCTTCACTTTTATTTCTCTCTTTTTCTCTGTCCCCTTTATGTTGAAATACGTACTATGTACCCTATTGGCTGAGCTCTGTGGGTGGTGTAGTCTGAGAGCACAATAAAGCGTCCCCTGTGTGACCCCCCTTGAGTTAAGAGCCCCCCATGTGTTTTCTGTGAAGTGGTGTGTGTGTGTGTGTGTGTGTGTGTGTATGTGTGTGTATATGTGTGTGTATTTGATGGTCGTTCTTAATGTTTGTGCACGCACGATTCGGTCTATACTTTCGTGTATGTAGGCTACATTGTTAAGTGCTTTAGGATGGTTTTCTCTGTGACATAGCCCCTTGGTATTTGCAGTGAGGAAATAATGCAAAACAGAGAGTGTGAACAAGCCATTAGAGCTCCCAGGACTGCCCTCAGAGCCAAAGAATTGACAAAAACAATCCTGACCTCATGAAAAGACAGCTACAACATCTGTATCACAACCACATGGGGGAGGAGGAGGGAAGAGACACAGAGAATAAATCTTAAATCCCTAATGTGATTTCAGCGAGATTTGCAGTCCTATATTGCACTATGTTAAAGCTTTAATTTTAGGAAGAATGTGTTCAGATGAACATTGCCATATTGGATAAATTAATAAATAATAAAAGCTAAGACAAAAAGCAGACAGAAGTGTAGGCAGCTCAGGTTCATGTGGAGTGCAGGGAGAATCTCTCAGCCTCTCTGTCTGCCCTGTCTCTCTATCGCTCTGCTTGGCTTGGATTAGCTGTATGTCAGTGACTGTTGACTAAAAACATATTTAAATTTAATATTCTCTCATGAATACATGCATGCATAGATTTGTCCCTGGATGGTGGGAGGTGCCGGGGCAGGTGAGGTCATGGCCTAGCACAGGTGGTGTAATGTGGAGCAAGATATGATACATGGATGGTGATGGCAGTGGGGGTGTTGGAGTGTATTCCATTTAGTTTTTTGCTTCTTACATTAAACTTTGGTTGGAAGCTCCAGGAATTCGTGTAGATTATTTTCAGTCTAATTTTTATACATTCATTGAATTGACTTGACCACAAACAAAGCATAACTCAGCTGAGGACCTCCCACCCCCGCAGAGGAGATTGGAATGCCCCTCATATTCTAAAAACACATCACTGTTATACATTTTTTGTAAACTGATCCTCAGTCTATGGCCTGGCGTGCCTTGTGGACAGGATGGTTGGATCACCAAGCGCTGGTGTTATTTGATTCCAAGTCAACCAGATGGTTTCCGCTATACTGACTGTGTTTTTACATCTTATCTCCTGTGATTAACAAAACTTTATGGGCATATATGTAAATCTGCTAATTTGTTGTTTTGACCAAGGTGTGAAACATACTACCTCAAGAACCCCATCACCCACCAGCGAAGCAAAGGAGTCCAGTGAAACAAGGATGTCCAGTCAAATCAGTGAATTCTAACATTAACTACTAGTTACTAAAAAGATTAAACCAAAAAAACCTCAACTGTGTATTTAAATAATATTTCAATATGGTCTGGATTATTGGATTGAGTGGTGGTTCCATTTTGAGCAGACCCCACAGCAGAATCAGGTTGTTGGACGGGCTTTGCATGACCTTGGGGCATCGACTAGGGACATATTGGGAGTCTTCCCTCAGAAAATTTTGTATTTCTTAGATGCAATTTCCTGCATTTTAATCAATCTGGTGCTGGATGCTGCACAAGGCATTGAAAAGATGGATGGTTTGGCACAAAGACTGATGTCTGGCTACCCTAACTGGGGCACACAACATCCGAGAAACCAGTTGTGCTTGAAGAGTCCAGAACATCTACATCATGCATCTTAGCCAAACATGTGCGCGCACCCAGTGAATTCAGTCTATAGCGTTGCGTCGCTTGCAATTTACATAGCATTGGACTGCACATCGCACGAGTTGAATTCACAAAAAGAGTGTATCATCACAGACCAGATGGCCACACCCAAATGTTCAGATTTCCTATCAGTCAGCTATCCATGCCAGCACAGAACAGCAAACTTCAAAATTGCAACGATCCAACATTGCAAAACAATAGCATTTCTGTAGCGACTCAACTTGGTCATACCAACTCTATCCAAGAGAAATGTCTTCTAATAACACAACAACAACAGCTAAAAGTGCACACGGCAGTGCAACACATGGAATTAGCATTAAAATTAACCAAAGATGACTTACCATTTGTAAACTTCCAGAAGGCCTTTGTCTGTCAAAACATTGTAGTCTACTCATAGCTCGTAGTGTAAACAGTAGGCTTAGTAATTCTTCCATAACTTTAATTATAAAAAAACAAGCAACAAAATCATACAGTTTCACATTTAGAAAGTAGATAGAATCTATCATACGGGGTAGAAGAACTCTCTAATTTGAAAGGATAGCGTCTTCTGGTTTGTATGGTTTCTTAAATGGCCATAGAAGAAGAGCAACCACAGTACATCATAACTTACTTACGCCCCCTCGTTACCCTAGAGCTACTGCACAACAGTGTGGGTTACAAACTGGATATCATTTCATCAGAGTTGATATACTTAGGGCAATTAATTTTTTATGAAAACTGTAGACATAATTACAGGCTGAAGAAACGCAATTCTTAGCCTTCAAAGAATTCACCCATTCACACACACACTCATACACCAGTAAGTTTCTAAGGTCTAAGGTCAGTCCTACTGGGGGCCTAAGTCAGGGTTCAGTGTCTTGCCCATGGACACTTCGACATGTGGACAGCCAGAGCTGGGACGTGAACCGCCAACCGGTCATTGGGCGACGCACTCTACCAACTGAGCCACAGCCGCCCCAAATAGCGTAACGCCAATTACGACTGAACAATCTCCTTTTTCCTGTGAAAAGGTGTTTAGGATAGATTTTAAGGGTCACCTGGGTTGGTTTATCAGTACCAAGATCCTCCGAGTCCGCGCTCGAGTCAGACCCTCTTCTGTGGCACAACAGTCTGGATCACTGATGCTCCTTGATGATTGTCAGACTTGTCTTGAGTTTTGTCCTCCTCAGATTGTCTGAAGAATCGCCGTATGTCCATCTTATTTTTCCTTCGTATTTTGTTGTCTTTGAAATTTGTTTGACTTTGCTGCTCATAGTTGTAACTGCTAAGGAACGTTTGCGCTCATTTCAGGTGACAGAAGCTAAAATGCTACACCACTTCCATTTATAGCGGATCATTACAAAACAACCAATCAGATTATGACAAATAGTTTCTAACACATTTTAAATTAAGGACTTTGATTTTTATGCCCTTTAAAAACAGAAGAAAAATGTTAAATTAAGCCTATGGCAGCATGGGTGGGCCTATGATAGGGCAGGGCTGCATCACTCAAAGGGCCGCCCATCCTGCCAGGCCTGATTTTGGGCCTGTGGGGACATCTGAAGGTAACCCAAGGACAGAAACAGTTAAATAGACCCACAGGACTCAATCAAAAATACAGTTGATTCCAATATGAACCAACAAGGGGATTCCACACATGGCACACTATTCTGAGATGTTTGATATGGGTCACTTGTACAGCATATTCTGTTGGATACTATGAACATGGACTTCCTCTGAAAAAAATATTTGAAATTTAGAGAGACTTCATTGTTGTATACAGCAAATGTTTATATCTCACTTAGGCATTTGACATGTATTACATGATCTCTATATGATTTTGTATAGATGATTAATGTGGACAATATTATGTTTTCTGGCTCCAATGTTGAGTTCTTATCTTAGTTATCAAGGGAATAGCAGATTATTAATTTTGAAACATTCATTTTTTCAATGAAAATGTACTAGAACCTTAAAAGTACAGTACATTTTGCCTTTTTGTCTTTTACTCAGTACCTCTGTGCTCAGTGGCATTTAAACTATATAACAGATGTTTTGTACCCCCACATGTCTCTTCAGTTAGCTTACCTGACATCTTCCTAAACATATACCTTTATATTTGAACTCTTTCCAATGATTTGATTATTTAGGGTGATATTACTATTCTGATTTGAATACTTGGCCAACCTTATTTTATGTGCCAAAATTGTATGCTAATAAAATATTTTATTTTTCATAAAGTGCATATACATAATAGAGCTATTGTTAGACTCAAATGCCAATACTGTCACACCCCTTGTGTTTCTTAGTCTGTTCACTAGCTTATGACATTCAACTTTTTACATATTTGTACTGAAGTTTCTGCATTGTGCACATATTATTAAGCCAATAGTTTGTAAGCCTGGAGTAAAAATGCACACCTAATAGAAGAGCTCATCTTTCTGGTCACAAGAAGAATCAAACTCGCTTTTAAACATTAGAAAATACTTCGTAACAGGACCACAACAAATTTTTGGATATACCACAGCCTGGTCTTTTTCAGCAGTTGAGGTCTGCCACCAGTGGAAAAAAAAACAATTTTTAATGTAAAGAAGCAAAATGGCAACCCTGACTGCTGTGTTCCATTAACTGGATATGCACCGCTGCATTTAAACAGGAGTATTAGTGAAACATTTGTTTTCATTAATCATGTAAACAGGTTTTAAGGAATAGTATCTTTTTTTTTTCTCAGCTGGGTAATTTTGTGCATGTAAATGTAGTCATTGACAGCAGTCTGATGTGCAACCATTTAATGAGCAAAGGAGATCAAAAGGAAAAGATTGCATGTGCCAGGAGTCAAAGTAATCCACTTCATAAGTTTATGTTCTCCATGTAATATGATCTGAGCTGATGAATGGCGTTGTCCCTTGGACACGCTTCAGTATTAGACATAATGATGCACAGACTCGAAATCTGCAGCAATAGAATGTAACCTTGCATAGACCAGGTTGCATGGAATATGATTATACAACATGTGTATCAAGTACACCCTGTTAGGATAATGAATCCTTATATTGTCAGTCAAATGCTATTTACACTTGTATTATACATTATCACAGTGTAATAAATACCATCTATAGTAGGGGGAGTTCCATTCTGTCAGCTCTTCCAAACATTTTGAAAACCATTTACAGCACAATACAACTTAAATTCTCTCTACAACACTTAAGTTTACACCAAATCTAGCCACAACATAAATAGTAAGTGCTGCCCAAAACCACTTTCACTCAACCACTCCAAACCCTACCAATGAATTGAGCCACCCAAGGCCCTGGGAGGAATGGAGGGGTAGGACTTGGCAGAGACACATCCAATGTGTTTTCCGCTCCAGTACTTCTTGTTCTCACTTCGTCAGAGTGTGTTTGCTGCAGATTGGGAAAAATGGCGAGAGGTCAGGCCAATGTGCTGCTTGTCTGGCCCTCAGGTTCCATGCAGTTCAAGGTTGAAGCAGACACAGTGAGAGGGGGTTTTGAGTTTATTTAGCAGAAAAATTTCACAGTGTTGCAGTGTCAGACTCTGGAGTGGGAGGAGACGAGATACAATGCTGGAAGACAGGCCTGTCCCTTTTGTTTGGTGCTGAATGCGCTTATAGACAAGCAGGGATTTTCTCTAAGTGTCAGGATGAAACATAAGCAGGCTTTACAGTCAAGGGCTGGAGTGGTGGGAGAGTGATGGAACCAGCAGAAGTCGCAGGTGACAGGATGTGGTGTGTGTGTATGTGTGTGTGTGTGTGTGTGTGTGCGTGTGTGTGTGTGTGTGTATATGAGGCATGGGGTATTGATATGCTGGGAATGAGGCTCAGAGCAGATGGACAGAGCAGGCTGGCCCTGTGTCGATCCTGTGAGCTCTGGCTCCTTCTCATAATCCCCCCTTTGATGGACACACAAACATACACATGTACCAGGAAACTGTGCCGAGCGCATATTTGACCAACTTGATGATGGTCCTATAGGATAACAAATGGTTGATCATCCTATCATTAATATCCAGCATCTCATACTCACCAGTAACTATGGCAGATGTGACTGGTTAATGAGACCGAATGGGGAAGTCCTCCAGTGGCATATTGGACACAGCAGGATTTAGGAAAGGCAGTATGTAGATGAGTAAGATAAGTAGTCAGAAAAGGAGCCAAAGGAGCAAACATGCCCAGTTTGTTTATAATGCAATTTTAACAAAGTACTGTGTCATCTGAGGTTTTTATTTTACTATCAGTCTCGGTCATTGAGTTCTTTCTTTTCCTTTGTCTCCGTCTCTGTCGGTCCTTCTGTTTCTGGCACCCTCCAGGCCTGTCTCCAGTGTGAATCCAAAATGCTTGGCTGCGTCCCTAAGGATAGCATCTCTATCCTCCTCTGGCTTTATCTTCTTTCTGTCCTGGTCCTCTTCCTTCCTAGGAGTGCTGGCATAGGGAGTTGGGGCGGTAGAAAAGTGCAAGTGCTGGTGAATTGCTAATAGGCAATCATAGTGGTCAGGATGAGGATGCCTACTGGAGGTCTAGGGACCATTAAAGAAACGTCAACTCGGCATAGGTATGCCAAGAATTATGAGTCAGTCGGCAGACAACCCTTCTTGGCTCCTATTGGTCAGGGCAGCAGGCCGTAATCTGTCACAATCCTGGAGTTGCTGTGACAGCAGTGGGAGCATTCTGGGCTCAGCACAGAGGGTAAAGGAACGTAAAAAAAAAAGTGTATAAACTTCTGTGAGTGTGTAAATAAACTTACACATGATGTAAAGTTAAGAAACTAATCATTATTGACACTGTGAAATAATAAAATGCAGAATTGTAAATGTAGTTTAACTTTTAATTAACAGCCAGTGAGGAATTATTGTTGGCAAGTGTGTGGGCAAAGTTGAACTTCTTCAAGCATTTTGGTCACGTTCACACCACCCTTGTTTAGTCCAGTTGAACCGAACCCTGGAGCTTTCATTCCCTTGGAGCGGTTCTTTTGGATTGGTGTGAACGCTGACCTTGAACTTGGGAGCGGACCAAATAACCAAACTCTGGTTCATTTCAGGTGTGAACACCATCCGCACCAATCACAGGAAATATACCGTTTTACATGTAATTTACTGCTTGCAGCACATTTCCAAAATGCATTAATTAATGCAATATTTAGGGCTCGCTGGCTTATGAGCCTTTCATATTTGCGGTCCACAAGTGACCATTTCTGATATGTGCTCAGCAGCAAAAGGAAAATGTGGTGCTGATTCTCCATTACAGCCAATGACAGCAAAGGGTTTTTTGTATTCCCGCATAAACTATAATGAGCAATAAATGAACGATATTTGCGGTCACGTGTCTCGACCGATTGAGGTTTCCCTTTGTGAACGCAAATGTATCACCTTGCCTTGGACTCGAATCAAGAAATGGACCTTTAAGTGTGAACACACCTTTAGTTTTATAACCAATTCACAAGACCAACTTTCATATATTTTATTTGATTCAAGTCAATGCTGATTGAGTTACAAATATTTCAGTCACAGTACTAGTTTTGTTTGGATGTGAGATTTTCAGATAAATAATGCTATGAACTGTACAACAGAACCTGTCACATAATATATATTATTGTTACTATGAGAACTGAAACCAGTGACGCAAATGTGCTTTTTATTTAAAATGACCCATAAGTGCCAAAAACTGTGTTAGTGCAGGGGTGACAGTGCAGGATCAAAGGTCAAGCTTTACTCCACCATAAGGAAAGTTTAATCTCGTCTTGTCATCTGAACCTGCTTCATTCTCACTAGGGTTGCGGGGGTCTGTGGGGGTCTAATCCAGCTACAATGGGCAAAGGGGGGGTACACCCTGTATGAGTCACCAGTTCATCGCAGGGCTTTGAGAAGAAGTCTGGTTCAACTTGTTTCTTCAGCTGAAAAACAACCGTGTCGTACAATATGATGATTACACGGACTAAAAAGATGATGTATGGATTGGAGATGATATCAGCCAGACCTGCACATGCTGTACGTGATGTTGTACATCATTACCATAGCTGTAACTCACTGACGGTCAGGCAGCACATAATCTTCAAAGCAAATATCAAGGCAGCACCCGGCCAGATAGGAAACATGCCTCAGTGCAGAAGGGCACCTTTAAGCATTAAAGTCTCCCACAACTCCAGATCTGTAATTCTGTCATGGAACATATCCTCTGCCATTTCCTTTTTCTCTGCTCACACCGGACACTCACTGTGCTGCCTGCTGGGATTGGCATGATGGTGTCCTTCTGAAGCCACTAGGTTGGGTCTGTCATCATGATATTATCTTTCTAAGGACAGTTCCTCAAAATGAACTGAAGAGCGTAAACCACATCAAACAGCGTGTGGAATAAGAAAGGGAGAAAGAGTGTCTGTGTGTGTGGGAGAGATGTGAGCCCACCAAAAGCTTAAGCCTCCAGTGTGCCGCACAGATAAGATTCATTAGATAGGTTGGTAAATGCAAGAGAGAGACAGACACAGAGGGGCGAGTAAGAGGGAGCGAGAGGGAGAGAGATTGAGCTTGCTGCTGCTCCAGCATTTGTTGACACATATTTACAATGAGTCTCCCACTGCTTCACGCATTACAGTAACATGCCATGTCAATAGCTCTCTGGGCTTGAAAAGCAGCCGTGCCAAAGATGTCTGGGAGTGATGCCCTTCCTCTGATAAGCAAAGTGTAGCTCATAAGTCAGGAAGTGGAGGAAGTGGAGGAGGAGGAGGAAAAAGGATATCTTTGGTGGCCTTTTGTTTTTCTTTGCTTTTATTAATAAATCCCCACCCACTCTTCTCTCACAATCTCTGCATCTTCCTTTGCATATTTTCATTAGTTTTACCCTTTTCTATCTATTCTCTAACATTCTTTTCCTCCCCCTTCCTCTCCATCTCTCCCAGTCTCTTGCCCCTCTCTCCCTCTGTTTCTCTTTATCTCTTGGACGCCCCGCTACAGGCTCAGTAGGACAGGATTTAAGCATTAGCACAATCCCCCTATCTACTCCCCTTCATGATTGCACACTGTTTCTGTCACCCAATACCCTAGTCCACTGCACAAGTCTTGTAGTACTCAGAGTCTCATATAAATACTGGAGGAAAACGTATATAAACAGGAAGACGAAATCAACTAGACAGACAAGTGTGGCGTGAGAGCGAGTGACAGCGTCTGTGAGAAAGGCCTGGGCCTGTGATAAGCCGAGGTGGAGGGTGAGATTCTTATATGCAACTTTGACTTAATCAGACTTTATACAGCAGTGACAAAGAGTTAGATGAGAACCAACATCGGCTCATGCCAGCTAGCTCTGTCTGCTGAGTCATAGGGTGCCACAAATGAGGTGGTTTTGATGTGTGACATTCACCTTCATGAAAACTTGATGAGAGCTGAGGTCTGCTGTCTGTATAATGAGGGCTAGAGCAGTCAGACAGCTGGCCAACCACTCCAGCTAGTAAAGCTATGATAATAGAAAGGGCTTTTGGAAGACATTCTATAGATGGACTTCAGGCTGTTCCTGGGGGGCAGTTAGTGTTTTGGGGGAAGAAATAAACAGGAACTTGGATGCCATCAGGCAACAGAAGGTCTAATGGTCTTAATCAGAGATGTTGTAGTGGTGCTAGTAGTAATGGTACTACAGATTGCGCATATTTGCGAGTTAGCTGTGGCCCTGATTGCTAATTGTTTTACAAGAAGCATTCAATGTAACAGATGGATATCAACAGTTTTATTTGGAAAGAGCGATTTAGCTAAAAACATTTACTTCCACAAAATTACCATAAAGTAAAACCAAATATCAATTTCGAAACAAACGTGTTCACTTTTGTCTTTGTGCAACAAAAGTTATACTTAATAGATAGGCTGTATTAGATAACCAAAGTTTCATATCAGAACACTAAATAATAATGGATTTGACAGTATGTACAGTAGCAGCTTTATGGACAAATACATGATACAAGGAAAGAAGAAATACCTACTTTTATTACTTTTTAAGTACATTTATACACACATCACATACAAAATCTATCTATCTATCTATCTATCTATCTATCTATCTATCTATCTATCTATCTATCTATCTATCTATCTATCTATCTATCTATCTATCTATCTATCTATCTATCTATCTGTCTGTCTGTCTGTCTGTCTGTCTGTCTGTCTGTCTGTCTGTCTGTCTGTCTGTCTGTCTGTCTGTCTGTCTGTCTCATCTCATCTCATCTCATCTCTGCAGGTTGTCATAGAATTGTCATGTTCTTCCTCCTCCATGTTTAATTATTTTATGTTCAACTTTGTGCTTTGCATCTGCACCATGTATATCAACACAGAACATGTTCCAAATCACGAAATATGCTCCTGTAATCAATGTGGAAATCATACAACAAAATCCGCAGTGAAGCATATTATAAAACGATAAGCATTTTTCTATTTAAATAAGATACAGTGTGCATCATCACAACACATGCCCCTGAAGGTTACAGAATGCAATGAAGACATAATGATTCAGTTTGTTTAAATTCCAAATGGACACAGCATTATATTAACAAATGTGATAGCGACTAGCTGAGGTCTGCAGGTGTCTGTCAGTCCATGTCAGCGCCTCAAGCTCTAAATCCTGTTGGTTCTGATAGGAATCCCAAAGCTTATAGTGACTTCCATCTCCTCTGCACTGACTGATGCTTCTTATCAGGTCTACCACACTGCTGCCGCCAGCACATTTCCACATATGGGTAAATTTTAAATCACTCACACAAACATTCTCCCACATGTATTTGAGCACACATATGAACATGCTTCCAGACATCTAGCATATTCACTCACAGATGAGCCAGGCATCGATGGCCATACTTTATCATGTGGACTGTATATATGACTGTGTATATAACTGAACTCAAGCTTGCAAAAAAAGCCAAACAAACAAACAGATACCAATGAACAGCCTCACTGGAGGTGCAGGGTAGATGGTAATCTATACTTCAATAAATACAACAGATCAGTATTACTTTAGTCTCAGTATATTTATTTTATATTTATGTTAGGATGGTGTCAAAGGTTATATACATTTTCTGATATGATGAAACAACAAAAGTGTGACTTAAACAATATGATGGGTTGTTGAGACACCATTCCAACAATCCCTTCATCTTCACATGATTTGCTTCTCATTTTTACTTTCAAAAATTCTATATATTTCCTGTTAAAGAAGTTAATTTAGGTCTTGGTGTGGTACATTTTGAATTTTTTGTAGTGTTCTGTTGATTACAGCTTAATGCTTGGCTCACACCACAGGGGTTTTAAAATCCTGATTGATTTTGAAATCAGCTTGCATCACATACATGAAGAGAATCTTCATAGATAATCTTTTCTCTAATTGCAAACGTGCACAGAGTATAAGGTATGGAAATTATGGTGCTTTACACACCACAGGATTTATAGGACTGACAGAGCAGTGTACGCGTTCACATGATATTTTTTCAGATTTTTTTCACATTTTACTTTTTTCATATTTTACTTATTCTAGTCATTCTCATAGTGTATATTTTGTGTACTGTTATATTTGTATAGTTGCATTGCATCTTTGCATGGTTTGAAGGGGAGTGTCGCTTTCATTTCACTGTGAATGAACATCCACATGTGATAAATAAAGAATTCTGATTCTGATGATTTCAGAGGGATACAGATCTAGCAGTAGTTTACAATTGAAAAAATAAATAAAGTATAAGACTGTCAACAACAAAAAATAATCTATCAGTATCTTAATGTTCATTTTATTATCAATCAAATTAGTTTTTAGGCTAATCTTAGCCTCAAGGGCTAAAATGCTTATTTCCTATAGTTATTAGCTTATTAGGCCTCTTCAAAAAGCACTCATTTAATCATTCAGTAAAATTAGTAAGTTCATGAAAGGAAAGAATTGTAAACCCCTCATATTACCACATAATTTCCACCACATATGATTTTCTTTTTTTTTCAGCTTTGAATCAGGATGGACAGATTGTCCTCGAGTCTGGCAGTCAGAGTAATCAGTCAAAAGAAATAAGCTGTACAGACTTCTCAGAATATCACACAATACATTCATATATTGAAGAGTATAGGTCACAACATGATGATGTGGCCAATTTACTCTCACATTGTCAGTGTTTTCTAAGCAGAAAAAATGCCCACTGCTCCCTTTTTCCTCTTTGTGAAAAACTTGTCTCATAATGATGTAATTCTCTGCAAAACCACACCATGTTGCCATCACATTTTCATGTAAAAGTGGTGTGATTTGTTTGTCATATTCAGTTCATTTACAATATTAAGAAAGAGTTCATTAGCGAGCCCTGGTAAGCCTTTTAAATCTAATCTTCATTTGTAGTATTATGAAATTTTTTATTGTTAATGGACTATTATCGTGATTGCAATGAAGCACTTCATAACTGTAAATCATTACACCATAGCTCGCTCGCGCTCACTGTCTCTCCCTCTCTTTCTGCTTCCTCCTGCATACAGTACAGATTTATTAGCTGAAGCTGGGGCCCCCGGACAGTCACCACTCAGCACTCCCTCAGATCAATAATTGGAAATATTAATTATATCAGCAGAGACGGCCCAGTCAGAAAGGGGCTGTTTATACTCCTGTTACTGAGCAGTGCAGCAACATGAGCTTTGATGGTCCTCTAATACGTATTAATGATCCCAGGACAAACATTACTCTATATTAAACCTGAGTGAAAGCCAGAAGACATTGCACATATTGTATGGCTATTAGAGGTATTTTATTGCAAGTACTGTAAGTAAGTGCTATTGCATAACTGTTGTAAAGACTTTTACTGCTGAGAGATGAGCTCCAACGAAACCAGGACATGATTCACATTGCAGCAGTTTAATTTCTGTTTACTCTAGGCAATGCATCCTAGGTTCTTCTTCCTTTTTTTGGTTAATATAAATGTTAACACCAAGTATGGATGGGAATTACAACATTTGGAGCTGCTTCCAAGTTGTCCAATCCATCAGTCACATGAATCTTAGCTCACAATGTCCTACTTTCATCTTCCTCTAACAGTGACATCAAACCCACGTCTGTAGTTCTAAAAGCTTTAATCTGAAACGAGTCACAGTGGATTGCTTAATTTCACAAAGATGACAATAAATGTCTGTTTGTATGGGTTAAAACATCAATACTATGAAATACTATGACTATCTGTCATACATTTTAGCTCACTGGCTGATAGGCCATGAACTTTTGTGAAGGCACTGTGTACAGTGACATCTTTATCATCATTGTAGTCGCTGTCTTTGTAATTTTTCTTGATAGAAATGTCTTCAAATATTTACTCTAACAAAACTACTACGGGTCAGATTCATTTCAAATTTCATTTGTAGCTTACTTTAGATGTCTTAAAAGTGTAGCTACTGTTTTGAGATACTTTAATTGTTGAAATTTTTTTTAAATATTACCTTTATTTATAACGGACCAAATTTTGACAGCTTGAAAAATTTTGTGAAAGTGTTTGTGGGACTTTGAAACATCTTCTACACGACACCAGTAGAACCAGGGTGCTGGAGGATGTCCCACAGTCGCCTCGGTACTTTGACAGCTTGAAAATGGTTTCAGATATTACTGTTGAACCCTGATAGGATGTCATATATGGACTTTCAGTTAATTAGTTGAGCTGTGGTCCAGTGAAAGTACCAACCATTTCTCTTGAGATTGGCCTTTTCTCAATATCAACAATGCAGAGTTGACTTGTGAACTCAGCATCAGCAAGTACGGTCTTGGTAAGAAGAGTCCCAGAGTACGGACTTCTTAATAACATGTCTCTCTGTAATTGGAACGGCTCATACTTGTGAACTTCCCTCCCTACTTCTGCTGTATTTACACCATTAGCTCCCTAGTGTATTTCCATCAAATCACCACAATGTCACTCATTTTTGGATTCAGTATATTTATACTAGTTATTTACATGTCATTTATACATTTTATATATTTTTCAAAAGTGTGATACATGTCGTTGAATAATAATAAAGACATATTTCTCACTATTCTCATATATGACCTTCCAGCACAAAACCAGTCAGAAGTCTCACAGCAGTATTTCTAGTTATAGCATCAAATACGTTATATGGGTCAAAATTATGGAATTTCAAGTTTATGCATAAAATCGAAGTAAAATGTCTCCTGACCACTTCTAACTATGCTTCAAATCATGCCTTTTAGGAAGGACAACAACTGACTCTGACAGTAATTACACAGTAAATACGCAGCTTTCCTTTGCGCTTGTGTTCGGTTTTTTCCCATAATGTTTGGTACCATTGGAAATATCAGGATTTCCTCTAGACATCCCTTAAATTCTATGTAATTATAGATTTGAACCAATGGGAGACCTCAAAACAAAGCCTTCTCGAGTAAACAAAATCCCTTGTTGCTAGGGCAATGTTGAAAAAATTATTATTTTCTTCTATTTCTATTTCTATTTGTATTTTTATTTTTTAGATATTTTGATTATAAATGACAAAAATACACTTTGTAAGATTTAGATTTTTGCAGTACAAGACCACACAACTCTAATATAGCACCAGAACCACTGACAAAACTCGCAAATTCCAATTCTTATGCCCATTGGTGCTATTTTTCCCTTCTGTGTTTTTCCACATAAAAATGGTTCAGGTATTTATCACTATCAATAACATAGTTGTTAAGAACATCATCCTACTGATTGCCATCTCACAATGAAATATGGTTCATGCCATTTCACAGTTTCTGAAGCCATTTTCAAAGTACTAGTCCTCTGAGGACTTTCATCAGTGTGGAATCTGGAACTGTACTGCTCAGTTCCACTAAACCCTACTAGTCATGAATTCATTACTGTTGTAGATAGTGCCAACAGCAGACTCCAAGTCTTCCACACTACTAACAGGCCAAGTCCTGACTACCGTTCCTTGACTTGCTCTGTGTAATTTGAAATCAGACAGTGGATTGTCTTTTGTAGAAGGAGCCAAGGGACTTTGGTGCTTTTTGTAGTTAGAGTAATATTAGTGTCGGGAAAATGAAAAAAGCCTCTTTCTCAGGATATGATAGAGATATAGGGACCTGCGGTGTCTTCAGACTGTATGTTTAGCTGTAGAGTAATCACATTTACTTATTTATTTATGTTAAGAAAAACACTGCCGCCATGTTGCATTAAAAACTAAAAAGCAAATGAGAGTTACCACCCAACATCCCATCTAAATATCCTGTATGTATCCTATGTATGTCGCACACTGTATTACATACTCTAAGCCTGTGGTTGTCTCTGTGACTCCTCATATTGTACAGCGGCATACTACAGCTAAGAGCTTCACTTCATCTGACTGGAGGCTTAATTGGGCAAATGAGGCGGCTCAATAAAAGCATATGGAAGTATAGATTTGTCAAAAGCCTCAGAGCAGCACAGATTGTTGAGCAAGAAAAAGAGAGAACGACAACCCGAGTTGGATAAAGACAACAAAATCTGCATTTTCTGCAAGAAGATGAAAAAACTTGTGTTGTGAATCAACATAATTGAGGCCATTATAAGATGGTGATGATATAACTGTACAAAAAACTAAAGGACTACATGTATTGTTATGTAAATACATCATAGTCCAGAGTTAAATTCACAGATGTATTGTAACTAATTCGTTATAGCCTTACATGTCTATGCTACTGTATTTCTTTGAAACAAGAAATAATAGAAATTATTAGCATGGAATTTGTCCTTACACATGCCACACATTTCCACTTATGCAATTACAGTCTGACATTGTGATTTCCACCTGAAGGCATGTAATAAATGTAGGAAAGAAAAAATGCTTGAAGGAGAGTTGAATAAATATGAGAACTTGAGTTCTAATATGGATTCTCAGGAAACTATGTTGACAGGAGAGACATTTCTTTTTCTTCTTCTTGTTAATATTTGTATTCTTATTCTTATTCTTATTCTTATTCTTATTCTTATTCTTATTCTTATTCTTATTCTTATTCTTATTCTTATTCTTATTCTTATTCTTATTCTTATTCTTATTCTTATTGTCAAAAGAATAACTATTGTTTGTGGTTCAGTTGGTTTGTTTCTGTGCCTCTTTGTTTGTTAACTTTAGATAGATTGCCAGTGGCATAAAATAGATGCCATTACATTTTGGGAAATGATAGGTAAATCATGAATCATTTTCCCACCACTTTCAAATTTCACATATCAGTAGAAGCAAAAATATTGGTTGAATTGATACCAAATTGAATTTATAAATTGCCAGTGATCCAAAATAGATGTGGTCATCTTTTTTTCCCCTCTCATTTACTTATAACGGGTGCATTTTGAAATGTCTATAAAAACATCAGGGTTTTTGTTTTTTTTTGTGCATGGCACCGTTAGTTTGACGTTTAAAGCACATTGTCATTATTTGGCTACTTGGTCAATTTATAATTTATGTGTCACAAAAAAAACCCTGCACATTTTTTGTGTAAATAGTTGGCTCACACGGTAAATACATAGTGTTTATTTAGTACAGTAATGCAACTCTCTTTTTCAGTATGTGAAAGGTAGGAGGATGGAGTGAGTTGACTAGAAATTCCATTCAACAACAACCAATCTTATCTAGGAGTCGCAGGCAGCTTTTCTTATCTTTCTCTTTCTGTGTGTATGTAGTGTACCTCTGTCTTACACTTCTCCCCGTCTGTTGTTGTCTTTGTCCACTTTAACTTTTAGCCCACCCCAATTACCTTAAGCGTTCTTTTAACTGAATGAATGCAGTGAAAGGATGGAGGAAAACATCACAATTAAACATGTTCGACTTGTAGAGAAAAGCGGCAACGACTGTTTCAGTCAATTCGTAGTGGGTGTGTTGAGAAGCTCCAGCCCACAAAGCGCCGAGTGAGTTAATGAATGGTCTCCTTGGCAACGGCAGCACACATAAATTTTAGTTAAAGTTACAATCTCTGTAATGTGTGTGTGAGCAGGCATTAGGAACAGCCGTGCTTTACGTGTACTCAGTTCCTGCTGGAATGACACTATTTCTTAATACGTGTTCAAGGAAAATGGTACAAACTGAGAGCCATCAGCGGTGACTGTTCAGGACCATAATGCATTGCTCTCAGGCAAATAAATAGACCATTAAGCTGGCATGTTGGAGGCTGAACAGTAACTAGCTTTAGAGAGAGTTGCCTCCCACACACACACAGGTTCCCTGCAGTGACGGCTGAGATCATAGCATGGAAGAGGAGCTCCAGCCGTGGATTTGGCCTCCGCAGTCATGCATTTGAACAAAAATCAACTGGCAGGATGGCGGCATCTTTTGTCCGTTTGACATGTCAAAGGCAAATTCAAAGCTTCCGATTTCCTTTTCAACCAGCAGACGTTTGTAAAGTTATATGTGAATTTGTCTTGCGGATGTTTTTTTCCTGTTTCAGAGGTGTTTCTGTCTCAGAGGTTGCTTTGAACACATGCGCGATACTGTCGCGGTTGATTCTGTAATCTATCTGTACACACTGTGGAGCACTGCGCCCTGTGGCTTGGCATTAACATACTGTAGGGTTACTTTACTCTTGTTGTACACAGAAACGAAGGCACTTGTAGTTGGTGAGGGAGAAGGAAAGGAGCCAAGAAACAAAACGTCAACCTTCACAAGCATAACATCCTCCATGTTTTCCTCCAAAGTCTTAGCTGGTGCTAGTTATTATTTACGATGGTTAAATTTATGGAATAATTTCAATGTGGGAAGGTTACTCAGTTCTTCAAGGTGAAAATGGATACGTTTAGCACTTAATGAATCGGGCCTGGGCCTCTCCCCCATATATCAGCATGTTATTAAGACATTTTAAAATCCCATTATGGTGTTTCTCCTTGAACATGTCATGCTTTTATTGGACTGCCCTGTCTTTAAATCTGACCTTTTCAGCCCTGCCCTGGAACTGAACAGAAAAAAGATACACGATAGAGTGATGGAACAAAATATACATATGTCAGAGTAAAAATATCACCACTGCGCAATTTTTAGTGATTTCAATGAGATGCTTTGGACTGGTATATAGTTTCAAGCAATAAAAAGATACTTTAATGGCATCAACAAATGCTTTACTGTAAATGGCCAGGAGTGGTAAGAGGGTGGTTTTATGTTCCAGTAATCTTGTTATAAATCTGTGCCACTTTTGGCCCCGATGTTATTAAAACATGCATTTTTTGTAGTATTAAATCTCTTTGTTTTGAATCAAAAAGGAGGGGTGTGTATATTTACTGACAGCTTGAGGGATATGTCCTATAATCGCCGCTGCTTTAATGCACATCTGAACTGCATTTTCAAACTTTCCCTTCAAACAAATATGACCCAACTCCAGTAAAATTGCTCAGCTTGAACAACAGTAATGAAAAAAGCAAGAGGTAAAATTGGGGGAAGGAGGTGAGCGTGACACGAAGACTGTGATGACAGAGGCATCTAATCCAGGCAATGCCATTCTTATCAGGGTCCAGTGGATTAGAGTGAGCCTCCTAACCAGAGAATCCTTCCTAGCCAGACACTCTCCACAGCCCAAGGGCCTGGATCAATAGGCCCGCATTGATCTCTCTCCTCCTGTGGCTGGATTCACTTTTATTAGGAGTGCCTAGGCCTCTCTCACTTAGGCACACACACATACAGCTTTGCAACCTCTCCATGCACCTGCCTTTGACAAACCAATGGATACTGAGACATATACACATAAACCCACGTTCTTTTATGTGTATATGTGATGTTGTTTTGTTTCCACTGAATAATGAACAGTAGAAATGCCATGGTGTCAAGTCAACTTAGTTACAAGACAGTGTTTGAGTCTGCCTTCCAGCCAAGGCACTTTGATCAGTATCGTAGAACAGCTATTAGTATGGGAGAAAGGGCCTTGACATCCTTGGTTTTTGGCCTCTTGTTGTGGCATAATGGCCCAGCACACCAGCACTAACCCCCACCTCTGTTGCTCTTTTTCTTCTTCTCTTCCCTCCTCCAGATGACTCGCCCCATCCAGGTGAAACCAGCTGACAGTGAGAGCCGCGGAGGTAGTTGTCTCCTTTTCTTCATCATTTATTCATGTCTCTTTTTCATCTGTCCCATATAGGCTAATTCTTTTCTTTCATTCCCTCTGATCTCATCTGTTCATCTCTCAAAAATACAATGTTTCTGGAGCCAACATTCTTTGTTTTTATCTCATCCTAGGCCCTTTTTATTCTGTTACTGTGCCTGCATACATTATGACAACTGTTTCATCGTTTGTCTTTTACAAAGTTCCCATGAAGTTTCAACAGTGATGCATCTACATTTATGTATACAGTATATCATCGTCAAACACAAATATAGTGGATGTCTCCTTGGTTTTGCCATGTGCATAGATAATTTATTTTACAATGATGTAAAATCTCACTTTCCCATACCATATTGTAGTTTTTGTACATGTTACTGGTTGGAATGATTGTGGATTAATCTCACCATTTCTTTAGCACAGTCTCATCCTGCTTGTGCCCTTGTACTGGCTGTAATTGATTAGAGTCTGAACAAGAGTCTGTGTTATTGAAAGGATGTGGGTCTGTGATAGGCTGCGCGGCTGCCCATTTCTCTTTTTTTGTTCCCTATGCCAAGTACATTATCGTTGCACTGTAAACGAGATAGTGATTAGGCTCAATACCAGAGCTGTAGCAACGCAGCGGCCCCGTTACAGCCCACACGGCTTGGTTTGTGTGCATTGAAACATAAGAGTAAATGGTATAGAGGGAGGGAAAAAATGGAGCAGGAGCTTGTACAGCTTGCCAAACAATCAATAAATTTGCAGGGTTCTTGCCAAGATCCTCATTACTTGGCCTTAATTCTGTCGTCTTTGATCTCTCCTGTTTTTGGAGGCTTTCATTTACTCGCTGCCTATCTGCATATATGTTAATGGGATGAGGCTTCCTACAAGTCAGAGGCAGAGACAATGAACCCTCCGTGTTATTTTTTTGGTGTGCATCTCGTGTCACTCCGTAACAAAGCATGTGCCGTCTTGTTATTTAAAGAGGGAATGCTGTTTTCAAAATTTCTTCATGCTGATGGAGAGAGAGAGAGAGAGAGAGAGATTTGGAAGAGAAAAAACAGGCAGGGGGGAGAAAATGCAAGAATGATGCCAACTGCATACAGCTGCTGTGCTGCACTTCTGAGGCTTTACCTAAAAACCTCTGCCTGTTTTGGGTGAATTAGGATGGCTGGCCGCTTGGCTGCCTGTCAAATGCACACAGTCTTCAAAGGACAAAATAACCCCCCGAGAAAGATGGAGGAAAGGCCAATAAAGATCACTGTCAGTCCTCCATGTTCTTTTTCTTTTTCCTTTCTTTCTTTCTTTCTTTCTTTCTTTCTTTCTTTCTTTCTTTCTTTCTTTCTTGTTCCTATTCTCCTCCTTCCTCTAACCCTTCATTCAGAGCATTAGAGGAGAGAAGTGGTGAGACAAGCAAAGGGGTCTTGTGCTGTCAAGATTGATGTCCCCCATAGCTCCATTGATTTTACCATTGTGGTGCTGTGTGTCCACATTAACAATGACACTCAGCTGTCTCTTTACTTGGTGGTGAGTGGCCACTTTTAGAGCTCCCAAGGCACTTTGGTCAGTATGGGGTCCCCTTATTGACCAGCTGTGGGGACCCTACAGTGGAACAAATGACTGATAGAACAGACCTGAGAGTTGCACATCATCTTAAATGAACAGGTCAAAGTGGCGCCGCTGGGGCCCTCAAACACTAGCATGACTTTTACGGGTTAGGAGGCAGAAGGGAAAAGGGAAGACAGGGAATGTGATAATCAGTGATGGAGAGACCATCACTGATTTAATTTCCTCAAATTCTTATTCTGTTTTCCTTGGCCCTGCTACTGTTTCCTTTTCCTACATGTCCTACTTCCACTTCCTTTTCTTTATGCCTTCTCTTTAGTCTAACAGATAGTGGATTTTTATCATGCTCTCTGAATTTTCTGTAATTATTGCTCTGATTACTTCCGCCTGTCAAAACTGCCAAGATTACATTTTTGTTATTTTGATCCCTATTTGCTTGCATTTGCCAAAATCCATATCAGTAACCTTGTCAGTGTGTCTCTGCATGGTGTTCAGGAGCTGTGAGACTGGATGCAAAAATATATTAATTAGCGTCTCAGTGCTAAGAGGGAGGCACACCAGGGAGAGACCTGGACTGCCCTGCTCTCTCAGGGGCTGGACCAAGGGGGGAGCATACATTCCTCAGTGAACACACCACATACACAATCACACTACAACACACAGTTATACTAATTAGTCCCTTAATCTCATTATGGAGAGGACAGTTCAGCTCACCTGTGCCAGGTTGCCATCCATTAGGGACAGACCTGTTACTGTGGTTTTATGCCTGCCGGACCTTTGCTCCTCTATGAGACACTATTTGCGGTTATTAAGACCAGATAGGCCCAGACCAGTCTACTCTGTTCTCCCTTGTTACTGCTGCAGTGAATTTGCCTGCCAACACTTATCAAACATGATCATGCTTGTTGAGGGAGATTATATAGGCAGACTGCTCTCTCTAAATATTTGATTATTAGTGGATTTTTTTACCCTAGAGTCAAAGTTCCCATACACCAAACTACGAGGTAGCTTCACAGACACAATACACAATACACCACCTCTGTTGGAGAAATGAAAGCGAAATATGCGGTAGAGTAAATCCATCCAAACACTCCGTCAGCCCCTGCTGCCGCCTAACAAAGACACACTGTGAAATGAATATTAATGGCCAATCACCTACCTAATCTAGCAGAACAGCAGCCGTTACACATTGAGCCACCGGTACCTTGAATGTCTCCGTCACTGATGACGTAGACCTTTCTGAGATGATCCTGTTGGGTAGAGGCTTAAAAAGGTGCAGCAAGGATGCAGCAGGGACCTGTCTCTTGTTTTCTCCCCACACATCTCTGATGTGAAATAGATTGATTTTCCATTACACATGACACTGATGACTGGCACTGACTGCTGCTGATATTTCATTTTTGAGGGACTGTACGGTGCCTCCTTAGAGGGCTTGATGTCCTTACACAGGATAAATCAGCTTTAACCACTTTGATTTCCTCTGAAACCCTTTACCAGCAGTATCCGCTTTAGCATTCAAACATTACTACCTGGTCTTTCTTGTTTTATTTTTTCAGGCTGATTCACTAGAGTATTTCTCATTAAAGATGGGAATCACAAAACACTGCCTACAATCAGTTCTACAGTTCTTCATGAGTTGTAAGTCACTCCTCTACAGTACATCATATCTGTGTAAGTTAAGAGTAAAAATGCTATTAAAAGCAAAAAGAAAGAACTGTCTACTTTAAAAAAAAACACTGATAATGTATTATAACTGAAATAAAAAATAAATAAAAATACAAACTGTCGGGTGATTTAGTACATAGTGTTTCTTTAATTCACACTCACTTCATGCATATACATTCGCAATATACAGTGTATTAGCAGCATTGTTAGACTGAAATTCCGGTGATCGTAAACTATCAGACAAATAATGAAATATATTTTTCTGTTCACTTTATGCTACAGACCTTGAATGATTTTTGGGTACAGTGATAAAAAAATATGCCTTTTCTGTGACTACAGATGGTTATCACGAACATGCAAAAATATATGTAGTTCGCTCTAATAACCAGAAAAAGGTAATTATGTAATAATTGCAACAGGCCTCGCATCCATCTGCACATGCAAGCATGATATTTTTCTGCGACAGGATTTTGTCCCAATAAAACAAATGTCACAAGCATGTTTCTATATAAATCTAGCACATTTTGTTCCTTCTTTGTCCATTTGTCCCTTCTCATTTCCTGGCTTAACCCGTTGTCAGAGTTTTGAGCTCAGAGCGAACAGAGAGAGAGAGAGAGAGGAGCAGGCTAGCTGTCAGCTGGGCTCTGTTGGTGATGCAGCAGGCCTGCCTGGCACAGCTAGAGCTACAGCCCACTGAGGAGGCCTGGATTAGAAACAGGCTCTGGCATTATCGAGGCAGGCCTGCCGCCCACGCATACACCCACACAGAGAGGACAAACAGGCAAACACACATACCCTTACGGCTCTGATACGCTCACATGCTCTCTCTTCCTCTCTCTCTCATGGAAACATGCAAGCACACATGCAGAGGTTGGATGTATGTGATAATAGGAACATGTGTGCACACAGAGGAACACGTTCATATAGGTTGAATATTTATGCACATACAATACACTCCCACACTGAATAGAATAAGTCAGTTTTCTTTCCATGAGCTATGCTTCACATTGTGAGCCAGGCAGCAGTGTTGCATTGTGTTTGTGTGTTTACTTCAACTGAAGGACAATGAAAAGGTTTGCTCCAGTTCACTGAGATGTGACGGAACAAAGAGAGAGAGAGAGCGAGAGAGAGAGAGAGGGGGGGGAGAAGCAATAAGTTAAATGGAGAGCGAGGACAAAAAAAGAAAGATTGGGAATCTAGATTGAGAGAGCAGGGCTACATGCTCTGTTGCTGTTCTACGCACAGTTTTTGATGATGAATTTATCTGGCGTAAAAGACAACAGAGTGGTCCATGTATTAAACATCAGTGGTGTTCTCCTTTCCTTGCTGTAGAGACAAGCTGCCGATGTCAGAGCAGCGCAGTAATGAACCAAGCAGGAAGGCCTCTAAGCTCCACTGATCCCCTTTAGAAAAGAGAGAAGGAATGAAGGAGAGAGGGGTAGTTAGAGGGAGAGGAATGAAGGGGAGAAAAGACGGATGGTGAGACTAGAGAGGTGAAAGAAGAGAATTTGTTTTGACACTGAAAATGGGAGAGAGAGAGGGTGAGATTGAGTAAGTGCAAAATAAACAGGGAAAACAAGGATGAAATGCCAAGAGGGAGGGGCAGCAGGGGCAAAGCAAAAAGCTGAACAATGTATCTTCTCTTTAGAGAGAAGAAAACTATAGATTACTGGTCACAATGTGCTTGGCTGGGCACAAATGGAGTGATCTTGAAATAGTAGGGAGCATGTTCTCAGGTTGTGGGGATCAGGGTGAGCTAATCCAATGGTAAGGCCTGCTCTGGGTCATATATTCAGAGCTCACACTCCTTCTCCAAATCCCCTCCAGTGCTCTAACACAAACAAAACTGATACACAGGCCTTTGCTAGCTCAGAGTTCAGTCAGCTAACTCCACTGAGCCGGCCTGGGATGCTCAGGTCACTCTGCCTGTAAGCTCTTAAATTTACCCTCACATCAGCACAAACTACTTTATTTTGAAGGAGGGTGAATTAGGTTTGAGAGAGACAGACAGGAGGAGAGAAAGCCAGAGAGCAACAGACAAACGGAGAGAGAAAGAGATGATGAAATCATTTCTATAGGGATGCGCTTTGCTCCTGAGGGTCAGATTGTGCTGAGGCTGTAGGAGTTATGCAGAGTCAGTGGAAGAAGTAGATCACAACAATTCGCTAATACACTGGGTAGGTGGAGATCAATTAGCCTTATCTAACAAACTACTAATGATAATACCAATGCAAAAGTTGCTGACGTAGCAATGAACAACAACAGAGAGCAGAGTGATGATGTAATGAATTTAGCTAGTTGAAAGATGCAGTATTTCTGCAAACACAGTGTCTTTTTCCAAGCAAATACATTATTACTGCAACTTCTTTGGTGCTCTCAGTCAGCACATACACAGATGGAAGGAGTAACATTTTACTGTGTATAGAAAAGCTCACAGAAACACCTTATAATGTAACATAGGGGTACCCAATCCTGGTCCTCTAGAGCTACTATCCTGCATGTTTTAGATGTGTCCCCCTTCCTTCTAAATCTAAAATATGCGGGGTAGTAGCTTTTGAAGAGCAGGGCTGGGCACCCCTGATGTAATACGTCAGACACTCCAGAATGACAGAAGTTTGGTTCAGAACTGACATTCAAGTCTTCACCCTGATAGTGCTTGATACAGGGCTGTCATATTTGATTTCACAGCATTATCTTTAGATCATTTAAACAGACAATATGTATAATTTATCTTATCTAAGCATTAACAAAAGAAGTAGTTGCATGACAGTATGAACTGACATAAGGCCAGAGGGGTTTCCACTCCCACTGCTGATGAAAGCCTGTTGTGACTTGTAGTGATGTGTTTCCACTGTGACGCAGGAAACTGGTGATGTGTCGGTTACGAATGAAAAGGCCTGGCTCGTTAACGTGAAGAACGGGAGCCGGCTCCCAATCAGGAGCCATTTAGGAGCTGCTCTGCCCCCCCCACCCACCCCCCTTTCTGTATTTCTCCACACTTGATTGGTCAGTGTGGGGTGTTGTCTGTTTCTGCGCTGAGCAGAGGGGAGAGGGGCGGAGTTACACACATATGGGCGGAGTTACACATACACAGGAGGGAGGGAGATGAAAGAACAGAGACCAGAACAAAAACGGACTGAAAAGGTAGAAAAAAGTTGATACAATTAGTGACAACAGGATACGCACAAAAATGTTCAATGACAGTGACTAAAGGTCAAATGCAGAGTGTGAAAAACTAAAGTTTCATATAGAGCTGGCTCCACTAATAACCTGCACAGGCACTAGAGAACCCTCCATTCATTCATTTTCTTTTTTTAATCACTGTAGGGTTTATGAATAAAAGTTTGTTCATATAATGAATATTTGATATAGTGGATGTTCTTTACATTTGTAATTTATGTTGGACTTAACTTTGCATTGCTGTTGAATGAATTCATTTAAGCACCAAAAAATCTGAAGAGCCATTTGGGAGCCGAAAGAGCCGGCTCTTTTCAGTGAGCTGAACCGAAAGAGCCAATTCTCTAAGAAGAACCGGGATTCCTATCATTACAGACAACCAATTTGCTGTAGAGACCCTGGTGCTAAAGGTACTAAAGTCACAAAAACAAAACTCTGGTTCATACTGTCTTCCAAATATAACGATTATAGGTAATTAATTTTTCAGACAATAATATTAAGTAATAATAACACAAATATTTTATACACATGTGACACATGTATGTACCACAATTTGATGTGGATTTTAAAAATGCAGTTACAGTTTTTTTTGTAAACTTGGCTGCAACATGTCCCTAAAAATTAAGGATTTT
This sequence comes from Siphamia tubifer, assembly GCA_020466265.1. Taxonomy (NCBI): domain Eukaryota; kingdom Metazoa; phylum Chordata; class Actinopteri; order Kurtiformes; family Apogonidae; genus Siphamia; species Siphamia tubifer. The sequence goes on from CM035786.1 coordinate 35,296,581, forward strand.
TTTCCCCCTGAAAATATGTCTGATATGTGAGATGAACATGGTTTTAGATTCCACCAGGATGTAAGTGAGATGGACGCACTTTGTTCCAAAGGAAAGCCTCCACCAGTGCTACTGCTGAACCACTGCTGGAGCCTTGTGCCTGATTCATAGACTTCCAGCCATAGAAGATCCAGCACAATGAAATGTTTCTAAACTAATGTGTTTCCATGTATTACTTGCTATTATATGCTAGACTGTATATTAGTAGATATATATTGTATTATAATTGTGAAAATGAAACTGATTTGTACAAAAATCCATATGTTGAATCTTAAAACATATATTATATTTGATTTCTACATAGAATTGATTAAAACGACACCGAAACCTATCTCTAAGAAATATTTAATAAAAGGCTGTTGCAAGTTGTAAATAAATAATAATCCTGATAAATTAATTACCGACAATAGTCACAAAAACGTATATTGAAGACATTTAGAGGGTGGGCTTAGCTAAACAAATATAATATTTATGTTCAACTTAAATTGTCCAGAAATGTGCCTTAGTACTCAGTTAGTACTCACTTAGTACTTAGTGCCTCAGTACTTTTAGCACCAGTATCATCCACTGAAATAGAATATTTCAGGAACACTGAAATATCCTGTTATATGTATACATATTTTTTAAAAATACAGATAAATGTTGCGTAGGCTTTCCTGGTTTTGAATGTTTTAAAGGTACAATCTGGTGCATGCGTCTGTGCGTTTGTGATATACATGTTGGAAGCTGTGTTATGCAGCGTGGCAGTTGTGGTTGACCTTAACATACTTCCACTTTTAAGCAATCAGTAGCTTAGATCGCACAGATTTGCTGCTGTTGTGGACCTGGAGAAAGGGACTGAGGCACTCGAGAGTGAGTGTAAACATCAACATTTGTTTTGTCATTGAATCAGCTTGAGTTGATGTAAAGGCTGTTCTTATGAATGTGGGCAAACAAGATCATCAGAGAAGGTAGTCGTTTAACAGGTATGTTACAAATGCATTAAACCATTTGAGCTTAAAACAATCCACATTACATATGATACATACTGTAGTGAACCTTTAATGTGGAAACAGTACATTTGCTTTTAACCTCTGTACTTGCCTGCAAACAGGCATAAATAAGGCTAAATACAATTCCTTTAAAAAACACACACACACATCCTTTCTACTCCATCCCTTGTTCATTGTGAGGGTCTCGTAGCGTAGGCGGATCAGCAAAGGTTACTGTTGAACACAGAAAGGAAAGGTCAGAAATCATGTTTAGTTTTCCTGGGGCCGGGAGGTAATTCCAGCCAGCAGATTGTGTTCAGACGAGCAAGCAGGCAGGGCAGGCCAGTGGTGGAGATGCTCATGCAGAAGGAAGCGAGGCGGGGATGGGGACAAGGTTATCCAGTCAGCCACTGCCTCTCAGCCCCTCCGCTGTCACCCTTAATAACACCCTCTCCCTTATCACCGCAACAATCACCTTGAGAAACAAACTTGTCTTCTTTCAGAGAGGGATGGAGATGGGAAAGAGACGGCCCCTGTATGCATCTGGTCTGCCATTCTCATTACAGCTCCTCAACCTCTTTGGGGACAGACAGACTGCAGATCAATTTAGTGCTCAATTCTGTGCACTTTATAATTCATCCTCTCCCTCTCTTTCTCTCTCTCTCTCTCTCTCTCTCTCTCTCCCTCTCTCTCTGTAGCTTTGTCGTTTTTGTTCTTGCCCTTCTTTTTTTTCTTTTGAGCCTTTGAAAATATCAAAACATGCAGATAATAGATAGTAGTTGAGTGGATCCTGTTTCTTTACTGCATGAGTGCACTGATTTGATTCATAAGTCATATAATAAAATAGAGTGGAGTGATGCTGTAAATGAGGTGGGTAGTTTGTAAAATAAAGAAATATATATTTTGCATCACACCAATCTGAATCCTTTGTGTTAATTGAAATTACACCTGTTAAAAACAGATTTCTGTTACCTCTTTCTCAATTCTTAACAAGTGATAATGAATGAAATGATTGATTAGAAAATTGATCACTGCTGCAAATATTGCGGTACAACAGTAAGAGCAGATAATGTCATTGACCAACCCATCCTGGCGTGTGGATTTGTGCGTGGGTGTGTAAATGTGTGTGTGCATCTCTGTGGACTTGGAGCTCTGTGATTGCAGTGGAGCTGGAGGAGGCCAGCCAAGGACTCTGATTGGAGGACATGGTCTGTGCAACCTCTGCCAAATCACTGCAATCACCCGTTTGCTCCTTCTCCCTACTTAATGACACCACTTCATAAGGAACCAGGCTCATCAAGCAGTTTCTCCACACACACACACACACACACACACACACACTCAGATGCACATTTGCACACATACACTCTGTGGGGTCAGGCTCGGCAGATCGGGCGGGGCGCAGCAGGCCTCCGAGCAGGGAGAGGAGGTCCACCAGCAGATGGGAGGAGATTAAAGCAGACTGAGGATGCATGCACACACACCACTATTGCACTCATACATCAAAGATACAGGCTCACTTCCCATGTTGGGTTGAGTAAACTCAGTTCGACAAGTGTCACAATGTGCAGTATTTGATTTGTAAAGTCTATATTTACAGCAAACACATTTATAAGAATTGGCTAATTATTAATACTAACAGTAGAATGTAACTTATATTGTTTTACATAGGGATTTATGCTTGTGTTTAACTTTTTGATGTGTGTTTTCTGCTCCACTTTTCTGTGGCCTTTGTTCCTTCCTCACACACTTAAAAAAGAAAACGCCTGGTTTTGCTTCACTAAGAAAGGCAAAAAATATTTCAGAGCTTCAGTAATATAAAAACTGTCAGGAAAGAAGAAACACAATTTCTTGTTTTTGCACTTTGAACATTCATTAAGGTGCTCACTGAGATTTATATGTGGCTCTTAAAAGTCATTCTGGGGTTTCTGGTTGTTAGAGCAAAGCAAATGGTTGGTTGTGAGACAAAATAATAACTTCATGTATGAATGTTTTCATGTTCTCTTTCAGTATGTTTAATGTGAGTGTTAAATTTGTTGTATAATTGCTGTCATTTTTCTTCTGCTGAAAATGACTTTTCATCATTGTTCATAACTGGGGACGTGAATAATAGAAAACCAGAGAAAAGAGCAAACCCAAGAGATGGAATGACAGGGCAATAAGTGATGACAAAGAGTGGGACAGGGAAAAAAAAAAAGGAAACAAGAGCTTTTACTACCTCAGGATATGGGCAGACACAAAATGCTTTCCCATCAGTATGAAAGACACCTCAAAATATATGCAGTAGCTTTTTATTTTGGTCCACACAATACAACACTTTGCAGTTTCACTCTGAAAGCCATTTCTAGATAAATGAAAACGCCAGCTCATAAATTTGAAGAGTTTTTATATAAAAGCTAGATTTTACACGTTAGTTGCATGCATGATGACAGTAGTATGTTTTATTGTGCAGGATCTGCAGCCGATAGATGAAGGAACAAAAGTTATGGGCAGAACAACGGTGAAGTTACAGCTACAGTATATTCACATTCTGCACCTGCTTTCAGCATCCAATCTAACATCTCCTTTCCTCCGTCTCTCCATCTCAGCATATTAACTCCATTAGCCTCTTATATCACCCTCTGTCTTTCTCACTGTCAGTCATTGCCATTCTCTCAAATCGCTGCATCATGCCATCATTTCACTGGAAAGGACACGGGCCCCGGCTAAATGATTCAAGATAGATATAGAGGCAGTGGATTAGATGGAGATAAGTACTCTAAAAGGACACAAATACTGCACCCAGTAGTTTACTCTATCTGCAAAATCATATATTATCCAAGACTTAAACTATTAAAGGAGTGGCAGCAGACAAGGACACAGGACACATCGGTACGGCAAGGAATAGCGCCGGATGACGCAGCTGTGATGCACCATTAGGGAATGCCAACGTTGGTTCAGTAGCCACCGTAAAGAGGCTTTTAAATTAGGCTCAGCCACGTCTCACCTGCCTTCGCCGTGTCACATGCTGAGACGACAAATAGTCCTGCAAGCATGCATGCACTGTGACACACAGTCCCATGATTACCCACCCGCCCACTCTCCATCCAGCTTCTTTCCACCCATCTGCCAGTCAAACGAGTACAGAGGTAATGGAGAGAGAAGCAGTCATTCTGGGGCTGTAAAATGGCAGCAGCAGAAGATGATTGGGGTAACCTTTGCTTTGGAGCATGAAGGAAGATCCAGCGTTTTAACATTATTCATAAGTATTTGTGTGTCTGTGTGTGTGTGTGTGTGTGTGTGTGTATGTGTGTGTGTGTGTGTTTGAAGGAGCCTTATTATTACTGCTGGTTTACTTGAAGTATTAGCATTGATGCGGTCATGCTTTGACTTCCCCTGTCTTGCCATGGTTCATGGTACTTTTTTTTTTTGAGTCCTTAGGTCTCACTGCTATTTGCTCTCGGTTTATTGTATCCCCTAATGTCTGTTTTGTTTGCCTTCTATGCTTCCTTGCTGCTCTGTTGACTTTTCCCCTGGCCCAGTCTCATTGATGAGTCTATCAGGCAAACTGGCATTGTCAAGGATGATTGGCGAGTAGTTCTCTGTGCAAAGAAGTTAATAAGCGTATCCCTAGACAGTCAAGTTCATAGGGGCTTGTGGCCAGGTCCAAACACAGAATATACTCACTGCCTTTTTGCAATAAACATGAAGAGCAGGCCCTGCTAAAGATTACAAAGGCAGCTAAGGCCTCTGGGAATAAGCTGAAAGGAGAATGAGTCTTCAAATGACTGCTGTACCTTTGGCTGTAAGAACTCTGACCTGACACTTGAACCAATTTTTACTTCAAAGAGCAATTTGACAGTGGAGGGAGTTATTGAGGGAGACCTGAGAGGCGGATCTGTCTTTTCATTGACTGATTAGCTACTGCGACTAATGACAGAGGTGCAGCAGCATCTTGATACAGAAGAAGTCCCCATCTGGAACAGATGTTATTTGGTGGGAAAAGATAACAGCTGAAGAAGCAGAAGTACCATCCACACACACACATTGTTTTTTTTTTTCATTGTTATATTACACATCTTCATTCTCACACTCCAAGCATTTCCCTACAGCAATAAACTTGTCACAAAGCCCAAAACATAACACATCATTGCCTGAAATATAAATAAGCCCATTCGTTACCTATTGATTTTCCTACCATTAGGGAAGGGAATGTCTTGGCTGTTGTTGATGCAGAAGATATTGTTGGTCAATATTGTGTTGCTCTTAAAAGACACAGGAGAATTTTAAGAATTTCAGTAGGGGACAAAGTAAAAAAGGCCACTCTACAACTTTAATATCAAGAAACTCTCTTGACTTGTTCGGGGACATCTGCCTGGCATTAATGTTATCAGGGAAACAGGGAGCAGTGCAAGCACAACATGCTTTAGGGAAAGGTACAGCCCTCGACAGCTGCCTGCCTGGACTGCTGGCACACATCAACCTAATACGCTGGATTGGAAACAGGGACCAGTTCCTGAATGTTAAAGTGAAACCTTAAAGCACTGCTGTGACCATCCTGCACAGACTGTGGGATCCTGCTTTTGCAGGGAGATTTGGCATCATAATCTGATCGGGTCTCTTAATCTATGACAGCTCAGTTTAACAAGACCAGTCTGACAGCAGGGGCAGCCACCAATGACAGGGGGAACATGTTAAATCTGGGCCTATCAGGTTTGAGACAGGAAGACAATGTATTTTGGTTATAATACTGTGTACCGTGGGTTGGAGTGATACAGTAGTGGTATCAAGAGTAGCTTCCTTTCCCAGGTCAAGGAAGGAGTGGAGGTTGAAATGCTAAGGGACTCTAAGGTCCCCAACACATTGGCTGCCAGACCACCTTGGATCATTGTCATCCTGTATCCTAGTATCCCTCCCCCACTCTTTCCTTTATCTCGCCATCCTCCTGTTGTTTTATAATTCCAGCCCCCCAGTATGTAGTACAATCAAGTTATTTGTCTGGAGAAATAGGTTCCCTGCATGACAGGGAAAAAATTTTTTTTGTTCATTTCATTCTGTTAAAATAAACAAAGCATTGTCCCTGCTATGATACCCCCCCACACACACACACAAACTTCCAGCAAGAACTTGGCATTAATACTCTATTATTGTTTATCTAGTCTCTGAGCAAAGCAGTATTAGGGACGCACCAAACCATCTGTTTCAGCGCTGATATTGATACAAATACCTGGGCTTTGAGTATCAGCTGATATGGGGTATTGATCCTGTGTATTCTAATGTTTGATTAATGCACTGAATGCCTCACCATGTTGAAGACACTGGAATTATTATTTAGGAATTCAGGAATATTCAGGAAATGTTAGACTTGCTTTCTTGACTATGTAAGGCAAAATGTTACAAATTAACCCTGTAATGTCAAATGTCTCATATTTGATAAATACGTTTTGAAACCATCTACATGATCAGTGTAATATTTTTCTACTTGGAAAAACCCAATGTATACAATTTGATACATGCAATATGCACATAATCCACCAGGGGAGGTATTTCTTCACTAGAGGCCTTTCGTAACACTGCATATACATCATTAATGAGGATGGAGGCAGAACATTGGCAGTTTTGAAAATAAATTATCAATTTGTTTGACATTTGTATTATATTATCTTTTTGTTTGCTCAAAAATAATATTTGAGCATTGAGATCCAGTGTATCAAATATGATACCATATTGAAACTCATACATTGTAAAAAATAAAATAAAATAAAATAAAATAAAAAAATCTGTAAGTGAAAATACAATATAATATATATACTATCGTCACTTAAAAAATAAAACAGTTAATGTAACATTGTGAATATGTGTAACAGGCAGGTATGGCTCAGTTGGTAGAACAGCTCATCCAAGGACTGTGCGGTTGGTGGTTCAAGTCTGGCCACCGCATGTCAATTCTCTCTAAGCCCAGGTAGCTTTGTACAGTACTTTAGACACCATGAAGGTGTGCAGTCCATTTACCAGTTAAATCTATCTGTTTCTTTCTAAATATGTTTATGGTTTGTTCTGGTTTTGTTACAGTTTTGTTCTGGTAACCATAGCTGTCAGTTCTTTTCTGTAAAAATAACATGATTTTTTAACACTCTACATGGACATTGTTATTTGATGATCAGATGGACCAACCAAGGCTCCGGTTTCAAAGAACTTGGATTTTATGTCAAGGACTTAATGCTCCTGGTTTTACAGGGTTAATAGAGACACTTTACATACACTTGTGAATCATGTTACATTATTCATTCTGTATCATCTTTGTAGAAGGGTGACTTTACATGGTACTTTGGCATTATCTCAGTGCAAGCACATACATAGTAAATAAAATGAGGATAAAAGTATATCCTCATGATGATATGTCAGTGGAAAAATAATGAATCAGAACTAACTGTAGGTAGAAACTAACAAAATTAGTCCTTGCTTTGGCTTTGCACATATGGGGGTTTGTATGTAATGAATAGCAGTGGGACACAGTTCACTGCTGCTCTGTATGAATTTGACCTTATTAATGTAGCTATACGGATTTCAACATTTTCTCTTTTTATCTCCCTGTACTTTTTGATTCTCCTGCAGTATCTACCCTTGATGTAGTCACACACCACATCGCAATTCCAATGTGTGTGTTTGCGTGTCAATGCATGTGAGAGATTGATTGTACTTCTATGTGATTCAGTTAGTAACCTCCTTATTAATGTCTTCTCTGTTTTTACTGCACATGATGAGGGCAAATTACCAATTTCCGTTGTTATCACACAGGCCCACAAACAGAACATAAAAAGCTGAGCCAAGCTACAGAAAGCTCAATCTCAGTATGAAATGAATGTGACCTACAACTGCAGAGAAGTAATATACAGCAACAGCACAGAGGAAACAAAGGGTACTGTCAAAATCCTGCGCTATCTCACCAGTGTGTCTGTGAAATCTTTTCTTCTCTCGTGCGAGCATGTCAAGCTGCTTTTGCCTTCTATCTGGATGACATTAATGAAAGGTGAAAGAGGGAATAATCAAAGATCACAATATTTTACCCTTGATACAGATGCATGTTCGTACGCTGCTGGCAGGAGAGATCTACTTGCTGCTCAGCTCAGCTCTGATCTGACATTAGGATTCAATGCTACATTTCCCTCTCCTGCTCACTCATCTCGCTTTCTCTCTCATTCCCTTGATGCCCTGCACTCCCCCATCTACCTCTGTCCACTCAGCCTTCTTGCCTGACTGCAGCTAAAGGGTAAATGTAGCTCAGGGGAAGTGTACTACCTCCACCACAAGGTCCTGAGGCCCACCATATGACCCGCACCTCTCAACATCTTGCTCCGGCACTACTCTTCCTCATCTTTACTTTTTTTTTTTTCTTTTTTCTCCACACCACATCTTTTCATCTCAATCCACCCCACTGACCTCATCTACAGAGGCTGATAGACCAAACCTTTGAGAGTGAATGCTTCTGTGCCAAACACAGAACAGTTCAAAAGTTCACCCGTATTGAGAATGCAAAGTACAAATATGGCCTTCAGTTTCTTCACCTTACAGCTTTAACAGTTATGAAGGGCATGCAAGCAGAATAAACATTGGCTGAAAAATATGTATGCAAACATTTGGTGGTTCCATCTTCTCAGAGGTAATTGTTTAACATGATAGTCACATAAATGTTTTGCATCTTTGGTTGATGAAATCAGAGAATCAAAAGTTGCATTTGCTGAATATCACTCAAGTTACCCATGGTGGAAATAATTATGAAGTAGAGCAACACCACATTTCAGTGCATTTTATGTTATGAGCAATTTATTCAACAAAATGATTCAGATTTCTATTCAGCAGCCTTTTACAGATCGATAAAAGTGAATTTCCAAGCATATCTGGTACTAGCTTTAGAGATTAATCATAACCAATGTTATGAAAATCATAAACAGCCTTATTACTAATACAGTACATACAATGAACATCCTTACACCCATAAACTACTACACAGTAAATTTTGCAGTGTTAATTTGGAGAAAATGGGACCAAATACACTCTAGAAGAAGTTAAATAAACTCTCTAAGTGTTGATTTAACACTGCAATATTTACTGTGTACTACTACTACTTATATCAGTTACAAATAAATGTTTTTCTTTTTCTTTTTAGCCTTTCTTAAGAGACTTATATTATAACTTTGTACTCTGTATTTTCATTAAGATAATAGCTCAGAGAAATCTGAAGAAAAGGTGACTTTTTCCAACAAAACCTATTATTACCTGAACATAAACCTTGTGTCTCCATCCACTGTCATTGATCCATATTGTAGACGATGGAAGCATTTCCATGGTAACTGCAGAGCCTCTGAACATTCAAATGGGTCATATCTGATAACCATGAGAATATGACAAACTGCATTTTACACCAATTATTTACATGTATTAGAAGGATTAGTGGATCAGAAGTAAATCTCATAGAAGGTATAGTTATCATATTAATAGTACTGAAGACTGTCATGAAATTGTTTTATATTGTCATACAGTATGCATTGTGTTATCGCTATAGTTGTAAGTACAGGGTCAGAAACTGATGTCTCAACACATTGTATTCCATTAACCACATAATACACTAATAAGTGTTAAGTTTACATTTTGTCGTATTTTCTCAGATATTGAATTAGTGTAACCTTCTGGATCCAGCTCTAACGAGATTAAAGATGGTCAGTGGTCATGTTCTTCTCTGCTTGCGTCATTACTGAGAGTGATGTGGATATCATTCTATGAGATTCTATGATCTTCTTAATCAAAGGGATAAGATGCTACTAGAGGAGAGGATTGTCAGCTCAGAGGCAGAAATTTTGGGGTGGATGCTAGACATTATTTTGCATTGAGGAAAAAAAAGGACGTAAGCATTAAACAGAGGATCAATCTTCTGATCTCAAAATAGTCAACAGATCCATATGAAATAATAATTAAAATCATAAATGTGTAGATGAAGATAAAGTTGGAGACAAATGTTCTAAAGTAATGACATATTCACAAAGGTCATTGTGTAAATAAAAAATACCTCTGTAGTCTGGCTCCTGATATAAATCTAGTAAATGATGAATAAAAAAAGTGTGTTTATCTGCTCAAGAAGATGAATATGGTAGGTGCTGAGTGTGGGTAGCAGGTGTGCCTTTGAATATTTCAATGTTACAACTGCAGCTTTCTCTATATGCATACTTTTGTATAGTCTGTGTCTGTTAGTGCATGTGGATCTGCCTGTTTGCCCATGTATCTAACTGTGTGAGGCTGAATGGCACCTTTCAGTGTGGGGGTGAGACCATGTGGTCTGCGCAGAGTGCTTTGGAGGAAGGCAGGAGGGTCCCAGCTGGTTCAGGGAGAGGAGCTCTTTGACTAGCCAAGGCAGCCTCACAGTCTGCCAACCAACCTGACACACAAATGAAACCACACATAGCGTGTTTAGAGGAAGATTTAGCCTTTTTCCAGGGAAGTGCGCACTACCCCCCAATGCAACTACAAAGATTTAGATTTACATGAGTGTAGTTTTGCATATGACGTGCAAGGTGCAGCTTGGCATGTGCATGGATATAAACATGACATGCAAAGAAGTGTGAAGAACACATCCCGGCCTCCTGTTAACATGGGGACAGTGCTGTGTGCACCCACAGAGCTTACAGAGATTCAATCATTTCAGCTGACCTGCAGCCAGGATTTGGTGAAAATAACCGCCTACCTCCAACAAAATTGTCCAATATCCTTGAATGCAACGTGCAGGAAGAAAAAAAAAATCTTTATTTGTTGGCAGCCAGGTGCTGGCCCTGCAAATTATACATGACCACAGGTCCTATTGATTCTCTCTTGTTTTTCTCTGTCTGATAACACATTGTTAGAGGAAAGTTGGTTCAGTGGACTCTCACAAATTGTTTTGTAAACACGGAGGAAAAAGAACAGTCCAGAAGCTGTCACATGAAACTAAATTTTCTCATGTAACAGAGTTTTCTCAGCTTGTAATGCCATTTATTGTCTGAATCAATTTATTGGTATCCTGTTGTTTTAAAATGCCATACAAAAGCACAGGGCTTTCTGTAACATTAAAGGAAAAGGACTTAATTAGATTTTTTTTGTTGTTGTTGATTTTGTGGCACAGCAAATTATTCCCATTTAATTGTATTAACCACACGCTGTTTCAATGCTATATTTGCTATCGCTGTTAGGTTGATTGCTGCTTCAACAGTTTGACAGAGAACAATAGATGCTGAAACAAAAGATATTTAAAATTTATTTCTCCAGGGTTGTAGCAGCTCTATTTATTCTGACCTCCATCCCACCATACGGTCCGCTAGTTCTCTAGTGAAATCTGAAGTGTATCTCTAAATGGTGTGCAAGTGCTGCAAGACTTGCACAAATTAGCTGTGTTAAAGTATATGTATGCTGTAGATGGAGGAAAGGCTCACTGGAGGCACTGTGCTGTTTATCTGAACAGTAGGAACGTGGACAGAATGATTAGGAAGACGAACCATAGGCGTCCACCCCCTCTAGCCTGGCCATTTTCCTCTTGTTTTTTTTTCTAAATATCGTACTCTGCAAATAGTCTAAAGGGTACGCCTAACCAAGGGCTGTGTGTGAGTGGATGGAACACAGCGAGAAACAAGAGCTCTAAAAGGAATTTGTCATTTTAAACAAATTGGCTTGAAGAGAATCAAAGTGAGATTTTCTCTTCATTTAGTTCTAACTGTCAGAAAGGACAGAAAAAAATGTGTGACCGGGACTGGGAGTGTTACTGCTTACCTGTAAAACCTGTAAACCTGAGAGAGGGCCTAACAGTGTGTGGTCCCCAGTTTCTCCATTAGACAGCCAGCTTGGCATTCGGAGGGAGTAATTGGCTGGATGGGGTTTCAGCAGGCTTAGCCGCCCTGCTGGCACAACAAGCCTGTCTGTCCCCATCCCTGAGTTGCTGCTCTGCTAGGCAGGAGCATCGCCAGCTCAACTGCTGCCATGTCCCCTTCAAAGCCTATGGAGAAGCTCGGGATGGCAGCAGCTGTTGTCCCAAGGGAGCCGAAGGAATTCAGAGCCTCTGGTCATTAGTGGTAACCACTGTGCTGGACTGAGTCTGGGTCTTAGACAGCTGGGAGACCTGTATCACCCCTCATCCTTTCATTTCTCCATCCACCCATTCCTCCATGCTTGCCATCATGAATTTGGTTTTCTTAACCACCTCGACCATCACTAAGGCTGACAAAGGATTAGCCCCATGTGATGACTCTGGAAAGAGAGTTTTAGCTTTTAGTGAAGGATGCTATTGCCATTGATGCAACAAATTGCCATGTCTTTGTTACTTTAGAATAGTTCTATCTGCAAAGGGAGTGACACCCAGCATTGAGTTAATATTCCCTTTACTAAAAAGCCCAGGACAGATAAAACAAACACTTGTTCTAACAAGGGACATAATAGGAGAGGGTAGAGCATTAATTAGTTGGCTCTTAGTCTGCAACTTTACCTCTGTATTCCACTTTATATAATACACTTACTCTTGCACAAACAAAGACAAGCAGTGGTCAAGCGAGGTAGACAGGGAATGAAGAGAGGGAGTTGAGTAAACAAGGACAAAGACAGGAAACAAAGAAATGTTGTTTTCAGATTATTACACATTCTATATTATATGGAATATATATATATATATATATATATATATATATATATATATATATATATATATATATATATATATATATATATACATTGCTACAGTATATCCTCCTGAGATCTGGCAAAGTAAAGTTTTGGATGTTTTTACATGAAACAATTGTCTTGTTTGTGGAAAAAACATAATTACGGACACAATTTTTTATTTATTTGATCCATTTTATGGATTGACATTGCAGTGGGCAGCATTTTTTCAAAGTAAACCTCCCCTACAGAGAACAAAAATGCACTGCTGGGTCTCAGGAGGTTGTAGCAGATCCATTTCAAAGCATATCATTTCTTGTTCTGTAATAATTCTATTTGTAATTTAAATTAATTACAGAATTTGGAAGTCACCACATTATTTATTTAGTAAATAATGATATAATAAGCAGTATATTGTACATCAAGCTCCTCATTAATACTAAATATATTGCAACAGCCAATATATTTGATGAGAGGCATGGTGTCTCAATCAGTCCGAGGGGGTTTAGTTCACAATAGTGGTTAACTTGTTATGCACAAAACCATATTTGTTTCATAAATTTGCGTGTATATTCTCATTAAATATACCTTAGGTGCACAGCCTAACATCAGAGCAAACAGGGTACATCCTCACTGTTCAAAGGTCCACGCCCAAAATAAACTGAATCCAGCAAAACAAGGGGAAAATAAGACAAAACAAGCTGAGGACAGCATCAAAACACACCACAAAGACATGAGCAGAGGTGTTTATAAGATATAGATGTTATCTTATTTTAAATGAATATTGTGCATATGTGAACATTTCTTCATCCATACTATTCTTACACTGGTGATCTTGTTTATTTGTTTTCCTGTGTGTGACAGCGTGTGCACAATTTTGAGCATGCTGTCTGACTTATGAGTCTCTGACATTTGCAGTGCTGAGACACAAGTCAGAGCTTTATTTTATCTGACTTTTTTTAAGCACAGAAAGCAAGTCCATGTCTGTTCCATACAGTGCTGTCTACATTTATCATGATATGTTGTCTTTGCACGCTATTCTAGTTCTATGTCTGTTTGGCTGCTATGTACATTTGTCCCATAAATGGCCTCTTGATATTGACATATAGCCATATGTGGACTAGTTCGTAATTGCATGAAGGATTTGCTGCGAGGGGGGAAAAAGCATGATACATATTGGTCTTCTTTTGTTTGCTTTGGATTTTGGCTCCTCCATGAGCTATCAAACCCATGTGTAGCAAAAGAATGCATTGTGCAACTGTGTTACAAGTTAATTTTGACATTTGGGTAATTTTATGTCTGGAAAGTATTTGGGATTAAAGTTGTGCATCAGCCATTGTACAAGCTCAGTATTAGTTCAAACAATGTACTACTATGTTAAATGATACTGAAGTGTTATAAAGTGAACATTCCGGAGGGGAAAATGGCAAAAATTGAAGAAAATTGAAGTTATGTGTCTGATTTCGAGCAAATAAAGTAGGCTTTGTCAGAGGTTTATAAACTAGATTGCAGTAGTAGAAGAAGAATGTTCCTTTATGTTTCCGTACAGTAAGTGGTTGTGATGTTTTTTAGATGGACTCTACTTGGAAATTATACATTTTATCAATAAGCACTATTGTTTTACCATCAACAACATATATTCTGGGAATGTATGACAATAGTGGGGATCAGTTCAATGTTTAATAATTAAATATCACTAAAAATATCACAAATATCAGTAAATGATACAATTATTTTTTTTTAATTAATGTAAATATATTTGTTTAAAAAATAGAATTTATGTATTTCAAATGACATGAAAAGTATTGTAAATGGCATGAAAGATAAATATTGTGGGATAAAAATATGATATTATATGAGATATTCATATTCTGATTTTGATATGGACTAACACATGTGAGGCCACCATGGAAACTGTGGACAAACCCACTTAGGACCCTTTATGCAGCTCAAATGTTTACCTTCAGGGGCCCACATGGACATGCTGGCTGGGACTTTAAAACAGGTTCATAAAGATATCAGTGCTTTATCCCAATTAGTAAACAAGTGAATGTGAAGTCTTTTTTTGCATAATTTAGGTTGATGTCCTTCCACTGAGAACTGAAACTATTCTGTGGGCTGAAACTGTGTACAGTAAAGTTTCTATTTTTAAGTACAGATACCTTGAGAATTGAGGGTTGATACTGTAAAGAGAAATGTTTAATGTATGTAATTAAATAGACAGGGCATAAGTGTAATGTTTCTGCTGCATGTGCAGCACTAGGCCTTATGTGATAAACTGTTCCATGCAACTCTGCGCACATGCCCAGGAGACAACATTTACTTTATTCTCTCTCTGCATTTTCCTCTGTTGGCTTTGCATGCATTGTTAAATGGGACTGATGGAAGCGCCCTGGCCATTACTCACTGCATTGCCTGGCTAATTTCTGTGCTCTTACAAGTACAAAGATGTCAAGCAGGAGCAGCAGGCTTACCTTGGCTTCCCCTGAGACCATTAATCCTTTGGCTGGTGTCGTCCCTGCCTGCACTGGCTCACCTGGTTCACAGGCTGCCAGCAAACTGCTGTTCCCAGCCTTTTTCCCCACTCTGTCTATTTATTTTGGTTCCGAGTCAGCTCCCATCACCAACAAAATCTGATTGCAATGGAAGAGCTGAATAACTCTTTAGGCATATAGACTCCATTCGTAGTGTGAGAATTGCAGAATCTGTGGAAAGTTTTGTTGTGAAATGTATGTGTGTATGTGTGTGTTGAAATAGAAGAGAAAGGGAAAGTTATAGAGGTGGAAGAATATAAGTTGGTGAACTACATGTAGTAAAAGTGTCAGTTTTATTTTGAATGACACACAAACCATGAACTTGGTACAGCATCACTGGTTCATTCTCACACAGTATTTGGACTTTTTTCCCCCTCAAAGATTAAATGTAACTATTAAAAAAGCAGCTTCTTGAATGAATAGTTCAATTCCTTAAACTGTGACCAGTTGAGGGATATGTTGTTTGTGTTATCAGGTCCGTTCAAATTCAATAACTTCATAAAAATAATGAGATGAGATTTTCTTAATGAATGGAAGGATAAAAATCATTCTCCTGTTTTGTTAAAGCTTGATCATTTGACATCATAGCATCTGAAGTTCCTCTGAAAATTATAAGATAGTGATGAAGATAATGATTAGGTTTTTTAATGTTGATGTTTGGTTCAGGCTGAAACATTTGCCTATTTTCAGCTGATTATCAATTAATCTTCCTGAGTACCTACTGTACAATGGCCTGTGTTGTAGGTGTTGGCCCGTTCACAACAATAATACTTGACTGAGGGAACTGCATTTCACAGAGTCATTACTGTAAAGTATTTGCCGTAATGGTGTGCTATGATGTGGATGTTTCAGACTATGGAGTCATAATAGTATGCAAACAAGTATAATAAGCCAAGCTGGTGCAGGTTTTAACCTTTAACAGAATGAGATCATACTGTGAGGCTCAGCATCAAGATGTTACCATACACTCAGAAAGACACAGAATGTATTCAGAGTCACATGAGTTCTACTCATACAAATATTATGGTCAAATGCAAACCCAAACTTCCAATGTGTGTGTGTGCAGTGTACTTATGCTGTTCTTGTCCTTTTCCCTTAGAGTTGCTGTCTCTTTCAGTATGCTTTTTTTTGTAAACAATTACTATTCTCACAAACAATTAGAAATGTGTGAATTTAAATGGAAGATCATATCTTCATCAAGCAGTAAACTGAAGGAAGCAAATGTCATAGAGGTGGTGATGGAGGTATAAGGTGAAATTAGAATGGTTGTGTGTAGATTACCTTCGCAATTTCCAGAGAGAATGCAGCTTGTAATGATACGGGATGTTCCCAGGAAAGGTCAGCTGAAATTGCAACAAGCGTAATTAGTAGCTTATCAATAATGCATCCAAGAGTTCAGTGTGTGTGTGTGTGTGTGTGTGTGTGTGTGTATACATGTGTGAGTGGACAGGTGTGAGTAAGTGAGTGTGTATGTACCCACACACCCATGTGTACTCAGCGATGTCCACCGAGAGCCTCTTCTCCTGACATTCATTAACATAAAAAAACCTATATGTCACTCAGGGGAGCTGCTATGAGCATTAGCATGCACATTCCCACTCACAAATCATCTCTACCCCACAATAGTGTGACTGATGACAGTATAGACTGAGGAAAAACTTCAAGAGGCACATTGACCACTAAGTCAATTACTATTGATCACAGTGTAAAAATTAGGGGCCATAAGGGGGGAGAATATGAGATAAGGGTATATTTTGCATGAAACATGCAGAAAATATTGGAGTATTATGCAGGACTGGTATCAGCTCTCATGCAATCACTGGCTAATTATCTCATAGTGGAATACATTCCCTCAAGCACTATCTAGGTCCAGGCACACTCTGTATCATTGGTTAGTGCTGAATGTCAAGAAATTATGGTTTACTTTTTCCTACCTATAAAACTTTCCAAGTTGTACAGGCGGTCTTACTGATGTATGCTGCACAGCAAGATATATGATTTGTTGTCACATGTTTTAATTATGACATTTTTAGTTTTAAATGTCAATAATAGACACGTCCTTGTGTTACTCTTTTATGGGTCATTATAACATACAACATCTCTGTCTCTTCAAAGGTTAGGACTCATAAAACAGCTGTTTGTACTCATTTTATTTTGCATTTGGGCATCAGGGACCTGATAAAAAAGCATTATTCTCATATAGGTTTCATTAAACTGATTACACTTTTCCAAATTTTTGGTTAGGGCATCTTTGGATGATTTCATGAAGAGGATATAAATGACATATTGAGTTAGAACAATAAAAACAGACGATCTTAATTCATTACAAATGTCAGATACTAGCTCCATGTAAGCAGATCAACATTGAGGTACACTCTTGTTCACCCACGAAGCAGCACTTTCCTTTCACATCCCTCTCTTTTAGCAGATGAGGCATGTGAGTTCTGATGATCAACATGAGGCATTGGTGTTGAGTAAAGAACAAACCTGAGGAGTGTGTTAGCCATGGAAAATGATGGCTTTAGATTGCGGGGGTCGAGTGGACCACTGGGACTGTGTGTGTTTGCAAGAATTGGAGGTGTGTGATGTAATGATCCCAGGTTCTTTGGCCTCTGCCTGTTGATAAGTTGCTGCAGAACACATGAACAGGGGAAACGGGAAGCAAGCGAGATGAATGTGATTGGATTGCCGGCCGAGTGCAGCCTCTCCCATCTGTCTCGGAGTCTGCCATCCCATCTCACAGGCGGCAGGAGGTAATTGGGTTCATTGTTCTCACCACAGGATCCCCCGGATTGAAAGCTTCATTATCTGGATAACCATGAATGTAAATGAACCACACGTATGCAGTAGGGTAATGGGAAAAAATAGATCATTGCTTGCCACAACCACAACACACAGCACATCTCAAACACATGCAGTGCTGATGCATTTATTTCTAATCTCATGAAAAAATACCTGCACATGTGCAAACATGTTTACTGTAAGTCATATGTTCATTTGCTTCATTATGCACGCTCACATATTAGACCTGCTGCACCAGGTTGGTTCCCTGAAAGTCTTCCTGTGTTGTACAGTAATTTTGTTCGTAATTAAATGCAGCTGTCTTCAGAAGGAATTGACTGTTGATGAGGTAAACCTTCATGGCTGTAGCGAACCGAACTCTATGTGACAATGCTGTTATGGGCTACTATCCACACTTTTCACTGTAAGCATATTTGCATGAGTGGGTGGCATCCTTAAATTCACTGAAGCCTTTACCATGAATGGCA
The DNA here is from genome assembly GCA_020466265.1 of Siphamia tubifer. Lineage (NCBI taxonomy): Eukaryota > Metazoa > Chordata > Actinopteri > Kurtiformes > Apogonidae > Siphamia > Siphamia tubifer. The sequence continues at coordinate 35,315,043 of CM035786.1, forward strand.
AGAGGGTGCCTGACGAACACCAGTTCAAGCCTTATGTGCTTTGAATTATTCATGCAAAACTAATGTATAACAGAATCCCAGCCACATCCTTCTCTCTAATTAGGCAGAGTTTGCGGCTGCATGTTAGAGCAAAGCCTTTGGACAGTTACTATGTCACAGTTGATGACAATGTGCTGATACTGTAGCTCCACGACGTACTGGTGTCAAGTCTTTTCAGGCAGTAGGAAGGTAAGGGTTAAAGCATCTGCCTTCTGAAAATAAACAGCTCACAGTGGAGCCCAACCACTCTCAGATCCTCTGGCAAATCCATCAATTAGTTGCAGATGTGATCTGTATTTGAGATTACTGCAATTTAAGCATGTCGGGGAAACAGTCTAATCTGGTCTCTAATGGCTGCTTCAGTTTTCAATTTGCTTTCCAGGTGGGACCTGTGATCTGGCAGGACCTGGGACAGTATCCTACAGAGAGAGCTATACTAAATATCTATCTAAGAATGAAAACCTCATCCCTCTGGATTCATATAAAACCACTTCAATTTGAGTTTTAATTTGAACACTGCATTTATGGGCCCTTCATTCACATGCCACTCTGTGGTGAATAAGAAATGTGTCCATCAGATTAGAGATATAAGGTATTGCATAGGTACTTTATGTGTACCCCTCAATGCACTCCTATTTGTGCACTTGGCATGTTAATTAATGTTTCTGTTGTTCATCTTTAACTGTAATGACTTTGCTGTTGTGATTGTAATTATCTACCACAAACACAAATAGATCAGATATTAATCAACTAACTACTAATTAGCCATTGATACTGGGGGCAACATATCGTGATAGTATCATTTGTTCCATTGGTTACCCTTACAATCTGATCCTTAGTACAAAGATGTGAACAAACTCCAAATAATCCAATTTAAGTGTCTACTTCCATCAGTGACGATGACCATGGTGTAGGTCACTGGGCAGGAAGCAGAGAGGAAAGGAGACATGCAGACAAGGGGTGGACGAGTGTGGAGCAAAGTTCCGTCCTCACTGCCTGTGCCATGCTGTGCCTTTGCGTCTGTTGTAGGGCCCTGTCAGATTGTGTTTACTTTCCTGAAGGACGTTTCACCTCTGGAAGCCGGGGAATGAATGGAGAACTCATTTCTCCAACAGAGACTAGTCAATCACTCCACATTTATTCTCCTCTCTCACAGTGACCTCTCCCTGGCCAGGCGAACAATAGCACCCTCGAAAACTGCAGATGAGTTTGACTCAAAGCATGGCCTCATACAGGACACATCAATACTGCTTAAAAGCTACAGCAAACCTAAGAAAAACACTGAATCAAACAGAGGCCGCAGGGACCATTTTTACTATTTGTAACAATAAAGTTGAAACCTTGTTCCATGCATGATGCATAGCTGCTGCATACTTATGAAGTTATTGGAGTATTCAGTGCTTGAGTAATGTTATGGCTTTTGGTGATGTATGCATTTGTTTGTTTGTGCATCAGCACTTGATGCTGGGTGGATGATGGTTTCTTCATCTGAAATAGGTTTGAAGCCTAGCATGGCTGCATAGTTAATGTCATGACTTGGGTCTGGCAGATGGCACGAACAGTTAGGGATCTCATTAGATCAACCAAGCGGCTATGCCTCGTTCCAAAACCTTTCATTAAAGTTCCATTGCTGGAATACTACTATCTCACAATATTGGTCAAAGTCAAAGGAGGGTAGAGCAAAGTGTTGAAATTTGACATCTGTGTAAAGTGGAGAAATTGTACAATATATGTGCGCAATTAGGGAATTATGTTTTGGGTCCATTTTTGTGGAAGTGAAATGTACAGTATGCATTAAGTGGAGTCTTTGTATCTGTGTTTTCGTTTGTCGATGTGTGCAAGTGTTTGTGTGGGTGTGATGAGTGATGCATCCTTGCTGAGCATAGCAAACAGGATTATAATGGTCACAGAGCACATTTTGTACCATTTGCCTTGTAATTAACTGGAATTTGTTCAGCACAAATGCACTGCAAGCGTGGGAAACTTTAAAAAAAAAAAAAAAACATCTTCTAGTTTGAATTATTGGCAGTTGGTGAAAGGAGGCAGATTTTTTTCTAAAGGAAGAATTCAAAGGGCCTTCATGTTAACACTTATTTTATTTGTATTATCTTTAATGGCACAGAGGCTAAATGGACCACAGAGGGAACTGATTAGTGATACCCTACTGCCTGTCAGCCCCGAGTCAATATGGATGTTTTATGGGTTTTTAAAGGACATTTAAAATGAATTTTTATATATGGTTTAAGGCATGGGGCTAATCACAGCAAGCAGTCTTGAATGAATGATGCTGTGCACTTACAGGCATCAGCCTAGCCAGTTGGCAGCAATCATTACACAGAAAAAGGACATCAATGTAGAAGGGATGATTGTAGATAAAGCGGAAAAAAACACTGCAGACTCAAACACCTCCCTTTAAAGGCCAATTTCTTCTATCAAGTGAAGGCACTATTATCTTAAATGTGGACTGATGGCTATGTGAAAGGAAAGGGAGATATTCAGACGATTTTTCTGTGATTTATTTTTTTCAGTGATTGTATGTACTGATACCAGTGGATATAATTTTATGTCAAGTGTGGAGCTGTACTTTACAGCCAAAAGAAGCATTCAGTGATACGAATAATTCATAATTGTAATTACCAGTTTTTACCACCATGGACTTGAACTGAAAGAAAATATATAGAAAAATGACTCAAAACTAGGTTGTATAATTGTATGAGCAAAACTAAATAAAAATTAAGTTGTTTTTTTTTTTTTCATTTACGAAAAAACTGAAACTGAATATAAAGATTGCTCTGTGTTTCAGTGGAAAACACTCATGTGATCTGATTAGTTCAGACTGAAATTGTTTTATCAATATGACAATTTAGGTAATCATCAGGAAGCAGAAATGTGAATGTTCAAATGCAATGCATTTGTAATATATTAAAACAACCAAACTGCATTGCTCCATACACAATAACATAATAGTCTTTTAAAATGGATGCTTAAAGGTTCCACATGGGAGCAAGAACCCTGCCATCATTTCCATATGACGTGACAACAATCACACAGAGTTACACAGTGGAAGTGGTGTTACTTTCCAATGGAACACACTTTCAATGTCTGACCACTAGTCGCTTCTTTATTCAACCATACATGCTGAGTGCAGGTATGAACAAATTGCATTGTTTTAATATGTTCATGTAGTTTATTGGGGCATAAAGTATTTTACCATTTATGTCCTCTTAAGATGAGCATGTTTGGAAACCTCTGGTACATCATAGGGTAGCACCTTCAAACGCAAAAAGAGGTTTGATCTTTCAAAGGCAAGCAGCTGAGTATACTCTGGATAGCTTTGCCCTCTCAGAAGTGGACTGAGTTTAGTTGTTGTGAGCATTACTGATCAACACCTTAGGAAAGCAATCGGCAGAACTATTATGCACAGTGATTTTTCTCTGCTACCTCTGGTGATGGGAGAGCACGGAGGCCCATGCCCACAGCTCTCTGGTAGATGGTGCTTTGCAGGGATCTGTGAAACAGAAAACCAAGCTATTTACAGGGAATACAGCAGCCTCAGAAGTAGCTCCTAGCCTCAGGGTGCAAAATACTTGAAAATAAGCTCCTGGTCTCTTTGATGTGTGTGTGCACCAAATCTAAAGGCATTTCAAGTAGTGCTGCCTTTGAGCCAAGGACAAGTCTAAATTGTCTCTTGGAGCTGAAAATGGGTGAGGTGGGGGAGAGGGTTAAATAAAAATCAAGAAATGTAATTTTTTTTTTCTGATAGTTGCATTACCATAATGTGCACTTCACACGCCTGCTGACAGGAGTAATCCCAGTGGTGTTTTTTAAGATGGCTATCAAGGATATCTGGAGCACCACAGGTTTATTGTTCATTCACTGATGAGTGAAGACAATGGTCTTGGGAGACTCTTCTGATGAGAAGATGAGTTTTTATATAGGGGAAACATAACACTCGGTCCTGTTTAACAGCTCTAATATGATGGAGGAAAACTGTTCTGGAGCAAATTAAGTGAGTGGTTTATAACATCTGCCTCTTCACAGCTATTTCATTCTGTCGCTAGTGTGGCTGCTGCATTAAAGGCTCTGTTCTGCATGGCAATCTGCTGCTGCTGTTGTTGTTGCTGCTCAACAGTTATTTGTCACAGGAGATAAGGCATCGAGCAGCTAAAACACTGATTGCATGTCTTCCCGCTTGGAAATTACAGAACAGGGCAACATACTCAACTGCTGAGTTGAGGAAAGACATATGAAAAAGATAAAATTGTCATACATGGAGGAATAACATCTTGAATATCAATGCACAGATAAAGTTATGTATCTAAAAATATGATGAAAGGAGAAAGAGAGTAAGAGGAGATGGAGGACTTATTCACATGAGAACAGATAAGACGTCAAGCAGCGCTAGATAGCTACTCTGCATGGTTCCGGGGTAAGCTATGGCTGGTAAAGAAGGGAAAACGTGATGGCGTACTGTACAAAAAGCTTTCCACAATTTCATCCAGCCCATAGACATGGTAAGACTCAGACAGCACACTGCAGAGAATCCCAGGTGGTCTGAATGGCACACAACATCTGAAAAGACCTCAATTTTGAAATAGGATGGTTACTAAACTGCTGTAACCACGGCTTTTCAAGTTTCCTTGTGCTTCAAAAAAAAAGAAGATGAAAAATAACATTTCACAATCTGTGGACCTTGAAAGCTTTCTTTTGCTCCAAGTGGAAAAAGGAAAAGAAAAATTTCAGACTTTCACGCTTCAACAGTTATTTGGGCTCTTTTTTTTTCTATTCTGTAGCCAGTGAGTCACCTTCCTCTTATTTTTCCCTCAGACACACTTTGGAAGCAAAGGTCTCTGTTGTGAAGACAAGGGTGAGAAGGTTTGCTTGAGGATAACTGTAGAAGAACAATATTCCATAGTTTGACAATATATAAAACCCCTCTGGCAAAGCAGCACTCTTGTTCTTGATAGATTTACACAGTCGGGTCAGGGTTCAAACATAATGGCACTGGCTCTGTTTTCTCTAATCTCAAAATGGGATTCTGCTGCTGAAAGTGCAGCTGTATTTCTTCTTTGTTGCCTCAGGATTTTGGGCATTCCACACTAATCATTATTCAGAGTGGGCAGTGGCTTTTATTCATGTTGTGACCAACTTAAATTTTTTACCAGGTTTAACACACTCAACATAAACAGTCTCTTCATTATCTGTCATTTCACATCAAAACGAGTTTTCTGAAAGTGCAGGTTTGTGTCCTTGTTCTGGTTTTCTTTAAAAAAAATAAAAAATAAAAAAGTCCTTGTTATTGTATTTACAGATATTTTGACATTAACATGAAACCTGCATCATTTGAGCTTATTTTCTGTCCTACTACCCATATCTATTAGTTCATAACGAACATGGGAACATTATTTTTTGTAAAATCCCAATAAAGGAACTCTCCCAAACAGGTTTTAGGATGCGTCAAATCACCATTATTTAAGAAAACAGCGTTCAAAATAATAAATAAAATATGAAGAAAAAATTCACCTCTGCCATATCTACATTTGAATGAACATTGCAGTGGTTTTAAATATTGATACAGTACAGTGTCATGAAATGAAGTATTGTGACATATTGCAGAACAGATATTTTCATACAGCCCTACTCCATCCTCTTTTTTAAGTCACCAGCTCTACCCCCCTCTGCGTTGTGGCACCTCCCACTTCACAAAATAAGACAAAATGCTTTGATATCTTTTGCCATGGATAGGAAACCATGGTCCTACGTCACAATTGACCTGGTGTTGGCCAAAGACAGTCTGGAACAAAGGTTCCCCCCACTGACTACACTACAGTGTGACTCTAGTGTGACTTGCTATTACCTATGTTTATTTAACTTGGCATGAAATGATGCATAAATTCCACTTATGTAACAGCATGATCATTAGTGTGGCCTCACTGCTTACAACTACAGCAGCACTAGTTGGTGATGTGCACTGGTTACATCTTGTTCTAAATGTTATCACTGCACAGTCTGCATACACGTCATACTCATGTAGATCTATGTCAGTGTTGCTGCTAAACTTATAAATCTCCTGAAAATCTCACAGCCTGCTGGAGCCGTAAGCTGCAATGCCACTCTGCCATTGCATCAGCATAATACTGCAGTTGCACTTACCAGTAACAGAAAAAAAAAACATGAGTGCAAAGTTTGTTATAAAACAGTGTTTTACATGAAGACCTGGGTTTTGTTTTGAGCTGGAGGCACCACAGAATTTGTTGGAGGCTGACACTTTGAAATTTGCTTGGCAAGGAAAAAAGATCTTACAGTGTAAACACATTAGATCTGGTCGGGTTTTTGACAACTAAAGCACGATTCATATGTCATTTAGAGGTCAGATATTTAGTTGATTATTTGCTTTCTCCATGGTTCTTCTGTTTATACTGTAAAAAGTCTAAATCAATTTATCAGAAGGAAGTGGTGTTGGTATTGGAGTCTAGATGTGCTGTTGTAGTGGTCTCCCAGGGCAGGGCCTCCATCACTGGCTGCCATGGAGACGGTATTTATTCTCTCTGTCTCGTTCCCCTATTATCCAAACTTCTTTGATGTCTGAAGAGGGAAGTTGTGGCAATAATTCTAGGCAGGATTTCTTGTCTAAGCCTCCTGTGTTCAATGAAGGCACCTGCATTAATCCCACGTAACACCTCTGATCAAGGATTTAATTTAGAATTGGAAAAGCTGTACACAGTACAGTTCTACAGGCCAGATCATTGTGTTGACAACACCAGTGATGGATGGGTTTCGCCCTAGGCAGAGGAAAAGCCAGACATGTCCCACTTTGCTTCTTTTTCTAGGTACTACAAACTGGGAACAAGAGGGAAGTTTATTGATATTTGTGTTTACTTGTGTCCGTAAATTTGTAAAGACTCTTTGCTTTTTCTTTTGTTTTAATCGCTTATTTCAGAGTTGTTGTTTTTTTTGTAATTGTCAAGACGGTGCAGTTGAAATGATCTTCCGTTTTTTTTTTTTACAAGGGGATTATACAGTATGTCTAAGTTGGTATTTTACCACTGAGTGATTTATTTTTCACTGAGCAATCTTCCAAAACAAAGATGGTCTTTGGTTTTACTCTGAAAAAAAAAAAAGAGAGAGACTATTGCATCTTTCAATTCGGAATGTTTTACTGGCGGCTGCATTGATTTCTCTTGTTACTGCAGGTCAGTGAGAGGAAATTGAATTGGAAATTGTAGAAACACTGTTATTTCATGTTTTGGCATTTGTATTTTTTCTCACACCACCCTCTGTGCTTTCTGAAGTCAGAGCAGAAACAGAACAGAGAGAACATTACTGTCAGGACCGTTAAGTGACTGCTCTGACTTTGGCTTCTCTAATATCACTGTCCTCCAAAGCAAAAGGTTACGGTCACCCCTGTGGATTGAGACCATATTGCTTTGCATTTTCGGCCGCCCTGTCTGCTTCTCTTTCCTGCCTGGCCTGCCTTTGGGGTTAGTTTTGCTTTTACATGAAGAGCATTGGGTCAAATTTTGTTGGATTGCTGTGTGAGATATTTTGGCTTTGGGGAACGGCCGAGGTATGGATGTACTGATGGGGTTAGGGAGGGTGGGGAGGTACGGGAATTATTCATATTCATATTTAATCTTCTGTTTCTGATGTTCCTGTTTTTACACAAGCTTTGACTCCTAACTTCAAATCTGTTTGTGCATGGAAAATGTGCAAGTTTGTGTGGGTTGCCACTATTACAGGGCAGCAGCAACTGTGTCCTTAAGGCACTTTTGTTTGGCAAGAACAGAGCAACACATGTACACATCTTACAAAAAAGATCTCAGAGGAGGATGTAAGTTTTTGCTATGTTCAGTCTATTTTAACCATGTGATAGACTGGTTGTAAAGATTAATTCATCAAGTAGATAGTCACATTCAAAGTGTCTGATTTTAGTCTATTTTTTTTTTCGTCTCAGTAAAGTAAAGCAATCACATTCTTATTATTCACTCCTACTACTACTGTAGTATACAAGAGAATTAAGCAGTGTCATGACCTCAGATTGTATAAAAACATAATTGTTAATTAATCCACAGATTCTTTTCTCCATTAATTAAAAGAGATGTAACAAAGTTGGAGAAACCCCCCCCACTGATAATCTTCTATTGCCCAAAGTGATGCTTTGATTTTTTTTTCTTTCACCATCTAAAAACACAAAACCTTAAGATAATTAATTCATCTATTCATGTATTCATTTATATTGATATAGAACAAAAGATTTAGAAATCTGATTTTACAAGGAAATGCTGCTCTTTTTTCTTCAAAAAATAACTGAAATAATTACTCACTTATCATCTTTTGATTATTAGATTATTATTTGTAGCTCTACAGCAGAAACCAATACAGTTAAAACAAGGCAGTCAGAGACAGCAGACCTCTGCCAAGGCTCGATGTGGCATCATATGACATCAAAACGTGACGTGATTGAGCCATAAGTGTTGACCCATCTGATGTCTGAAGGTGAGACAATGTGAATGCAAAAAAACCTGAGATTCTTTCTTGTCTTAATCTTGAGATATTACCACTGATGTGTTTTAACTGTTCACCTTTAGTGTAAGCTTGACCTTTGACCTTCATTGCTCAAAATATAATGGGTTCGTCCTTGACACATTATCTATCATTCCTGAAAGTTTCATCAAATCCATTCAGAACTTTTTTGCATAATCCTGCTGATACCTCCTTGGCAGAGGTAATAAGAAACTATACCAAGATTTTAATTCAGCTACCATTTCATTACCTTATTTCCTTATTTGTAAGGTGGTATGCAGCCTCTTTTTTCCAGCCTGTTCCCATCTTTTCAGACATTGGGCTCTAGTTTCAAAGACCTGGCGCAGACCAGACCAGGCCAACGGGGTGTGTTTGGATGAGTTTTGCAAGTTTCGCTTGCTGCACACATTGGCGCAAGTCCTCCCGCATTCCATCTCGTTTCCTCCCACTGGAGCAAATCCTCCCCCTTTCCATCCCCTTTCCTCTCACTGGTGTAAGTGGGAATGAGGGAGGAGAAAGGGCATGCAATGGATTTAACACAGTAGATTCAGATCTCCACCAATCTCATTAGTGTCTCTCATCGCCCTTAAATGCTCTGAAGCGAGGCGCAGTGCAAGTTTCATCATTTTGCCATGGATGTCACAGTCAGACGGCCAAAACTTCTCCCAGGAGGAGACTAATATATGCTTCGTGTCACTCCTGTTTGCTTGCTAAATTTAAAATTGTGATCATTTTGGCACATAAAGCTGGATTACATGTTGACAAAATCAAAGCTATGAAAATGTTTAAACTTTATGTGACAAACAATAACCAACTAAAGTGAACTAAATACTTATCAAAGTAAAATGCATATTAAAAAAATAAAGCTTTTAGAACACAAAACGAAAAGGTATGGGTAAAAACATGATATTAGCTCCGCAGGCAACCACGCAGCAGGAGGAGCAAGAAGAGGATGAGCTGCAGAAGCAGATACGGTAAAGGGCAGCTCAGGCAGCCCAGCAAACAAGAGTCCAGGTATTGACCTTCCTCAACATTGAGGAAGCGGGGTTCAGGATGCTGGAGAGGGAGCTGGGCCATCTAACTTCCCATATCCAGGGTTAGGAGGTCCAGCTCAAAAGAGTGGAGGAGAAGCTGGTCTCTGTTGATGTTAGTCTGTGTCGGCTGGTAGACATAGAGGAGCGACTAATCCTGCAGGAGACTGCCACAGTACCAGACTGGCCCAGGTGGCCACTAAGGCCATGCACCTGAGGAGGACTGTCCTCTCCAGGTTCTAGAAGAGGAAGAAGGGGGTGGGGGTAATAAAATTCAATGAATGTTACATAATTTGGGTGTTTGTTGTATTGTTTTGAGTAAATTTACACAAAATATGTATGAATGGATGTACAGGGAAACACTCACATTTAAGGACAGATCTGTGCAGCGAGCTCATCCTGCCTCTCCCGTGTGCTCTGGTGTTCCTGCAGCTGACACGGCACATGCAGTTCGGCCTCTCACTGTCTTAAATCCTGTAATGTCTCCTCCATGAGGTCAAGGTGGCATCCATGGTGTATAGCCATGTATCCCCTGTGAGGTTGTGGTGATGTGTGCGCTCTGCATGCCGGTCAGTCAAACTGCGTCCGCCTTGCACCAGAAGTAGACTTGATTTCAGCTGGTGAGCTTTTAGTGTACTGTCGGCATGGCTTAAGTCAGCAAAACTATAACTGCACCAAACTGAATCAGTGGTCACCTCCCATGAGTGTGCGGCCGCCGCCACACCCATCTTGGTGTACCACGGTCTGCCAAATTACCAAAGTGATCGCGCTGTGCCCTGCTCTGCATGAAACTAGCACAGCGCAGGGTCCGCCAGCACCACCCTGTGCCGCGCCGGGAAACTAGAGGCCATGACCACATAAGGGTCAGCTAAGAAAGAAAAGAGAGCGTGAAAATTAAGGCCACTAATATTTGTAAACCAATATTTGGGTCTATCAGATGATAACCACTGTCAGAAATTATATTAAACTACTGATTTAAAAAAGAAAGGTAAGGTAGAAGAGATAATATGAAGTTTTCACATAATGAAACTTAGATTTTGATAAAACCAAAACAAAGAGTTCAGTGCACTTAATTTTTCAATTCAGTTCTTTTTAAAATAAACAATGAAAGCAGTACAGAGCATTCAGTCATGGTGTCAAACTGAAATATTCTTTCCACCCTGTTAACTTAGCTGTATCTCCAAAAACATGGAGGTGCCGTGAACTTTGCCTGTCAGTAAATCATGGCAAAAAGAAATGAAGAAAACAAGAGCATGTTGGCCAATGCTCTTAATTAATTAATCAATCAATCAATTAATTATTGGTCCAATATATCAGTCGACCAATATATCAGCCTATCAATATACCAAAGTATTGTTTCGTGCTAGCTGGTGTAGTTGATAGACTTTCTGACAGCTCATGCAATCCACTATCACAATAATGCTAACTTTAGTCATGTAGCTTTTCTTAAATAATTGTCCTTTTTTTATTTCATTTGTATTCATTTACAATCCCAACTTCAAGTAGGTGATCCAGGAACTGCATGTTTTAGTACTTCCACTTCAGTTATCAGCCCTGGTCTCTTTTGTTTTTAAAGGTCTACAGTGCATCATACAAATGGTAAATATTATATTTTAATTCATATTCTGTTCATATTTCATATTTAAACTTGCCTCCATTCTCCTAAACCTTTTCTTCAGATTACCTTGTGTATAATCCCTGGTGAATTTCAGTTTCCGAAGTGTTTGTGTGCAGGTTTGAAAGGCCTATTTTTTGTCCAATAACAGTATGTTTACAGTTTACCCTTGAATAAAATTGGCACATTGTCTCGCCCTCTTCCCCATGGGTTGCTAGATTAACCAGAAAAGCACTTTATGAATTAATTATGGAGAACACAGAAATGCTTGTTCAGTGCTGAATAAACTAGATCTTTTTTTGGTGGAGGTATGTGCCTAAGCTTAGTAAAGTTAAAAAGCAGCTACTGTAGAGGAAAAATTGTATTATTCTGCTGTGTATATTAGAAGCATAATAAATAAAGTCAAGTTAGATATTGTATTTTAGTAACGGAAACAACTACAAATCTAAGAACACATACACACACACACACACACACACACACACACACACACACACACACACACACACACACACAGAGGTATGGATACTGCTGTCAACACCACTTGTCATTATGTTCTGTATTGTACATGTCTATCTACAGTTTCCTTTGACAAGGTTTTTGACCGTGGTTTCTCTGGCCATTTATAGCATGGTGAGCTGAACCCTGTATCATAGCAACAGTAACTATGGGAATAGAAACCTGTGGAGAGGTCAATGTGATGACCTCCACTTGGCCTCTTTACAAAGGCTTATACATTGATTTTTGTAATTCACAACATCTCTATAACCACCTCCGCCACACAACATCCACCTCCACAAGAAAAACAGAAAAAAGGCCTGTGTTGTTCATTTATTCCAGAGAAAAAATGTGTACTGGAAATGATGGTTGTTTTTTTTGTTTTTAACAAATAAAACAGGTCAGAACTTGGTTAGGTTCTGCATTTCATTTCATTCCATTTCTCCTTTTTTTCCCAGACATCTTCTCTTTTCACCTCCCATTTTCCTTTCTTTTCCACCGTGTGCATTTCATATCAGCTTTCGTCCTCGTGGGACAAACTCTCCAGGGACCTTTAATTGACAAGTATGTGCAAAAACTAATCAGCGGCAAAGCAACTGCCCTTTAAAATGATGAATTAACTAAACTAATTTCAGATAATTCTTCAGCACGCCGGGCCATGCTGACAGCATCAATTGATATTTGAAATGAAGACACCCCTCGTTTATGCCAGTCATTTCACTGCAAACCTGAACCTGCCAGGAGAAGGTGGCCCGGTTAATAAAACTGCTCACAGATGATTACAGCAACTTTTCAGAACGCCAAGCTGTATGTAATGTGACACAAATATATACAGCAAGCTGCCACAAAATGGGCACGTAAGGTATACATATTCAAGACACACACACACACACACACACACACACCCATCCACACACACACACACACACACACATATGTATATATATATATATATATATATATATATATATATATATATATATATATATATATATATATATATATATATATATATATATATATATATATATATATATATATATATATATATATATATATATATATATATATATATATATATATATATATATATATATGCACTTGACATGACATTACCTTAAGCACCGTCTGCACTTAATCACACAAGTTATAATGATTTAATTTGGAAGCATAGGTTTAAGTCTAGGAGGCAGTCGGCCATTTAAGTCCAGGCATTATAAGAGGGTTACCATTTTAAAGTGTATTTCTGTGTAGATACCTAACCTTTTCCCCCTAAAGCCTCCTAATGTGTTCTGTCAACACGTTCTTCTCTTGGAGATTAATTCTGTTGGACAGTAGTAGTGAGAGTTTTCATGGCAATAAACCAAAGTGTTGACAGATCAGCCAACTTGGGCGGCAACTGACAATTAATCTGCAGGTGATTTTCTCGATTAATTATGAAAATAGGCTGGCAGGAGGGGAAGACACCCTAGTAATCTTCTATAGCTTAAAGTAATGTCCCCAGAGGGATTTTACTCCACCACTTACAGTAACTGTCTAAAACCAAAGATGTTTCATTGACTCTTACCCAAGATTAAAAAATAATCGTAATACATTTGCAGTAATCATCACATTTGTGAAGGAAGTGTTTAATTCTTTCTTGAAAAATTTAAGGGGTGATTGAATGCTTGTCTCTTATGAGGGGCTGTATAGTACATTATTCAGAATTACCATTCCCACAGACACACACATACGCATATGAAAACACACACACATGCATATGAAACACTTTCTCGAACATGTTTTTACTTTAACCAGAAGGCATAGAAGTGGGAAACAGAAGATTGAACTGTTGTATTTGCTGCCCAGCTCGTACTGATGTTAGCCAGCGATTTATCTGAAGCAGCGACATTGCTTCATAGTTTGTTAGCTTCTGCACAGACACTGACAACTTTGGCAAATGCGTCTACAGACAGCCAGTAACCGAATGCTTCCACGCAGCTTTTGTTGTTATTGGCTGTTCAAGACAAATCACTTTCAGTTGAAGAAAAAAAATGTAAGTTTGAGAAGGTATTTCACATGTGTTGTGTGAATGTATTTCATTGTTGTGTGTGAATAGTAATGTCCCCTATGGCCCCTCATAGATGTACAAAATGATGAATGATCCCAAAATAAGACCAATCAAATACTGTTGAGCTACACCTTCATATAAAGGGCACAATGTAATGTTTATTTTTTTTTTTTTTTAAAGTATCTAATTCATTTGTGACTGTGTAATTACTTAATCACAATCAATCATATTTTAATTGCATATCAATATTTGACACCAGAAACAGCATTTCTCCATTTAAATAGATTTAGGCAGATAACTAAATCAATAAACAGACGCATACATACGTTTAAGCAACCAAATCCTGTTTATTACTTCATATATACTGTTCAACATGCTGGTTATGTAAATAAACAGTACTTTCAAGTATGTAGTAAAGTCATAAATAAATATCCTTGGTCAAAATTAAACAGATGAACATTTAAGTGCTATAAAACATTAAGTGTCATACTGTATCAAAAGACAAACACCAATGTTTCCTGAACTGACATCAGTATCCTGTAATTAATTAATCAAAATTAATGTGTTAAAGTCCTAGCCCTATCTTATATACCTATTGCCATGTGAAGGAGATGTGTAAATGGTTCGTTATTTAATGGGATACAGAGGACTGTGTTTCATAAAATAATTGTATTTGTTCAGCAGGTGTCTAATTGCCAGTGTTTCCCTGTCATTACATCACCTCCACTGTGTGATTAAGAAGTCTTATAAAGGTTGGTGTGAAGAGTGGAGCAGAATACCAGGTCTTTGATATAACAGCGAGCACCAGCCTAGAGATTGACACTCTACAGATCTTTCAATCAATGTAACTGATATTATATTGCAGCAGCTTACCAGTTGCTTTGCTTTGCTTTGAAAGAAAAGAAATATCTTTGCACAGTGCATACTTGCGGGTGAATAGTATACTGTGTGTTGTGGAGAAACTAATCTGATTCTAAATAATTTATTGATAGTTATTGATCAGTTTTGTATCTCAAGCATGTGGTAGTACGTCTGTAAAGGGTCATCGTGCAGTTCTTTTGCTTTTGGAGTATTGTAGGTTACATCATTTGGATGTGAAGAAACAAATTAGCAAAGCACTTTTTTTCTCCACAAATGTAGCCGCTAGAATCCTCTCTCTCCTCTTTTAGCATTACACTGTATAACAAGAACACAACACATTCCTGCTTTTTTTTTTTTTTTTTGCCATTGTCAAGTCAAGTCAAGACAGTATTTCTCTCTAGCATAATATTTACACAAGTGTTTAGGGATATTTTTCCTGCATCTGCTGAGTCTGAAGGCTGTCTAGTTGACAGTAAGTAGCCTGGCGTGGTGGAAGGTTAGGTGAAGATGTGGTAAAGAATCCACCCACTTCTACCAAATAACACTCATTTCAGCCTGTAAAATACCGTGACTGAATTTCAGTGGCAGGGTGAACTATGTAGACCTTCTGCTGTTTTATAAACCATACATGAACAGATGCTCCCAGCAGGAATGTATTTATTTATTATTGGAACCAGAATTTGTAGCATTTAGTATTTGCCAATATCATTCATACAGATTAAGAGGAACCAATGTCTATTCAATGAGTAATGTCAACACTTTTATCTCTGCATTGCAGCCTGCTATAGTCTTATTCAAGGGTGTCAAACTCATTTTAGTTCAGGGGCCACATGTAGCCTAATATGATAGAATGTGGGTGGGACCAGTAAAATAATATACCATAAATAATAGGATAACAACTTATGAATAATATCGACAGTTTTCTTTATGTTTGGAGTAAAGAAAAAAAGTAAGATCCTGTAATGAAGATGTTTATATCAACGAACTGTACTTGAACATAACATCTTCAATTTGAAGAAATGTAAAGACCCTGAAAATTCTCAAGAAAATTATATGTTTATAAAAAATTAACAATAGTGAGAATATTGTTACAATTCCAGTTATTTCTCTTAAGACATTTCATCTTGTTCATATGTGTTCAAGTTATTCACGTTTTTTGTGGGGGCAAAAAAGCTAGTCTGAAAATGTAAAGAATTTTGTGCACTTGAACTTACTTTTTACACAAAAAAATGAATAAGAATATGCAGTTTTCATTATTTTATAGGTTAATGTGATAATGACAGGTTATTATTATTTGTCTAACCCACATTAGATTGAATTGACCTAAAATGGTTTTAACATCCTTAGCTGTTTATATCTTCAGTATAAATTTTGCATTTCACAAATTATTCACACGGGCTGGATTGGACCGTTTGGTGTGCCAGTTTTGGACCCCTGGTCGCATGTTTGACACCTATGGTCTAATTTGACCAGGCATGACTTACCCTGAACAGAAAGAGTTTAAATGGACAAGTAGAGGCTCTATGGACACACCCTATCTTTGATACACACAGTGTTGTAACTTCACTTAATGAACTATAATGGTTAAAAAACAACAACAACACATACCTGACTGATAAAGAACTGTGTGTGATAATGTGTGAAGAGTGTTTTCAGTCATGTCTATTACTTGTACATACCTTAAAAGGGACTTCTCTGATATCTGTAGCTGAACATGATCTGAACTCCGTTTAAGTCCATCATCATGTCTTTACTGTGACTCAAGAACACAGTAAAAACAAACTAACAAACAAACTAAAACAATATTTCCCTGAAGCATTTGTTTTGTTTCAGCTGTGAATGGTTAGCTTCAACGATGTCAGGTTTTGAAGCCCTCTACAAGATCAGTGAGACACTTTTTATCATGAAAAACCTGATATATACAATTAGATACATTCAGTAGATAAATAATCCACCAGAGGAAAAGCATTCATTCAACAGAGGCTTTTCCAGTGACACTACAAGATTGTCAAGAGGCAGAACTGCCAATTTTGAAAAGGAATTACCAATTTGTTAGATATGTTTGTGGTATATTACGTTTTTGTTTGTTCATAAATAATAATATTTGAGCACTGAGACTCAATGTATCAAATATGATACAAAATAGATAATCATACATTGAAATTAATATTTGGAAAAACAAAGGTTTGGTTGTTCAGAAGCACCAAAGGACTGGAATTTTCAGTTCTGTCAGTTATGGTTCAGGTGTTACATGGATAACACCTGGACTTTATTTGTCCCCCTACCGCCCCAGCAAATCACACCCTATATAGATAGATAGATAGATAGATAGATAGATAGATAGATAGATAGATAGATAGATAGATAGATAGATAGATAGATAGATAGATAGATAGATAGATAGATAGATAGATAGATAGATAGATAGATAGATAGATAGATAGATAGATAGATAGATTGACACTGTAGGAACCACAGTGTCAACTGTATGAACAGAAGTTGAAGATGAGATGTGTGCAGAGCCACTGTCCTCTTCTCCCCTCCATATATTTTTCATCACACGCTCCCTTTTTCATACTATTTAGCTCTTTCCTCCCCTCTAAACTTCCATGTGGTGCGTGCTGACACGGCATTTCTTCGGCTGGCACACAAAGCCCTCTGGTGCTCAGTGTACTCGAGTTGGAGCCTACCCGTGTTTGTATGCCTGCGTGTTTTTTGGTTTTGTGTGTGTGAATGTGCTCATGCTCGCATACGTGCAAGCCGGGAATGTTTTTCTGGTTCGTTCTCCAACTCGCATCACGGTGTATGTGATCCCGTAGACCCATAGGCGGGAGAGAAATAGGAGGATACACAGTAAGAGAGAGGGAGAGAGAGAGAGCGCTGTCATGGAAAGTCCATTTAGTCTGTTGGCAGCAGCTGAACTCCAAAATAGTTGAGACTCCCTGCATAGAATGGATCATCTTAAATTATTCTGAGCTAAAATTCAAATTTCATTTTGTTTTGGCCCTAAGCAACGGGAAAAACTGCCAGGATGAGATCAGTAAAGGTCAGGGGGAATTAAAATGCTTACTGTAAGGTTTGTCAGAGAGAGAGAGAGAGAGAGAGAGAGAGAGAGAGAGAGAGAGAGAACTAGGAAGAGATAGAGGGCCAGAGGAAAAGGCCATCTGCCTGATAGTTTAGTCTACATTTGTGAGAGATATAACTCAGGCTTTTGGTGGTCTAATGCTGTTAGGTATTAGCTTGACAGGTCCAAAAAATGTTCATATCTATCATATTTCTAGGCTCAGATTACATTTATACATCTTGAATGCAAATGCGAGAAGCAAGTCTTATGGTTCAGTGGTTTCATCAACAGACTGTGTGTCTATAATATTTCTGAATTCATGCCAGGACTGATTATTTGCAATGACAAAAAACAAATCTACTATACAGTGATGCCAAAATGAAATTGATGTTTGAGGAATAATTTCAGCCTCTCCACCCCAACGATTGGTAGAATGTACAGATATTTATTTCAATGAATACCAAGCCAAATTCATGTGGAAATGAGAACAAATATGCTGTCAAGAAGATTCCGTCGAAGGACAGAGATAAACAAAGACAAGGTACAACATCACCTCTGAAAGTACTCACATTATTATTATCATTGTTATTATTATTTTCAATTCTTTCCTCTTTGTATGTAATTATATTAGGCAGCGGCATGCTTTTGGATATTTATTTGATAGCTGACAGTAAAGTGGAGAAGGGCACAGAGATACTGACAGATGAAAGGCAGACTTTGTGGTTCATGGTCGATGCCCTTTACTGCTCGTCTACCGCAAGTCATCAGCCATGTATTTTACAACGGAGAAGTCTGCAAGAGTAGTTGACTATGGATATGTGAGAGACAGTTCAATGTTGTTTGTTAGCTTAGCATATCAAAATTAGAACACGTTTATCTGAAAAGAGCAGTCGATCACAAATTCATTCATGCCTTCCTTGTTGAAGAGCTGTATGAACTGTGATGTGATTTTGCTTGGTTCAGCAACGTTAATGTTATTAATGATAAAAAATACTATATGACATCTAAGAAGCCAAGTCAGGTTTTTGATATAGCATGACAAAAGGAAGTACACAACTGCATCAATAGTCTTTGCTGAAGTCAAAATACATTCAGTATTTTCCACACATTTTCCCACAGATAAAATATGAGATATGTTGTGGAGACCTTTGTAGCAGCTCATCATTCAGCAGTGAAGGGTGTGATTTTTCAGACAACTAAGGATAAAATAGATGGGTAAAGGACTCCTATATGCATTTCGCCTCAAGCCATCAAAACACTATGGCCACCTCAGATTATGAAATGCTTCTAGTGGAATCACATCGTGTTAAGAAAAAAAAGTACTGATTGACCTTCTAGCCTAATTAAAGTGCACCATCGCCAATAGAGAGCAGATAAGACAGCTTGGCTGTCACTGTGACTGACAGGGTTAGGCTCTCCCCCTGCAGTCACATCAGCACTACAGAGGCCATGCATACAAAAAGCACACGACAGCTCAGAGTGAAAACAGCTCTAACTTTAGTATCTTGCCTCCATCAAAAACCAGCTCATACTAATAATATGGAAATGGTAAACTATAAAAGTACACCAGTGACATGCTTTAGGGCTTATGTATTTATTTATGTATTTGCAACTTCACCTCATACAGCATTTTCCCATCGCATAACTGTTAACACTGCATTTTTTTTCAGAGTAAATGGATGCTCTGCAGTGAACAGGAGTATATGCACAATGAAGCTGCTAGCTGATGTTGTACGTTCAGGGCAAATCTGAATCCACTTCCTCTAAGGTCTCTGAAGGTCTCAGCAAGCGACTGTTGGAAGTGTACCCTATATGCTTCTACAGCTGTCTCACTTCGGGTCAGGGGAGAGAGCTGACACACAGGCCGGCCTATAAGCCTCTTTTGTCCATGTGCAGCAAAGTCATCTGCCAGCTCAGTTGCTCTAACAGACAAAGCTTCAGCGCGATAGCCCATATTCTAGTACATCCTCACTCTCTCTTGAGCTGGAGTTGGGCATGGCCCCTCGCTTTCTATCTCCTAAGCCTTTACTCTTCCATTTCTCTCTCTCTTTCTCTCATGCTCATGCCCCCTTTTCACATTTTCTCATCATCTCTTTCATCATTTCCTCTGCACTTTTTGCTACATCAACAACAGTATTTTTCTGTTTTGCTGTCTGTGGTAATCGGGCAGTAATGGCAGTACCTTTAGATATTATCTTACTCTTTTCTTCTATGTGCTTTGACTGTCAAGGTTTTGTCTTTCCTCAGACAGACACTTTTGTTCCAGCTCTGCTTCATGTTTTATGATATTACAAGTGTGCAGAGGTGAGAATATAAAGGGATATTGGTCTTGTACTCCGTATTCTACAAGAATAAAATGGGGTTGTTGGAGGCTGGTTATCGCACAGGCCTCAATTTTGGCTGTGTGTATAATGAAGTTTGTTGTCTCTTGCTGTAGTCAATTTTGTCCTTCCATCTAAAGAAAAAAGGTAATTACTTGAGAGCAACCATGAAGGCTAATGAGTTACCATGAAGGTAACTCATTAGCTATCCAAGATAATCACAAGGTAATATGAAAGAAAGGAGAAGAATGGCGGTACGGAGCCAAAAAAATAGACAACAGACAAAGAGAGAATATGTCAGGGACATGGGAGAGGAGAATCACACGGAAAGAGCTTAGGGCAACTCTACTGTACGAAGAGAGAAACTGTGCATGTAGGAGAAGGGGAGGTGGGGGGTTGGTTAAGGGGGCTGGCTGAAGGGGTGTGTCCTACATTACCCTCATGAATCAGTGTCAGTGGAGCGATGAGAAAATAATTAAGAAACAGGCTAGCGCTGTGTTAAATACTGCCAAAGGTAAAAGGCCCATTCTACTGTATAGAAACACAATCTGGATCTGGAAAAGAAGAATGGCAATAAATGGCACAGAGGAAAATGGGGGAGTGAAAATCCATATCATAACGGATGCCAAAGTGCCCTTCAGATGGCATTATGAAGGGAGACAATATAAATAGCACTGCCATATTGTAAATGTTTATATACAGTAGCTACCTATACACGTTGCACAGCAGTTTCAGGATTTATTGCCAGAGCCGTAATACACTGAAGTCAACACAAGGCTGTGAGTAATATTTCACATTTGTTATCATATTGAGTGTAAATTTGCTGAGACGTATATGTGGAGATAAAATATTTTAAGCAATTTCTCCTTTTATTCTATTCCTTTCAGCTGTTCTGTTTGAAGGTGGGGCCACTTTGACTGTGAACAAAAGAGAGAGAAGGAAGCACATGAAACACACACACATATACACACACACACATACACACACATATACACACACACATACACACATCCACACCAGCAGTTACACACCTCAGAGGTTTTACATGAAGCATTTAAGGATGGGAGAAACCAAGTCAGAAGCCTGTAATTGTATGTTCAAGGCTTCCAGCAAAGCCACGATGCAACTTAAATCCCAGAGCCAGCAGCACAGAACAGGGCAGCCATTAGATCTTGCTCCAGCGAAGCTCTTTGGAGAATATTGAGTGACACACAGGAGGTCCTATGTGTGCTGTATGTGCATTTTCCATGTGTTCATATGTACATATAAGCATGTGTGCCCACGTACAGATGTGAGGGGGAGTCCTTTAGGTGTCATATATAATATCCATCATCCACTCTGCCAAGAGCACACAAAGAAAGAAAGACAGAGGCAAGACTGGAGGAAATTTGAAGGGTTGTAAGGCAGACATTATCTTTTATCTAGACATTATCGTTTGATCTTTACCTCTTTGGCCTGACTAACTAACTAGAGGGAAAGTGATGCAACAGTTACCAGTCAGCCTCCCACTCACTGCAGTGATGTCTTAAATGCCTCCTGGTATTTGTTTCTATACCACACAGCACACATGTTTATGTTGATTTAGTAAGCTGTATTTTCTTTAAGAAGGCTTAAACATGAATGTAGGTTAGCGTGTGTATCATTTTTTTACAGCTTCTTTGTGTGTGGCCGCCTGTGTGTTTACAGCTCGGTGTGCACATGTGAGCAACCATGTGTCAGTGTGCTTACATTATGTGTACTGTATGTGAAAGCAGTAAGATCTAATCCATCCCAGAGGAGTGCTTAGTGAGGGATGCACTGTTTCTGCAGCATTACTAGCAAGGCTCTGTATGAATTGCTCAATGGCACTTTTACTGATGGCTTTTATAGGGTGCAGACAAACTCCCACAGAGCAGACAACACTAAAGTGATGGAACATGAAATCAAGTCTGTGTCACTGTGCAAGATGGTCCTGTTAAAGTGAATCTGTCTAAAGCTAAGTTATATGCATATTTCAAATGGGAATCGCTGAGTAAATCATGTTACGATTCTTTATAATACATATCTTCTTTAGCACATCAAGAAGAACAAAATGACTCAAGTGGAAATATGTGTTTTGGAGAAGAAATTGCAGAATTATTTTTAAACTACCTAGTCTCATCTAATTGTCTTTTTAACACACACTGTAGAGCAGGTTAGCATCAATCTGTAAAGCTGGTGTCCATGTCTCATAGTGAACTCCAAGTTGCTCCCAGTGGATATTCCACTAGTGCATGAGTGTGTGTATGATTATGTTCACGAATGGGTAAATGTGACACATTGTAAAGTACTGTGGGTGCCATTACGGTAGAAAAACACCATATAAATGCAGTCCATTTACCACTTACTGCAACATGTCCATGTCTGCCATCATTTCCAAGAAGTAGTGACTCTTGTGCTGTGAGTCAAATTGGCAGGGGAGTGTATTTACAGCAGCTGCATCATTTAATAAAATTGTCAATATTTGGCAGCCATGTATGGATTATGTATCACAAAAGGATTACGATCTGATATATTCCCATACCTGTTGGCATTTTTTCCCAACCCTAAAGGTCTTTGAAGACTCAAAGTGATATTTTTTAATAACATTTTGTATGTTTAATATATAACGTATATATTCTGGTACTTTCAGTTATATAAAACATGTTAATATGTTTCAAACCAAGTCCATATTGCTTTTCTTTGGTGCTGGAATAGCACAACAGGGAGCAGTAGATGACATTTTTTGGTGAGAACTACAGTATTGTTTTCTTTGCAATACTGTTTCCAAGCAACATCCCCGTTGTTGGGAGAGAAGCCGCACTAATAAGCTACCTCATTAGGGCCAGTGCATGGTAGGCCTTACAGTTTGTGCTGTCAACTGTGGGTTAGCATGCAAACTTCAAAAGACAGCTGCAGATACAGCACATACACACAGGAGTGCTAATTTACCTTGGAAATTGATAAACAATGCATTCGATCAACTCAGACTTCTTTCTCAACTGAATGTGTGCCTGTGAACCAACTAACTGGATCATGTCTGATGTGACTCCAGCATATGTGGCCTGCTATTCAATGGTGATAATGCAACACATAAAAGGCTCATTATTCACCAGTTAATTTGGCAGAGTTTTCACAACCTATGAGTGTGCCAAAACTCAGACTCCCTCCCACGTTGGATTCTGCCACTCCTACCACTGAACTCTTAAATGTGGACAGGAAGGTGAGAACACCTACAGTCCACGCAAAAGGGCACACACACGGCCATGTACAATACTGTACATGAACACACATACACACATCCATTCACACCATCTCATTAATGCAAACACAACCCTAGTTAGATCCCTATATGTAATAAATTGGATTAAATTCCACTGGCTAAGCACTGTGATCTCTTAGGGTTAATTAATTTCATTCCATTCTGTCTGTGTTTTTTATGCTTGAACACATGCTGACACTGTTATTGTGTGGCATCCTGCTCATTGGAGAAGTATAATAGGCTGGTGAAGGAGGGAGAGGAAGCCACAATGTTTGGTATTCTGGCTACAAAGTGAGTTTGATTTTTTTCTTTCTTTCTTCCTTTCTTCCTTTGGACAAGGAAGTATGCTACAGCAGTTAGCTCTAATATGCTGGATCCTTCCCTAAACCCCCTCCTCACAGCCTCTCTCAGCTCTTATCTTCGCCTCCAAATGAGAAAACCTGGATGGCTTCTCAGGGCCCCTGTTTCTGCCTGGATGCTATCTCATTTGGTTTTAATATATTTATCCATTCATAATTGTTCCCTTTTATCGGCCAGCTAATATTGTTCATAATTTGTCCTTATCTCTAAGCCTGACAGTCAAATTTACACTGCAGCATAGCAGACAGATGGAGAAATGACCCTTTTCAAACCCCTCCTTCTCTACCTCCCCTCACTCCCTTCATTCCTCTCCTCCTCTCCCAACTCCACTGAAACATGACTGACAGCCTGCTGTATAAGTAGTTGTCATAGCAACCTTCCCATCCTTCTGACAAGTGCTTGTTCTCTATAGCACACTCTCCCTCTGTCATAATATCTCCATCCCTCCCTCCTTCCATCCACTCACTGTTGGTGTTGCAACTGTTGAGAAAGAACGAGACAGAGACGGGAAATTTGAAAACCAGAGAGGACCTAAGGCATTGCATATTTCCTCTCCCCAACCCCCCTCCACCTCCCCACCCCCTCCCCTCCAATCACACTATTCCCACTCCTCCCCTTGACTGTCTCCACCTAGTCTTTTCTCTCCCATTTCTCCCCTTTTTGACAATGGTTTACCAACTCCTATGTCATACCTCTTTCATCCATCTTGGCTTATCAGGGGCTGCAGGACTGTATGCACAGCAACTTACAGTACAGGGACATCATTCACACTCCATCCCTCATTCCTTCTTTCTCTCTCTCTTTTCCCTTGACTCGTTCCTTCTTCTACTTTTTCTTGTTGCTCCTAAAGTTCTACTCTGCCCTATAGCTATTCAATAAGTCTCATTTCACTGTCGAAATCCTCAGCAGTCTGCGGTGTAATCATGTAGCATACAGCAAGAGCTGCACGTAGTTTATGTAAGCTGTATGGACAGGAGATCCTTCAAACCTACAATGCAAATAAACATGACGTAACAAAAGAGGTTTATTGTGTTGAGGTTTGGAGGACATGCACAGGGAAGGAATTACAGATGCATTGTTCACTATGAACGGCAGAGATATAAAATATTAGTCATTTAATTCACTTTTAATTCAACTCAATGACTACATGCAAGGCCAGTATGCTCATACAATAAAAGCTCATATTGATTAGAAAGGGTTCAGATGGACGTAGTCATATTCAGTGTGTATACTGTAAGCAGGCAGCACATTGCCATTTCATTATTCCGGAGTTTAATTTTCAATGCATTTATTCTAAACAAGCATCTGTTTAGTAACTTCAAGTAAATTAAACATGATGGGGGGTGAATTTCAGGACAGCAGTTGTGTGTCACAATGCAGTTGTATACAGCACTCCACCATAGTGAGCAGTAAACGCATTTTAATGCCAGCATGCCGCACAGTTATCACAGTTAACTTCCTTGTGGTTATTAGTCCCCTGAATTGTTTAGGTTATAATGTTTCACTGTAAACACGGGAGAGTTGAGAGGAGCTCTAATTTATATGATATGTTGACTACGCTCTGTTGTGATGTAAGCATATACAAAAACAGCCAATAATTTCTTGTCTTATTTTGTATCCCTCTACACAGACAAAGCCATTTACCACAGGTGAGTAGATGTAACAAGAAAGTGATTCAGCTCTTTTCTAGGGCTGCAGGAGAGAGGAAAGAAAAAGCCTTCCATAACAACATTTTCTGCTAATCATGTTTTAACCTCTCAGTGTTGCACAATATTTCAAGCTTGCGTGTGACTAACATTTCAATTTACTGAGTTAAAACTAGTGGTAAATACTTCGTAAGACACAGATGGCAGATCGAAATTCATATCGAGGATGTTCCATCTAATTCTGAGTGTGCAAAGCTCTGGTTTCTGTCGATAAAGCAAAAAGTCTAAATGTCCAACAAAGACAAGTCATGAAAGCCATTGGAAGTAACATAGGTCCTACATTTATTATATACTACATATTGGTTTGGGATGGCACTACACATTTTTCACAGAGCCTGACTGATTAACCTGGCTAATTATAGTTTAGCAACATCCAAAACATCAACATTGACCAATATGTACCCCCCCCCACACACACACACACACACAAACACACACACAAAATCAAGGATCACTACAATCCCCTCTGCTCTAACATGGATGAACAAATACCCCTTCTTTAAAAATCACAAATTCCCCACCCACACACACACACACACACACACACACACCAAAATCACAGCCCGCTGTCCACCCCCTTCTTCTGAAATATTCACCCCCATCCCTGTCTCTGTACTTCCTCTGCTCTATCTCTACAGGTGCGCCTGGGTATTAAGACTGTATATTAATTGTCACTTACATTGTAAAGAATGATTTAACAAACAATATTTATTTTACTACTAACAATGTTTCCCAAAAGTCTGCTCTCCTCAGCATAAAAACTAGCACAACAACTTGTGGTTCCCCACAGCTCATATACTAGTCTAATATAAGACTACTATACAGTTTTATACATTATCTTTGCAAGATAAACAAAGATGCCACTGTTAATTTACATGTCCATTATTATGTAATATAAGACTATCATACCCTGTGTAGATCAGTGTTCTTATTTCATATATTGGCTGTATATACTATCAGTTTTCCACCACTAAATCAGATATCGATCAATGTATCAGCTTTTTTAAGCTCCAATATTGGTATTTGCCCCAGAAGATTATTTATACTCTATACTGTTCCATATGGCTTTTCTATCTGTCACAATCTTCTGTCATAGTTATTGTCAACAGCATTTTCTCAGGCCGGTAGCAATTAGTCTTTGTAATCTCATCATCTGTCCTAGTGTATTTTTGACAGCTTCAGTGATGATTCATCTGCAGTCTGTTTCCTCACTAACAATCAGGACACTTTGGGCTGATTCACACAGCCTTATTCTCTACAATAATAATTTTTGATAATGTGGGCCTTCAAAAACATGGCAGAGCACTGCACTCTACTTTTCAAGTTTAGATAAAACAGGATAAATATGGTGTCTGCCCAGGACCCAAACTCAGAATAGAAATGCCTCTGTCTCAGTCTTTCACAGTCAAAACAATGTTGGACTTGCATTTCAGTAGTTATCCCACATTATCCATGGACAGAATGTCATAACATTATTTGCAGGTAGCACGGTAATATATATAATTGCTTCTAACACTAGCTAGCAACTACTGTCTACTGACTTTTCTGCTGTCAAAACTGTCGTTGCAGGAGGAAAAAAAATCTGTTGGCTTTCTCTGAAATCGAAAATGTTTTTTTACAAGGTGTGTCCAATTTGTTCAGTGTTCAGCTTTCATTATGGAGGCGTAAGGTCAAGTACTAGCGACCATTTTCAAGCTTACAAACACGCTACAGAACAGGTGCATCTCGTCTTGACTGTTTCTGTACTTTTTAAAATATAATTAGTTAATTAATAGTAGAAGTTTGGGACCACTGTACACAGCGTAAGGCAGACAACAGTGTGCCCACGACAAAATAGCATTAGCATTAGCATTAGCGTAGCACTGCCTTATTTGCTATGAAACATGAACCGAACGCATTCACACTTCAACGGCACCTCATCAATGTGGACTTGGACTCATATTTACAAGCAGAATCATTTTTAATGACATTAAATATGTAAAGTCCACACTGATGACATTCTGTGACTGCAGTATAACTATGCATGGTGGTTTACAGTAAATAGCATGAGCATATAGCATTGGCCATGTGTAATAGGCTGAACTTTTACACAATAATTGTTACCCTGAGGAACAAGTTAATACTTTCTAGATAGTAAATGCAGACATATGCTGATCCTTGTTTTTCTGTATGTGGTCATACAACAGCGGGGAATCTGTTGTATAGTCCACGATTTGTAAGGGTTTCTTAGTTTGCTCACAAAATTTTTGTTCTCACGCTCTTTCGTTTGCGTCTTTGTTCCTCCCCCTTCAGATGTGTGTAAATGACTGTGTTTTGGGCTGTGTGTACGTGTGTGTTTGCCTGTGCTGCTGTGTTGTAGATAAATGAGATAATGTTTCTGCTGGCGATGAACACAAGACCTGAATTCCCAAGGTAGCGTTTTAGTTCAGAGCAGCCACAGCAGAATCCTAGACGGTGGAACAGATCTTCTAGATGATCTGTTTTCATGCGTTGTTAGCTTGTTTTCAAAGCACACTCACATTGCTGAACATGTACTCCATCTCTCTCTCTTTTTCACTCTCTCTCTTATTCTCAGATGAAGAGCTGCTGCTACATGTTACTACTCTAAATTTCACATTTATATAGCGCCACATCTCTCTTTCAACACACTCAACACCTTTCAATGTTTTCAGATTAGTACTTTCTATTTGTTTGTTTTACAAGTTTGGAGTTTTAAAAAAAAAATCCAGCCCACTGAACACAGATCCAATGTGTAAAGCTTTTGTGTAACTCACTGTAAACCAATATTATGTGATATATTGCGGCCAATGATCAGGTTATACTTGCAGTCCTATAAATATTATTCCATTCAGCTGGAAGTGACTTGCCTGCAGGATGGATGCAGTGTCATATTTTAAGACATGCCACATGAGAGCTGTTCACTGTATGATCGCCAACGTAAAGCTCATATGAAATTGATAAAGGTCATGCATTAATTCAAAACTTGTCAGACTCCCATCATCTACTTGAGAAAGGGGGCAGAGTTATTGCCGAAGTAGGGCTGGCAGTAGCACAAAGGGGCGACTGCAGCTGCCCATGTGATCCTGCATGTCTACATACAGAAGGACGACTGTATGTGAGATGTGGTCTGGCGGCATTCAGGGAAATTTGCTCCCCCACTCCCACCCACGACTCATCTGCCCCATCCAACCTCAGAATTTATATTCTCCCTCCAGCAAAAGGAAGGACCATCTTGGCCTTTCATTTTCCAGTTCAGGGCTTTCCTTTTTTGCAGATAAATGCTCTCCAATCCACCCTGACAGATGTCACATTGCATCACTTCCATTTTGATACATAGCCTCTGATCCTGCCACTTGCAATAAGGAGCCAGCACCAGGGACGCCCCTCCCTAGACAACGCTCTGACATGGGTGATTATTTTAAAGGTGCATCATTGGCGGTGCTGAGTGCTGAAACCCTAGCTGGGTGCTGTGTCCGCGTACACATTCATTGTGTTGCCCACTGCCACAATGTGGGTATCGGCTTGTGTCTGGGTCAAGAAACGACAGCAGCACGACACACTCAGTAGTTGTCACAGGTCACCCTGACACTGTGCAATACCTCTGGCAGCGAATTATGCCCCGCTCAAGCTCCTTATAGCTGCTTCTCACTCAGTCTCTCTGCTGTGACTTCATAGGTCAGAGTTTGAGAAACAATCTGTATAAAGGGAAGCTTTTAGTGCTTCTGCTGCCAGCAGAGATGCTCACAACTGTGGCATTAATCATACAAGGCCAGAGTACATCAGTAAACACAGTGTGTCAGGTCAAGGTAAAGATCAGATCCCACAGCATTTAACAGGACTCAGTAGCATACAGACTATCTATTGAAAAGTCAGCGTTATTCATGGCATGTCTCCCAGCCTTCGTTGCTCGCAGGAGAGACACACTATTGTTCACTGAAGACTACGCTGAAATATTTCTCTGGCTACACAAAAAACACTGGATCAGCAGCAATTAGTAGAGTAAGAGAGAGATAAAGAGACGGTGGGAGGGAGGGAGGCAGTTGAAAAAGAATGAGGGTGAAAAATGTAGAATCAGCGAGAGAAAGAGAAAATCTGAAAAGAAAGAGATGAAGAGGAAGAGTGAGAGAGAGAGAGAGAGAGAGAGAGAGAGAGCATGAGTTTTTAGCCAGTGCAGTGTGGTGTGTAGGAGGCTGGAGCCTGGAGCCCCTGGTGCTTTTAAAGAACCAAAGACTTGCTCATTGTCTTGGGTCTATGCGAGTGTGTGTCTGTGTCTCTGTGTGTGTGTGTACAGTAAAACCTCTATTAGTCCTCCCATTGCCCTCGCTTCCAGCCCCTGACCACTCACTTACCCCCCAGTAACTATGGGATACGTCCCCATATGGGACTAACTCAGTTATATTAGAGATTATGTGATCAGTCTTGGAAAAATAAATAATACAATGTGACTGAAGCCAGCAGGGCAAAAATCATGTAGACAGCTACCGTACTGTAGTGAAATTCTATAAATGTCTATGTTTGTGTGAAAAATGACCATGTCTGTAATTGATTTTTTTTTTTTTCTTAGAATCAAGGTCAAGTTCACCTTTTGTCCCTTTGTTTGTTTCAGAAGACAGGAAGTTGTTTGTGGGGATGCTAAACAAACAACAGACTGAGGAGGATGTTTACCGCCTCTTCGAACCCTACGGAGTCATCGAGGAGTGCACGGTCTTAAGAGGTCCCGACGGAAACAGCAAAGGTAGGGGCCCGGTTGTCAGCATTATTTAGGTCATGAAAAGTGAACTGACAGTTTTTCTGTCCTGTTTGGAAATACATGTGACATATGCACCAGATGTGGGTCAAAAAGGACATTCTGACATAATTTGTCACTCTTTGACACTCCAGGTGACTTCAATACTAGGGCAATGTATTAGATATTATTTCAGTAATTTTTTTATAACTAGGATTGAAAATGTATAGAGAAAAGAATGAATTGGATGGTGCTGATTTGACTTTGTCCCTCTGATTATTTGCAGAAAAAAAATCTTATTTTAGTAGAAAACCTCAAAATCTATTCAGTCAGATTTTAACAGGATAATAATATATTTTATTTCTTTGTTTAAATGGATAGAAGTGGAAGCTGTAAATAGAGAGATAGAAAGATAATCCGTGATACAACCCAAAGATCCAACTTTAAACCAGGACATGACACATAAAGGAAACCATACATACTGTAGCAACCAGCAAAAACATCGCATTACATATATAATACATTATTCAGAAAATACTAGCCATATGAAAATGTGGATTTTAATATCACAAAGTTTTGCTCAGCATATATTTAAAAACACTTCATTTCTGTCACTTTGCATGTTTTCTTTGCAATGTGTTTATCTGATGTGTGTTTTGCTCTACTGGCCCTTACTGTAAGTTGGCTACAGTAACATTGGTATCATGCAGACTTTTTTTTTTAAAGACAGCCAAAACTTTTTGAGACATCAATTCCCTATGACATGCAGCAAAGAGCAAAGGGACTAGTGGTTTTTCATGTCTCTAAAGCCTATTCCCCGGTCAGCGCTTATGGAAATTGTTGTGGAATTATATCTAAGGGGGTTTGAAGCTGGAGCGTTCTGACTCGGCAGCAGTTTGGAGGAGGAGAAGGGAAAGATGGATGTCAAAACAATTCAAGTGTCCCCACTGTGAGGATGGGAGCAGCCAGGGGAAGTTGCATTCCTCTTCGTGGCAGTGAAATATTTGTGCTTGAGATTCCGGGTTGAATCGTTTACAGCGTCAGATTCCAAAAATCATATTCATATTTGTCCCATATTAGGTCCCTGAGTAAGCTCAGAATATGTTATTTTAAAACAACCACAGTACTTGTATAACTATGTATTTAATGTGCAAAAATATTTGTACAGAATTGCTTGCAGTAACATAGCTGAATTTGAATAAATTTTTTTATTCAGTTATGATACAGCAAATGCAATGTTTTCAATCTCAGATATCTAGTTTGTTAAGTTTATTTTAAGCACAGAGGATGCTTGGCTTGTGTTATATTGTGTATTAGAAGTTAAAGGCCTAATTTATAATGGCAAATAATCTCAAAGTCCTTGTGCTGGTCAGGCCAATAAGTGTTAGTGATTTGATTTACACTAAGAGGATAAGAATGTAATGAGGCTGTGTCATGCAGGATAAATAACAAATGGAATAAAGTAGGAAATATTAGTTAAGGATTAAAAGAAACTCAAAATGAAATGAAGTGGAAAGGGGAGTGATTATAATAGGATCCAGGTCCTCTTCCCAGGGTTTGTTCCACATTTGTCTTTGTGGATGATTTCAGGTGTTCACTTTGGTTGATCTTGCATATCCAGATCAAACGCCACACTTCATTAGTGCTCTGCCAGAGCTGTACGTAGACCTGGCACCTGCCACTGTTGTTCTGGAATTGGGGTCAACGTTATTTGGGTTGTTTGGCCACTTCTAAGAGTTGGGAAAGAACTTGTGTTACTGTTTGCACATGAGGAGCCACACTAAAGTATTAAAATGGTTAAATCCCTGCAGAATGAAATAGCACACATTGACATTTTCAGGCTTTAGTTGCAAGTTGGAGGATGTTGATCATTCATGTAGGAAGAGAAAATAATGACAAGTCTTCCACTGTGTTATGGAAATGTTCACCCTTATTCTCAACAGAGGGACAGATATACTAAAGGTTTTCAGATATAAAAATGTGTGCAAACTCATTGCACGTGCAAAAAAAAAAATGTACAAACTGATTTATTAACAGTGTGCACTAAGGGTTGGGTCTTTCAAAGGTGCAAAATTGCACATCTGCATCTAGTTAGTATTTGTGCAACAACGAATGAATATGCATTTTGAGGCCTTTCAATGTAATTGTGTGTTGAGAGGGGAAAAAGATCTATTAATTTACTACACATAAAGTTATTTCTCAAACTCAAGCAGTTTTGCTGATAGAAACTGCATCTATATTTAACACGTCTCAAAGGGAGAAACAAACAGTTTGGATGCATAATTGTGCAAACATGGCTGTGGTTATTGTTGAATTACTATTGTCTGAAACAACATGCAGAGGATACATTTTTTTACCTTTGTGTCAACATTTTTTTGAAGGATGGAAGAAAAATAATTGAGATGTATTAAGACATTGCACCTGTTGTAATTTGCACAAGCAATCTTTGTAAATCACCCTCAAAGCGCTGTGCAACCCCACACGCAAAATTCTAGATTACGCATGCAAATTAGCACATCCAAATTGGGATTTTAGTAGATCTGACCCAGAGTTCTTCCATTGAACTGGACTACCCTCTGGTCAATTGGGTGTTTTCTACCATCTTCAGCTCACTTGCAAAAGTAACACAATTTTGCTACACTCATCTGTGATTCAGTGTTGGTGAAAAGTTATTAGTTTGTTTCGAGAGTTCACAGCTTTGTACACTCCAAATGTATTCAGCTTTAAGTCAGTTTGTAGAATATTTAATTTCAAGTTACAGTATAATACTACCGAATTTCCAGTATTGAAAAAAGGTCATTCTTTATTAAGTGAATTATTAATGTCTAACAGCTCTGTTTATACCCCAGAAAAGTCTCCAAATTGATTTTCATTTCTCTTCAGGATATTCCTCACAGATATTTGAGCTAACAGTGTCAGTGCTGTTTCTGGCTTTCGTACAAAGTTCTTCATTTTCACAAATATTGATTAGGGTTTGGTGCTGTAGGAGCAGTATGGAGTGTTAATTCTTCAAAACATGTTATAAGATTAGCCAGTTTAGTTAGCATTTAATATGCACAGACAGGCATGTGGTGCTAAATAGCATGCTTTTCTGCTTCATCAGTGCAATGTTTAGCCTCCAGCTCCTGCCTGCTTGTCTGCCTGCCTAATACCCAGACCGGGGCGGCCTGCTGAGCAGTGGGAGTGTCTCACTACACAGTGATTTTGGTCAATGTCAAATATTATTCTTTATCCTTTATTAATGTCTCTAGGTTTTCATACTTAGTATTATGTCAACTACAGACATGCAGCATTTATGTGTATTTTTCTTTTTTAAACTATTAACTTACATGTGTTCCTTTTCCAGGTTGCGCCTTTGTCAAATTCTCCACACACACTGAGGCTCAGTCTGCAATCAGTGCTCTCCACGGCAGCCAAACCATGCCAGTGAGTACACCTTTCTCCCTAACACCTCATATACACGGCACTGAGCAAATATCTCATGGCTCTATTACATTAATTACTTTACCAAAGTTATAGTACTCAGTCATATGCAACTGTCAGTCACTGTGTTAAGGTAAAACCAGGATGTATGGGAAATATGTGCAGCATTAAAAACATACTAAATGTTTATAATGCTTAGTGTAACTTCAGACGATATGAGATTCACTGCACGAATCATCAGGTTTTACACCACGTTTCATTCCACATAAATCAGAAGGGCATATTTAGATTTTAGACATTTTAAATGTATTTTGTGTGTTTTTAATATTGTGGTGTAATTTCAGAAGCAAGTAACTTTACAAACACATTTGTTGGTCTCATAGCATAATTACCTAACTCATGCATCAATGGACAAACATATTGGGACATGTTCATTCAGGTGCTTCTTTTCTAACAGAGGTCTGGGATACAAAACAGATGTTGTAATATTTAGTTTTATATTTCATTTCACTGGTTAGTTTGGTTCAAGTTGTTAGCTTTGCTTCCAAAATGCCTGAGAGATAGTTTTACTTCATTTCTCTCAACATTGATTTGTTTTTTGTTTTTGTGTTTTTTTATCTATGACTATGATTACCTCCACCAAGGAGGTATTAAATTTGCTTGTGTCTGTTTTTTTTGTTTGTTTGTCTGTCAGCAAGATTATGCAAAAAGTTCTGAGCGGATTTTGATGAAACTTTCAGGAATAATAGATAATGAGTCAAGGAAGAACCCATTAGATTTTGTGCAATGAAGGTCAAAGGTCACAGTAAAGGTCAACATCTAAAACACATCTGTGGTAATATCTCAGGATTCACATAAGACAGACATCAGATGGGTCAACACCTATGGCTCGATCACGTCACGTTTTTGACATCATATGATGCCATATAAAGCCTTGGCGGAGGTCTGTTATCTCCGACTGCCTTGTTTTAAACATTCTACCTCCAAATTTGTAAGATATTTTCGTACTCTGGCTGTGCTGTTTTTTCTTCCAAAACTAGCTCCCTTCCTTCTTCACATGTCACCTAGGATGAAAAATATCCTATTAAACTTTAAATGATATGGACAAACATATTGGAACATATCATGTCCACACCTGTAAGATGTCTGGTTCATCCAGACTTGAAATATAAACATCAGTGTTAATAATTAACATGACATTTATCCCAATATAAAACTATATGATATATTTTTGTATCCCAGACCCTTGTCAGAAAACAAATACATTTACCCATTTGTGTATGAGTTAGGCTATTATGCTGTCAGGGTAATGATATGTGTATTTATTTCAATCCTGCAAAAACAACAAAGTTAAAGGGGACCAAAGACTGCACCATATAACAGAGTAATAAATTCACATACATCCCATTACGACTGTGGGGTAGACAGCAACATGTAACAGTGTTACATCCAATTACATAAAAAAACCCACTTGTCATTATAATACATAGATAGATTTTTTTCTTTAATTTCAAACATGTTTAACATTCATAGTACTTACATAGCACTTTACATCTCCCTCTCGTGCCATATTTGAAGGAGTAGGCAGAAGTATAAACTTAATCTCTTACAGCTGCTGTGAACATATTTCTGATTAAATTACAGTTAACAAAAATGTGGATGAATGGATTCTTTTCAATAAATTGGCACAAGAGCATCGTTCACTACTCTTCTCCCCATCCTTCTGACACCAGAAAAATACTTTAATATCACTGTACAGCGTAGGGTTGTATTTCCATTTTAAAATTTGACAGTTTTATTGTCCACTACCATAATCATGTCATAAATTACATCTTTGATAAATTAGTTGATGCTTTGGAAGTGTTTTTTGAACCTTAATGACAAAGTAATATCAAGTCAATAATTTGACAATAGGCAGCTGTAAATGGCAGATGATTAGGCAGAGAGTGTCTGGACAGTGTGACATTTATTAAATATATTCATTTATGTAGTTTTAGTTCAGGCTGTTCCCCTTTGGGATTTTTTTTCACCTTTTCACAATGTGTTTTTTTTTCTGTCGTTTACACTCGATAAAGCTGGTGAGTTGTATAGTGGTGTACAATAAGAAAATGTGTGTCTACATATTTAACACAGAAAATAAATAAAAACACGTAATTAACACAAATTACGAGAATCTGACATTTCTAAAGCTGTGTGTAATTTAAAAAGATAGTCACATTACAAATAACTTTTTTAAAGTTTAGCTACCATTTTATTACAGCGCATTTTAAAAGTCATCTTTCTAACTCTGGGTACCATGTACCATCCATCACCAACATGGTAGGAATGGACCATAGATTGTGATTCAGTACCTGTCTGGACAAAAGGTTGTAAACTCTGTTTTCAAGTTAAACACACCTTCAAGGTTTAACTCATTTGACTGAAAGTGCTTCATAAATGTCAAGGATTAAAAAAACAAGAAACACAAACCACCAGAAACACTCCTATGTCTTATCAAAAAAGGAGGCTCCTTGTATTTACATAGTACATTTAAAAAAACATTAAAAATCAAAATCCGATTTCCAGATAAAACAGTGTAGAATGATAATTGAATTTTGGGTGAGTCATCAATCAGTAGTTCTGCTTGCATAATCGCTGAATATAACTCCTGTGTGAGATTACATTTGCTTGTTATGTAAGCGTACCATGTCCTCTGAATTCTCTCTGTATTGGATTTACTTTGAACACAAAAGCTTTACTGCTCATCTGTATGTGTCTCATGTTTAGGCATGGTCCCTGTATACCTGATGGTGTCAAAATAAAACCCACTTACTCCGCACTCCAAACCTGAATAGAGTCATTCTGTGTGACATCCGGCAGGCAGACAGAGAGTCACGTTCCATATTATACAGTGGCCTGAAGTACACTCAGCT
Organism: Siphamia tubifer; assembly: GCA_020466265.1. NCBI lineage: Eukaryota > Metazoa > Chordata > Actinopteri > Kurtiformes > Apogonidae > Siphamia > Siphamia tubifer. The sequence continues at coordinate 35,351,431 of CM035786.1, forward strand.
TTTATCCTCATTTTTGTTTCGGCAACTCTTGCCTCATGGAAGCAGGGACCCTGAACTCTCTGCCACCCTATCTCACAGGTGTTGCGTTTCACTGTATGATTTCATTATTAATGGTTACCAATGTGTGGCTCAGGAGAGGAAAGTGGACGCAAAGCACAAGAAGCCAGCTGTGCCATTTTGGTGCAACCTCTGTGTCAATCTAAGTGCAAATGACTGTGGGTCGTGAGGATGTCCATTCTCCATAGATACCCTCCGTCTCCATCCCCCTATCTGTGCTTGCTCTCTTCCTTCACTCGTCTCTCTTTGGCAGCCTCTCGGGATATTAGGCAATAGACTTGTTTACTCCACCTTTCACCACATTGGCTCCTGAATTATTCATCTATTTATAAGCAGGGGGCCGGAGCAAGGGGATGAAGGAAGGAAGAGTGGAAGAGACAGAGAGAGCGAGAAGCAGAGGGAGAATGAGTGAATGGACAGGATTTATACCTCCTGCTCTGCTAAATTGATTATAGAAATCTGATCAGCATCTCATATCCTGTGGCTGGCGGAGGAGAGGGCACAGTGCGTCTGCCTCGCTGAGATTAGGGGACCACCAGTAGACCATTACACCTCAGCAGGACAGCGCTATTCAGAGCGTGTCCATCAATGCAGCAAAGATCCGGGGGGGAAAAAAGCCTCGGACCATACATCCTGTTGATTGTAGATGAGCTACAGCTGTGGAACAAACTCATACAGAGGGACAAAAAGTGATGCATTGATGTGATTCAATGAATAAATGTTCCTAAAATGAATACATAAATAAAGAAAGAGGAAATAAAAAGAGAAGAAGGAGAAACAGTGAAAATAATACTGAACTTGTAAAAGGCATCTATTGCCTCCAGCTGGAAACTGTTAAAAGCAATTGCTTCACTCCTGCTTCTCCAGAAATTACAAGAAATATCACAATAAAATACATCTAACTAAGCTGGCATATTGTACATATACAGCTGTGTGCACATATACTTGTCTGTAGCTGATGAACACGGTCACAAGGATGACTAGAAATTAAATCCATTACCTTCAAAAGCTGCACAACTTCACCGAATACTCTCACACCCTGAGTGATAGATCTACTGCCAATCCCCAACAGCAAAAGGTTTCTTAGAGTTTATGACTGTGCACACATGAAAAGCATGTGTGTGCATACATAAACATCTAAAAACAGAAACACTTTGCATATAGAATGATTGCATGGGCACACACAAACACGCACACACATATGCTCCTTCTCTAACGCTCCTCTCTCTGTTTCACTGTCACATGCTTGTACAGCCACAGGCTAGGGTCAAAGGCTCCCTGACTGATCTTATTTTCCAGCTCGAAGGACTTGAGCTGAATACATTTGTGTTATTCATGTGAAGCGGCATTGGGCATTTTGTATGTATCGTAGGTATGAGTTCTGAAGGAGAGAGGAGATCTGCATGAGGTGTGTGCATCTATGTGGCCTTTAGGTTAGGTGTTCACACATATAAATGACTGTAATACCTAGATATACTGTAATAGATTACATATGTATGGCTATGTTTCTGCTCAGGGCATTTACACTGAATCGTTGAATGTTTATGAATTGAAACTATGTTATATTTGTGAGAAACATGTATTTCTATGTCACTCATGGCATTTTTCAATGCCACACTGCAAAAAAAGAGTGTATAAAAACAAGATAAAAACACTAAATATTGGTACTGAAAACAAGTGAAATGTCTGACCATGCTGCAAAGTCATTTCATTTGACAAGATTTCTTGGCTTAATGTTGCTAAATCTACAAATAAGCATGTCTAGAGATGTATGAATACTTCAAATAAGAAATAAAGATAAAGGATCTAACACTTCCAAAGTGAAAGTGTTTTAATATTGGTAAAAAAAAAAAAATAATAATAATAATAGTTTGCAGTGCATGAGTGCAATGCTAATTTTATTATCTTTAGACAATGGCAGTTGATTGGAGTTAGGAGAGTTCACAGATAAAAAAAAAGATTAAAAGTCAAAATGACTTTAAGTCCAACATCCGTAGCTCTAATCATACTGGTATTGACTACATTTTTTTTAAATGACTGGATGTGGATGCAATATCCAGTCTCAGGTGTTAAAGTCGTGGATTTTGTTTTTCCATCATCCACCCCAGCTGCCTCCTGCCTATTGATGGAAGACCAAAAAAATACTATTAACAGCTTAAAAAACTACTCACATCTAAATGTCAATACAAAAAGCATGTATGATTCAAAAACATTTGACATTATACATGTTTGTGTGTTTATAGAAATATACAACGCCACATTTTTCTGCTAATCGGGTCTTTGTGGTCACATATAAAAAACCTTTGGTTGATGTCTGAAATATACTTAATATTAATTATTAAGTCAAGCTTCCAGCTCGTCTGCTTCTCCCTATGCACACCACATCCATCCCTCTGACTCTAACACACACACACACACACACATATACACATTTGCTACAGTTGAGGATACGAGTGGCTCAATTAAACATTTAAACGATAGAGCTGTAAAGCAAATTGCTGGGATCCAGCAGGGGCCGTGTATGAAGTAAGTCCCGGAACAGAATTACACTGAGACGAGGTGTGTGAGTGTGTAGTGTGTGTGGGGGTGCGGGTCAGGTCCGTAGAGTAGCGCTGATTTTCTCACTCCGTATCCACGTTAGCTTATTCGGGGTTTGAGGCTGTTTCAGCTGACACAGGGGCTGAGATAGAACGACTGGAGCAGGATGATGGAAGGATAAGAGCAGAACAAAGGAAAGCAAATGAGGTAAAGTTTGCATAGAAGAGAGAGCTGGATGATTGATTCCCCAGCTGCAGGAAACTCTGTGTTACTTCAGACAGAGGACACACACACACATACACATACACACACACACACACACACACACACACCCACGCATACACACACACACACACACACACTCATGCACTATGTATTGTGCGTGTGCTTGAATTTGATACTAAACAAAACACACACAAGTTTCAATACACAGATCAATATGCCATTACCTTTAATAATGATGAAAGGAAAGGGAAAAATGGGAACAGAAAAAAAAAGCCCCTGGACTCCTTTACTGAGCCCCTGAAGTGCAAAAACAAAATTTTAACTAATGACTACAAGATATTAGATCCATCTTGAACACAAAGATAATGTGTCGTCTTTTAGGACTGTAGGGGCTCTGTAAAAGATTACTTTAAGCCAGACAACAGTAATAATCTGATTGTGTATTCAGTGCGAGGCAATTTTAATGTCACTATTTTACAAAGATGAAAGATTTTGTGTAGATACTCATTAAGCATTTTGCCCTGGTACATTTTACAGAAACTACTGACATTGTGATTATGATAGTAGATTATAGTCATATATTATTTTTGCAGCCAAGCTTATATAGTGCCTTTATTTATGAATGTTCATTGGTTGTTTGTGATCGCCAAAAGGTGATAATAACTTATTAGTATAATAAGCATGGAATCTCATCATGTAAATCACTTACAGTCGTGTCTGTGCCATGAGAGCAGTAGTAGAAGTATTTACATCCTTTGCTTCAGTAAACTTACCACACTGTGGGGAAAAAACAAAACTCTGCTACAATTTTAAAGTTCAGCAAGTAAAACCTTGAGTTAAAGAATAACTGCATTACCAGAAAAAAAAACACAGTAAAATGAGTCAACGTGCAGTAAAATGGTCCCTGTCAGTGTTTTACTATTATGTTTTTACATTCATTTTACAGCTGCGTTAATGTGTGTTGCATTTTACTGCTGTAGATGTTTAAGGTTGAGTTCATTTTAACTACTTTATATACTATTGGTAGTTTAGTCTACAGCAATTCATTACACTCTATAAGATCATCATATGTTCGTAACATTGCTGTCCTTGGAGAACCAAGTGTTTAAAAAAAAAATCTACTTTTCATGAGCTCAGAAAAACAGGCCTGTTTTCAGTTTTCAGATTATGCATTTTTTGGCGAATCCAAGTGGGTTTTGAAAGCGTTTATTCAGCTTGAGAAGTATAAGTGTTAATAAATAAAAGAGCACATCACCAAACATTAAAAAATCAGCACATTCAGGGATGGGTTTTTTTTTGTTAGTTCTCACCAGATGTGAACTACTGTGAATGGAGACTTTTAGCCATTAAGTTGAAAGCTGTCAAACAAACGTAGTAAAGTGCAGTTGATATATAACCTTGATCATAATGCAAGTCTGAGATTTGTAATTAACTGCACTACTTGAGGAAATATACTTGGTTATATTGCAACCAGTCATAATTCCAGTAAGAAATGATGAATGGTTGCAAGGTCACAAAGTGAAATGTAGTGTATGTAAAGTATATAATATTCTCTGCAGCTTCCAAAGATCATGTCAAATGTTATCCAGATGCGCTGCAGACACTGCGCACATAGCTGCTAATTGAACTATTCTTTTCTTGTCAAGTACATTTGTAATCTGAAGTCAAAAGTTGTTGATTATAAAGCCGTGTTAAAATCTATGAGGGATGTGGATTGATTGATGGTGTGATATGTTGTTGAAAAACAGGCAGTTTCAGTGGCATTAAATCAAACCAAAGATTCTTTTTTTTCCACTCACTGCTCTCTTCTTCATCACAGCCATTACATTAGTGACACCAGCAGTAGTGAATAAATAATGCCTGCTGTTCAGATGTTTAAAATCACGTTCATCAGAAAGACAGAATATCAATGGTGATCATCTAAATCCCTCATGGCGTGTGTGTATTTCTTCATTTTCAACACATTATCAGTCTTCCCTCTAGCTTTTTTTTTTTTCTTTTCCTGAACCAATGCGAGAAGATAGATTTTTTAAAGAAATAATGTGGCTGGTTCCGCAGTTTTATTCCTATTTTTCCACATGAAAAAGTGCAGCTTGGACAGACACCAAGCCTTGCATTGAGAAGAAACTGCAAAGAGGTAGACTTTCCTTGTGGTTCTGAATCTCTGTAGTACCTTTTTTTTTTTTTTTTTTTTTTTCATCCTCCATGTTTAACTCCCCTTCCTTCAGTGGCTCTGTAGGCAGCTGGGAGCCGCCCAGCAGGGGGATTCTGCTCACACTTGGCAGCTTAAAAATTTAATGAGACTTTTACTTCACACATCATCCTCCTCTCTTTACAGCAGTGGAGATTCTGCTCACTGATGTCCTGACACGCTTTAGTGCAAAAAAGCCGGATGATAAACAAATGTGGCAATGAATGCTTAGCCAACAGGCCATAGGACTCAGGTGTCCTACAGAGAACTAGTGGGGGATGAACTCTACTGCATAATACCCTTGAAAAAAGTTTTGCAGAGTGAAACATGCAATAAAAGAGACTAGTCCAAGTCTGTTTACAGGGCCAGACAGGTTATTTCACCTTAAATTCTACCCGAGGCTAGTTCAGCTGGATATACAAGTTGACTATTTGTTTACCTTAACATTTTCACAATCGTAGGGAGGTAAATTATGCACAGTCTAATAGGGGCCGTTGTTTATATTCTGGTCCCGCTCTGTCCTGGACTACACTCTGCCAAAGTGAAACCTTATAATAAAGTTCATGATGCATATAGTAAAATGCTGGACAGACACGACAGACAGACTCTAAAGCTTTAACTATTTAACCCTGGAAGTGTTGTGCTTAATAGTACTGTACAGTAACCAGGAGCTTTTTAACAGAAATGTAGGGTCAAATTGTAGCACATCTAATTAAAGATATATGAGCCAAAAATCAGCAAGAGAGAGAGAGAGAGAGAGAGAGAGAGAGAGAGAGAGAGAGAGAGAGAGAGAGAGAAAGATGAAGCTCTCTCCTCTTGGTCCAAAATAAAAGACCAAATAGACACAAATGGCCTGACAGTGCTGGGTGCCGTTAAAGAGTAGTATAACATCCAGGTCACATAATTATATTCAGACCTACGTATCTATCTCAAAACACTGGTGATTAAGCAAAATCTTTGTCATGGGGTGTATTTCCCACAGCTTAAAAACACAGATAAGACGAAGATATGAAAGTCCTTTTCCCTCTCAGACCTCTTAAATTACAGTAGGATGAAAGGTAATTATGCAAGGTAATCAGTGATGCTAAAAACAATCTGGGACAGCAGCCTTAAGATGCTTTGTTTTGTCTCTTTGGGACAAGAAGGGCAGAATTATAAACTCATGAGTAAGGCTGCCACTGAATGTAGATTTGTTTTTTGGGTTTTTTTTCTGAAAAATAATAAGACTTTTCTCATCCTGTGAAACCAGAGGCATTCGAACATGTTCAGAGCTCTTTGGTATATCTAATATATATATATATATATATATATATATATATATATATATATGGTGATGTTTTGTCTCTTGGCTCATCCACTTCATGAATAGTCATACATTGCTCTCAATTACCAGGACGAATGTGTTCCTGCTGTCACTGGACAGTAAGAAGCGCAAACAATTAGTCACTCAGCTGGCTGGACTACAGATGTCACCCAGCTTGACAGTCTGACAATTAGTCTGTCAGCCATTTAGACAACCTTTTAGCCATCTCGCATGCTAGGAAGTCAGTCAGTCAACCATTTAGTCAGCCAAGTAACCAACTGGCCACTCATCTGATTGCTCCTGTGATTCAACCACAAAGCAAGCAAGGTAGAAAGGGCTTAAGGGAGATATTGGGAAAAAGTGGAAGGAAAATAGGAAAGGATAAAATCCATATGTTACAGTTGAAAGGTCCAGTGGCTGTCTCTAAACATCTCGGGCAATCTCTCGATGTGTTCATTAGCAGAACTCCAACACCAAACATAGAAAAGAAAAGCTGTTCTGTAATCTGCGGCGCCTCTCATGAGCTAAAATTACAGTTATTTTTTTTCCAAGTGTTCACCTTACAATAGCAGTTGAGGTCCTGCCAAATCATACCCACATCCAACCAAACCAACAAAAACCCCTTCAACCCTTCAACTCCCCCCTTCCCTCCCCTAGCCCCCAGCCCTCAGTCTTCAATCCAGGCACTAGTGTTATTGACAATCTTGCATCAATTTCAGGGGGGCTCTTATCAAGAGTGACTCACAACCTTTCTACATTGTCAGATCAGAGTAATATTTCGGCCTTTTATGTGGATCGATTGGCTGGTTTGGGGGCACCAAGGGGAGGAGAGGCGGAGCACACAAAAGGTCAACTGTAGTGCTAAATCATTTGAAGATTCTTAATGAAGGGTGTGTGGTAGACACACCTGCTGGTTTCTTTATTGGGCTGCAGAAAGAGATAATAATGTTGATAAAGGGTTGGATAGCCAGAGACACGAACACAGAAAGAGGACAGAAATTGCCCTAAAAAGCAACATTTTCTTTTAAGAACACTTTCAACCAAGGTCAATAGATGCTTGCCACAACCACTGCCAATTGTGGCTTTTGTTTCAAAGCAGTGTACATGACAAATCTTTTAACCTTAACAGTGGAATAAGGAAGCACCAAGGTTACATATATGTACCGATGGGGGAAGGCTGCGGGAAAATATAAAGTATTTATGTCATGCACAGCGAGCCTGCTTTGCCCCGAGTGACTTTGTACATATGTTAAACACTGATTGAAGGAGCTGAGGGTTCCTGCCTGCACATCTGCCTACAGAGCTGTTCAGTCAAAAAAGTAGAATATTTTTGTTCTTTACATATTTCTGCAAGGTTCATGATTCCGTATGCCAGTCACAAAGTAAAGATTCCCGAATCTCAGGTACAAATGTGGAATAATGTTGTGTCGAGAATGCCAGAAACTCTGACATGCAATTAGAGAAGCTCAGTATGTACTGATGTTAACTCTGGTTGTTGTTACTAATGAGCACAGCATATTAAAAAATCTGAAATAATAAGCAATAGCATTCTTCATGCACATGTCTTGGACTTTTTAAGCCTTTTAGTAGTGACTGTGTTTTAATACGAAGCAAATCAGAACAGTCATACATGCAAATTATTTCCTCAGGGTTTATACGCATTAAGCCGCTCTATCTTGCAATGTCTGACTGTTTGCATTAAAGGTGTTTGCATTAAAACAAGGTCAAGTGTCCATGTCTTCTTTCTTCTGATTTTTCTCTTTTTTTTTTTCCTCTGTTCCCACTTCCCCCCTCAGGGTGCTTCTTCCAGCTTGGTGGTCAAGTTTGCCGACACAGATAAGGAGCGCACCATTAGACGTATGCAGCAGATGGTAGGGCAGTTTGGCATCTTCAACCCAGCCATCGCCCTTCCCTTCAGCACCTACAGCTCTTACGCACATGCGGTGAGTTGGAAAAGACATATGCTGCACACAGTAGAAGTCAAATGGTCACATATTAAGTTGTTAGAGCATTTATATACACAGCAGAACTGTGTATCTTCACTCAAACTACATGGGCTTATATGGGTTATGGGCTTTACTGTATATTAAAGTCCCACATATTCACTATTAATTAGTTGCTTATTAGCATGCAGTACATGTTAGTGGAATGTTGGCCTCTTATTAGTCATTATGAAAATCTCATTCTGTCTTATTATGCTCTCTGTATATAAGTTAGTTGTGGTACATGAAGTAGAATACAGTATGACCGTCGTATCAGGCCTATGCTCTGCAAAACTGTTCAAGTCCTTTATTGTGATCATTTCATATTGTATATTACGATCCTTGTCCTGGGAGACATCAGCTGTAATTATCGCAATATAATTTTATATGTGATTAGAACTGTGATAGTTATCTTGGCGGTCATATATATATATATATATATATATATATATATATATATATATATATATATATATATATATATATATATATATATATGTTACATTATCAAGTAAAACTAATTGTTTCAGTATTTTGTGATAATATTATTAAATTCTGATTTTACACATTCTGTAAAAACAGTTTCCCACAGGAACACAAATCAATGTTTGGCTCAAAGGGAAATTCATAACATCATACAATTTTAACCCATGTAACCAAACATAATATTGATTAACAGTCACTACTAGTATAATATCCTGCGAGGTTAGCCATGATGCTGTTCATTTTAAATTTGTGATCCAGCTGTAATACAGTGATAAATGTGCTAAAGGCAAACATCCAAAGCAGACAGCAATTTTCTACAAACAAAAGCCACAGAATCAGATACAGTTGTTTTGTGGCGTGACAATGCCAAAGTTGCCACTTGTGTTTGACTTTAATTCCTGCTCATCTAATCAGTGTATTGACAAGGTATGACCACTGTGTGTGTTTTCTTCTCCATTTTGATCTTTCTTTGACATAATTGAAGGTGAAAATTAGCTTGTTGAACTGTGATCACAGTCATCAGCAGTGCTCCTTCCTTCCCTTTTACTTAAGCAGTTGCTGCCATGCCATTATATCCAGGCTTTTGCTATGCTCAGCACGTAGACACACACTCACACACACACACACACACACATTAAGAGTTAGCCAGTTCCTCTCAACCCCCTCATCAGCTTTTGCCTGCACTCCCCACTTACACACACACACCATACAGGCCCCTCACCCTCCCACCCGCAGGCCATGGCACCATACACACAGCAGACCCCCGGCTCTTTGATGAGTTCAGACAGCCTATGCAGCCCCTCTACCCTCTATTATGCTGCTCCTCCACCGCCTCACCCCTCCGACTGTCCCTCCCTCTGGGCCCAGAAGATGCTCCAGGGTCCACAGTTGATTCAGAATATTCCACGGCCAACTTATCTGACACAAACTTTCCTCTTCCCTGCTGAGGCAGAGCACTCATGTGTACACACACACACGGGCGCATACATACGCAAAACCTGCTTGAAGAACATCAAAATTAATTTGAGAAAAGCTTTTCATCCAATCCTCAGATAAAACCTGGGCATCTGTCACCACACACTGCATAAATACACACAAACATCTGCACGTTATTTATTTACAGAGGAGGAAGGACACAAATTCATTTCTTCTCAACTTATTTGAATGTAAAAGTTCTATATTTCTGCTCTTTCTAAATGCCAGAATTAATTGTTGACGTTAACCAGGTCTTGGGGGCTTATCCATTTCCCTCATTTTCATATCACAGCCATGGGACCCAGTGTGAAATGTGCAAATTGACCATCCCAGAGTAATTGCGAGGCCATCTCTTGTGCTCTCTCCAGTAAAACTCCCACCTTCATTACCATTCATGAAATGCAGCCCTTTCCCAGGAAATGTTGAGAAATGCAAATGTTTAAGGGGTGGTGGAGGCAGTGGCGGTCTGCCGGGAGACCATTGTACCCTGCTCAGGTTGGCCATGACTCTTATTTACGGTGGCAGAGACCCGTGTCGACTCATACAGGAGCACACAAGAATGTACACACTCACGCTCTGTGCAGCAAATTCTCTTTCTCTCCCCCTCTCTCTCTCCTCCCTCTTCTCTCTTGCATTCACACATATAATATGACAAAGAGCAGGATGATGCTAGGAAATTGAGTTCCGAGTGAAAGTAACAAGGGCACGAGGGATACTTCAGCATTAGAGAGAATCAATTACCATTAAATCTAAGGGAGAAATTGCACGTATGTGGTTTCTCGACACAAAGATTATGCAGCATGAATGATGTTAGTGAAGGTGAATTTCTCCTTGTATTAGTATTATGAATCACAGACACTGTGGATGCCATGTACCTGCATATAATGAATTCAACAACATAAACCAAGTCGGTGGAGAAACTCAGAGGCAAGGCAACCTTGGAGATAAACTCACCCCAAGTTGGATAAAGTAATGAGTGCACAAGAGGCATTAATGGATTATCAGGGAGGATCTTGTTTTCATATCTTAACCTAAAGAGTTTTTTAATGAATCTAAATACTGTTTCGGACTGCTAGGTGCGTAATAATGTGGAATAAAGGGAAGTATTAGTTATCTTAAATGTGGGTGTCCAGCTTGTGCTCTGTTTATGATTACATTACAGTCACTGGTGCTGGCTGCTTTCGCATGGTGTGCAGCCTCCATTCCCCTGTAGCCAACCAATGTGCTGAAGTGATACGATGAATGTTTCTTTACGGCAAGATAAACTACACATATTCCCCCAAGACGAAAAACCTGCAGTGACAGAAAAAGGACTTTATCTCCAAAGACACACTACATGTTCGCCTACTCTCTACATACACTGGCCAAGAGAAGAGGAGGTGGCACAGTATAGAATACAGACGTGGGGAGAGATGGTATATATAGCTATAACCAGGGAGTACAGTAAATGGTAAATTCAAAGAGCTACCTCTCCACTACAGCAGTGGATAGGATTATAGAGTTGAGCTGACAGCCAGTAAATTGGATTTTAGTCAAACCAGGAGAAGGAGGGGGCTCTGAACACAAATTGGAGGGGTACAACACTGACAACATATGCCAAAAATGAGAAATGTGCCATTTTCACGACAGACACAGACACTGGCGTGCTCTGACAGGAGACATCCTATTTGCAAAAAGGTGATTTCATAAAATACAAGCAGAAGGGGAAGCAACAAACCGAGTTTCCATGTTTTGTTCCAATGTTAGTGTGTGATAATAGTTCCCCATGAATCTCTGAACGCACATAATAAAACCAGCTTTTATTACCTTTTGTTTTCCCCTTCAAGAAACAAACAGTATATTTGTACACAATTATATTTGATTGAGTCACTTTTCTTCCCTTAGCTGCTAAAGGCTCCTTCCGAAGACAGCCATTTTAGTTTATTTTCTTGCTCTCTTTCAGGTGGAGGACTACATGCTGTGTCAGAGGACAAGAGAGAAGTTTTAGATTTAAAGGCACCTCTAGCTCCATGCCTCTCTCGCCTCCCTAAAAGATGCATTAGACTGAGAGTGAGGTAGATAAATGGGAGGAGAGAAAATGGTTTAACTCGGTGCTAATAGTGACAGTGTGTGGGTGGATGAGAGGGAGGATGATGACTGTAAACTCACATTAGGAAACATCTCCCCCTGTTGGAGGGATTCACTTTGGAACAGAGCTGTTTGCAACACAGCACATGAGAAATGGTGGTAAAAGATTTCTGCATCATTTGGCGGCACTGTCAACTGCTCAAACACGTACACACACGTATACGAACGAGCATCTGTGACCTGGTTTGTGTGAAGCAACTTTTGATAGCTCCTGCAAGGGTCTGCACATGCACACATATAAAGAAGTGCATCAGGGATGTGAAAAACTATTAAAATCTTTCTGAGGAAATATAATAGTCTGCTAGCACAGAGGTAACAAATGAGGCCCTTGAGCTTCAGTGTTCTGTCTTCAGTCTTATAATCCACCTCATTGACCCACTGTCTCACTCTCCCTCTTATTTTTTCAACCTCTTTTCACCCCCTTCTCTCTTCTCTTTGTGTCTCTTGCTCTCCATCCCTGGCTGGTTGGTGCTATAAGGGGTCACATGTGACAGTGCAGTGCTCAGAGTCGGCGAGTCACAGAGCAGCGCTACAGAGATAATTGCCATGTGATAAAGAGGTGATTGCCTGCTGGCACCAGGGGAGAGTAATGCCATCAGGTTGCAATAAAAAAGCAGATGTCTGACACTAAATGAATGCCGCCGAAGCCTGGGCAACTTTCTTTGCACCCTTTCATCTCGCACACATCACCTTTGTCCCTCTTGTTTCTATCTGTCTTTTCTTCCCCCTTCCTTTCTATTCAAGAGGAAGCAGAAAAGGTTGTGTCTGTGATGATGAAGACTCCGTTCTGCTCATTCTCTACAGGAGACATTTTCCATCCACTGGGTAGCACATCAATAAAGAAACGGGAATGACTTTTGAATGTAATGCCTTTGAAATTATTAAAAGAAAGAAGAAAGCAAAAAGTAAAATACAAGGACTTTGAATATCTCTGTCAACACAACCACCCTCCTTTCTGCTCTTTATTTTATTTTTTATCAGCGCCAGTTTGTATTAACCACAGCATTCTGACATAATTACATGCTTGAGTTTCCAATTTGCTCCATTTTAATTTGGAACGAAGCATCAATGAATGCCAGACTTGTTATCCATGACAATCTGACGGATGGCATTAAGCATTGCATTATCTAAGACATGCATTAGGATAGAGTGTCATATTTTGGAGGCGCTAGTATTCACTCGTACTCCATTATTACTCCATCAAGTGCTGCAGCTTGTATAAGGCAAACAAATGAGCTCCAAGGATATTAGAGTCAGCGCTAAGTCTGTAGTCCACACTGAGAAAAGCCTGAAGAAAGACAAAAACCAGTGACAGTGCATTTATTCTGTAATACCAGCTCAGCCAGACCCTTCATTCTGAAGTCCAACCTTATTCACATCCTAATAGGGGGGAAGTCACAGCGTTGGCAAAGCACAGGAGCCCCAGCTCCTTTAGACCTCTTTGTTTGTTTCTGTGTCTTGCTTTTGTTTAGCTTTTTGTTCCCTCACTGTCTTTTGCAGCTATGCCCCCTTAAAGGCTCAATTCATCTTATTTGGAAAGGAATGGATGATCCCCATTTGTCACGTTGATAAAATTATGCAAATGACAAAAGGCGTTAATAGATAGCAGTGGCAAGGCATGTGGTTAATGGATGAGATGCCAGTGCTGGGCATTCTACAGCGGGACAGCCACTTTCAGGTTACCTGACAGGGGCACTGAGGGAAAATAATTGGCTTTTCCGTTGCAGTGTCCCCATGCAAATCCAAGCAGAATGCCATTTTATACCTCCACTGTCTCACAATATCGTCATTAGCATTAGTGCCAGTGGCAGAGGAATTTGATTTCTGCTTATACGAGTCTCAGGCCACGGCCATCAGCAGCTCCCCTGACACATACAGTAGCAGCTATGCAGTATTAAACAGATGCAGAGACAAGGCCAAAAGGTTGGCCCAGCTGTGTTTGTATTCCTATACCACACAGGTCTGCATGCCTGATGGGCAGCTACATCGCCTACAAAAGATTATTGATTGCCTAGATAAACCCACTGGTTCACAAGCTGCAAAAGCCATTGTACAATGATGGATTTTCTTTTGAATTAGGCATTCAGCATGTGGTTTGCACAGGGAGAATTTAAGCTGAGTGTGGAAACTTAAATAGACTCGATCTCTCTTCATGCATCTGTGTGTGCGTGGTGCAGAGCAGTGGTGCATGTGAACATGTCCTATGCATATGAATATATTGTTTTGTTGTTTTTATTTTCTTGCCAGACTGTCGAGAAGGTGAATATCAACTGTGTGACATTGCAATTTTATGACTCATAACTGCATTAATAACACAGCTTGGAATCTTGAGTTTCTAGCAACGCCCGCTTTAAAAATATTGCTTTAATGACTCGGCCTGGATTCTGTAACTTCTCCAAACAAACCAGAGTCCAGTACCTCACTAAAATATATATTACAACTTTTCTGGTGCAAAAGGCTGTGGTCACTTAATTAAGTTCTGCCCCTAAACACAACTTCTATTTTGGAAAAAAAAAAAAAAGAAGAAGAAGACAGGCCAACTGGTTTTACACAGACATTGTTCGACTCCAGGTGAATGTCAGGCTACTCTGCACCAATAATTACAAATATGACAGAAAAATTACAGATGGGTCCAAGGGACAACAGGAGAAAGCAAGTCATCTCTGGCATTTCTATACAGCCAGGCATGGTTTTGTGAAGTTTGACAATTCTAAGGAAAAATTGCAACTCTACTGCAAACTTTGCCTGTTCCCTGAACAGAGAGATAATGTGCACATGTCAATGCCTTGATTTGTATGAGCCCAACAGACAGCTATTAAATCGTTTCTGCAGCTGGTGACAGGCCTCCTGCTGGGAGGATAGACAGATTCACTAAACATAGGTTGACAGGCTTCTTTTTTCTTCCCTTTCTTTTATTCCGCTCTACTTTCTCTGTACTTCCCATGCACTATCCATCCATCAACCTCAACATACATCCCTCCCTCTCTTCTACCCTGGCTATGTTTCTCTCTCACTCTGCTCTCTGGCTTCCCTCTCGTGCCTTTGTCTGACTCTTTCCCAACTTGCTATACTTTTTATTACCATCTGCCCTCCCCTAACCTCACACCTCACCCCCCCCCCCCTCTGCTCCAACTCTTCCTCTCCTCTTCCCATCTCACCCTGTCCCTCTTCTTTAGCTAATGCAGCAGCAGGCAGCCATCATGGCAGCAAGCCACGGGGGTTACCTCACGCCTAGTGTGGCTTTCCCGGCCACGCAGATCCACCAGATGGGGGCGCTCAACATCAACAGCCTCCCACCCACCCCCATGACCCCGGTGTCGGGTGAGTTTCATCAAACCCTGGGTGAGCACTCAGTTTCATTCCCTTTCCTCTTGTTAGCATGCTTGTTAGCTCTTGCACCAATTCATGGTGCAAGAATTGATCAGTAGTGTTTGTGTTACTGTGTCACTGCATGTGTGTGTATATTTTTGGTCGTGTTTGGATGAGGATGTTATAGGGGATCAACTTGCGTTTTTGATGATGTCTGTATAAATATTTGCGTGTATGTGTGCACAGCATGAGGGGAAAAAAGTAGAGCTGCAGCAAGGCCAAAAGACAGTACCCACACAGTGGTAATCCAAAATTATTCCACTGGAGAAAAAGGAGGACTAAGATGAAAAAAAATCCATCCAATGGATTTGCATGTTTAGGTTGTTTGTGAATTCAGAAAATTTGGAGAATAGTAGCAACAGAATAAAGAATATCAATAAGTAAGTTTACAGATAAGGCGCTAATTTCCCCGTAGTATTTTGACCTTGTGCTTTGAAGCACTTGCACATGATCTGCATGCAGTTGGTTTTGTTTTCCATAACAAACACCTCCTATGCAGATACGTTACAGAGGAAAAGGAAGGACTTTGAAATACCTACCCACTGCATAGCATTTGCTTATTCAGCAGTGCTTCATTTTCCTTGAGACAGAGGAAACTTCAACATTCTCCACTGAACAAAAGCATGAGCTGAAATAAATAATACAGTAACCAAGTCTTTGTTGTGCTCCGCTCACCTACTTTGTCAACACTGCAGTATTGAGTTTTTAAGGTGATGACTTTGGTAACTTTAAACCAATCCGTGTAAGAGAGAACTGCCATCAGAGCAACAAGGCCTATTTTAGTTTTTTTCTTTATATCTATCATCAGCTTTGAACACAGACTTACTTCACTATATCCGATTTATTTTTGTATTTTTTTTGGTTTCTGCTTTGTGGTTTCTGTGTGAGAAGGAAAATATTCACTGAAGTTGAAGTTATGTTCAGCTTTTTATCCAACGACACAAACAAAAGGGTATGTTTCTATATGCCTATTTCGCTTAATTCAAAACAGACATAAATGTATACACACTGGACAGGAAGCAGGACATCTTTGGAAATAGAAGCTTTTCTTCCAGGGGTCTCCAAACTATTCCACAAAGGGCCGGTGTGGCTGCAGACTTTTGTTCCAACCAAGCAGCAACACACCAGACTTGAATCAATTAATCAACTGATCTCCGTCTTCAGAGAGTCGATTGGTCAAACTGTGAACTGTTGGTTGGTTGGAACAAAAACCTGCAGCCCTTTGTGGAACAGTTTGGAGACCCCTGCCTAAAACATATCATATCTGCACCTCCTGCCAAAGGAACACATGTACACAAAGTGAAATGAGCATGGAGTACCAGACAACAGTGTAGTGTACATCTGCAATCACTTTAAACATCGGGCAATATATCTAGAGAGGAGATCCATTTGTCACATATTCATGGTGATGTTTTCAGTGCAAAGTGTGCACTTTTGGGCAGGCATAATCAATCAGAGTCAGTGATTAAAAGTAGAGCTCAGTCTTGCTGAGAAGCATCTTATTTTGATGGGTAAAAGCACTGACAGTATGGCAATTCACATCTTTGGGTTCAGCATGCATACCTGTTTTTGCAACACAATAGTGCTGATGAAAGACAGTGCAACTGGATTGCGAGAGGCTGTGTGTGTGTGTGTGTGTGTGTGTGTGTGTGTGTGTGTGTGTGTTTTGGAAGGCGAAGAGATGGTTGGTCTCGACTGGTATTGTTTGCACTGTTTGTATGTCTTCTTTTCCATAGTCCACAGAAAAGTGAAATCATTGCTTTTATTCTGCTTTTGTTGTTATATATTCTGTAAAAAGAAGAAAGAAAAAAACAAACAGAACTAAGCCTATACAGGAACATTACATTTTATTCAGTAGTAATCCTTGGAGCAAACAACGCAGGTTATATAAAGAAAAGGAAGTAGTTTGTTTTCATATGTGATACAAACAAAGGAAGATGAGAAAACATCTGTTAACAGACACGTCACTGTGTATGCCACTGTCATGTGATTACCTTTTATTACTGAATCTCGTATATTATTAATCCTTGAACGTGCAGTGCTTTCTTGCATTTCCAAGAACCCACATAAATATGAAATGTTTCTATTTCCCCTTTTTTCATTCATTAATTTCAACATTGCTGCTAGCAGCTGCAGGAGCTCACTGGTTTACACAGCTATTTTCCCTCTCCTTTTTCACACTTGTGGCTATGACTTATTTAGTGTTCATTGAAGGAATACATAACATTACTGGCAAGGCTGTCTGTATAAGTAGGCCAGCAGACTCTGACACTACTGAGAGACTTAAGTTTGATGTTTGCCATGAATCGGTGAAATAATTCATTGTAATATCAGAATCTGTTTTAGGGTCTGGCAGCAGAGTGCTTCTGAGCTTCAACAGAGCTTTAATTTATGCATTAAGTTGTCTCATCAGCCAAATAATATCAGAAGATAAATCTGTAAATCTTGACATTTGGTGACTCCGTGAAGGTAGAAAGTTTAATGTCCCCTTTCCTTCCAATGTGAGAGCAATAGCCCGTTGATAGCTTCGCCGTCGTTGCTCTGAATTGCATATGCCACTCTCCATTAACATAAAACTCCAATAGTAGTTTAACAGATGAAAACCCCTGCCTGATCTTGAGGTAAAGGAGTGACATTAATCTTTTATTTAAATGATCAGTATAACCTCTGCAGCATAAAAACTCTTGTTTGTGACAGCAAGCTGAAGTACAAAGAGGCTCAGAGGTTAAGGGTGTTACTCTGAAAACAATGAGACATCCATTTGATCAACAGATGCAACACATTTAAGCTTGATGGTGCATAAGCCGTTTGCCAGATGGTTCAGCTGATTAGAGCATGTATCCTTACAATGATGCATGATGATGCTTTTTGAAAATAATGTTCACCAGGTGCCGCTCTCTGAGTGCTGCAGAAGAAATAAAAGTTAAACAAAAAATCGGAGAGAGTGAGAGAGCTGGATGTAACAGGAAAAAAGAAGCAGCGAGATAAACAGGGTGATGGGTGGGTGGGGGATGGGAGCGAACATGGAGTGAGATGCAGATCCTGCTGGGTGTATGTGGTGAGGAACACATAGTGTCAAGGATCCTTTGTTAGGATGTGAGATATGTGTAATCAAAGTCACTCTAATGTTGTGTTATGCATGGTGCTGCTCTACTCTGAGGACGTGCACGCACAAGTACATGTTACACAAAGTCTAGTGCAGATGCTCCACAGCCAGAGACACTCGCACAGCCTGGATTCCCACTGGATTGGAGTGAGGTTACATCATTGATGCAGAACACTTCTATGGTGACAAACACTGTGAAGCTAATGAGCTGTTTGACATGGTGATCTTTCTCTATATGTGCACCTGTCTCCTGTGACACGTGTTATACAGATGTGCTAAATACAATGAGCAGTTCCTAAACAAACAAAAGCTACAGACCTTTAAGTCTTTAACAAAATATCTAAGATTTACCTTTGGAATGAATGAAGCTTCCAATCCACCAATGGTTCTGTCACCAGGACCAGCTGGGGAAATGAAAGCATGTGTCTTAATTGTATAGTGCATTCCTTTACCTTCAGTACACACTTTCTAAAATTGTTCAGATTTGTTGAATTTGGTCTTGTAAGACTTGATCTAGGCTTTTGGCCAGACCTGATCTGCTTGAGTAAAACTAAGTCTTACAAGCTGCCCACTTGGTCTGCTCTGGGATCTGAAAGCCAGGCTGGTTGGCATGGTCAGTGCATTGTATGAATGAGCCTCAGGGGTGCAGCAGACAGCACTAGAGGCTTAGTAGACTGGAAAGTAGCTGTACTGAGTACTAAAGGTTAATGATTCAGATTTAATATAGTCCTCTTTAACATTAGCTAAGGATGATTCACTAAGACTATAAAAATATTTATTAAAAATCAATTGTTTACATGCATTCTACTGGATCTGTTGGATATAGTACAAACAACTGTAGATATAGTTGACTATACAACATTTGGGCTTTTTTAAATTGAAAAATGTAAGTACACAATTGTGTTGTGTTGTTGTTTGATTCTTTCTGTAATGTTTTGTGTGTTTAGCAGTTTAACAATACCACATGGTCACTATATAATCATATCACTGTTATACACTTTGACCAAAACCTCAAAACTGTGAATGTTCAAGGTGCAATGTTCTAGGGACCTTTATAAAACACATATATTTAGTACCATATGAAATGTCATTTTTTGATCTTTTAAGAAAACTTGACCCAGTTTTTAAATCGCTACCCATGTGCCATAAATTACATGTGAAAATCGGACAATGTTAAATTTTCGTGTTTTTAACAGGATCATCACACATAACCTATATCAGATTTTAACATTTGGTGGCGGGGGGGTTTAAGAGTCAGGCTACATACTTTGATTCTAAATAAAATTAGAGGGTCAACTACTGCTACAAATAAGTTTTACAAGGGACTAAAAGTGGTGCACAACTGAAATGAGCCTCTTTTTTTGTCATTTTTGAGTTAATGTAAAATGACAATGAGTTGAGATTAAAAAAAAATGTTGATATATTTTATTTGAACACATGGTGGAGGAGGACAAGCAAAGAAAATGTCAGCCCTCTGCAGGTGATACTTATTCTGATATCAACCTTTGAAAATTGCAGATAAAATATAATGCTCCTTTTTGGCCCGTGAATTGGCACATACCCCCCCCTACACAAAATAAACTGTAACTTTAAAAGCATTGATCGAAATTAATTAAAATTTCACAGAATTGTTACATGATATCAAGGAACTATATGGTACTATTTAAATTTTGGGGGGGAGAATGAAGTAAATGTCATGGAATGACCCCATTGTAAACCACCTCTACTTGTTAACGTTATGGGTCATCTTTTTATTGAAACCATTTTCTTTTAAGATTAAACTTTTTTAGCAGATGTTGGGATGTTCATTTTCAGATTTTGTTGGTTTAGTAGGATGGATCCTTCCCTCTTTAATCATTTCTATGACATTGACTTCAAGTTCTGCTCCCATACCTAACAGTTGGTACAGTGTTCTTTTCATAAATGCTTGTTTTTTTTTCTCAATTTTCTCGATTGTGGTCGAAGACATAGTTGCAGATTTCAACGTCATAAATCCACTCCATTGTTTCCAAGGCATACAGTTAACATCAGATGTTATAATGAGTTTGCAGTAACGTTCCCTCGTACATACTCTTCCATGAAGGTTTTCTTTGTGCAGGTATTGCTGCACAGTGGAATGATGCACTACCTCTCCTGAGTTTACTAAATCTTCTTGCAGTCATTTTTTTTTTCCCCACCAAATTGAGGTTTTGATTTGCCATTCTGACCTCTCTACTGCCATCTCTTAATTATATTTTGCACTGTGGGAACTGCAAGCTGAAAACGTCTCACTATCTTCTTGTTGCTGTCCTCCGCACTGCAGGCATTGACAACTTTCATTTCCAGAGTTTCACGCAGCTACTTAGAGAAACCCATGGCTGCTGAGTGTTTGCACAAGGTTTGAAGCGACAGTGTTTAAAAGCTTTGAAACTGTCACCAGCTAACACTTCCACATGACAATGGTTGACATGTCTAGTAAACCGAGTATGATCTGACCCTGTAGAGTTCTTTGCCACAAATCAATGATTTTAATAAATATGCTTTATTTGTGTCGTTAGGGGTAAGTAAATGTACATTAATGTTGATCGTAATATTATTTTCCCATACCCTACAGAGGCTGTTATTACATATTTTCTATTAATAAAAATTTCCAAATGATGCCATTTTTCAAGGCTTGCCCAAATGTTCACCTATAACTGTACACAATGGGTTGCACTCCTTTTGTTTCAATATGCATTATGTTTCTTTCGTGTCATTTTGTATTTGCTTTAGAAATGCGAATGACGAAGGAACTATATTCTAAAGGCACATGGGTTTTGTGGGTCTGTCATCTGGCCTTTGAAAATTCTGCCCTTCCCATATTCATATTTATTATTCACTTTCGAAGGACCAGACAGACATCTTCTCTTTGAGTCTAAATGTATCACATTTTAAATCACTTAGATGAAAGCATCTGTTTTGAGTGCTTATTACTTGCTCCAGTGAAAGACAGTCCTTGTGTTGGTAATGACTGCACTCTCCACTATGGGTATAGCATTCCTCGTTGATTTGAATGTATAATTAGCATAATAAATACTTCTGTAGCCTGTGAAGACTTCTTTCGTGAGGCAATCATCGCAAAGAGCAAATCAACAGTTCTGCTCTTTAAGAAGCAGCCGGCCAGAATACGAATGTAATTTTGCTTCCATAACATAAAAAATATATGACATACATAGATGTATACATATATACATACTGTTTAGCCATGCTGACTCTTTTATTGTAGTAATAAAAAGTACGAAGTGATGGTTAAGAGTTAGCTGAGTCGGATATGTAATATGCCATCCCATAGCTCAGTATTCAGCCAAGCCAGAGTCAGGGACAAATCGTCATTATTACAGGCCAATACATGTAGCACACACTGACAGCCACATGGATATTGGCACTTGTATGTGTGTGTGGGTGGGTGTGCACATTGTAAACAGGCTATGAATACAATTTCCCACTATGCAAGAACTACATGTTCATTGAGGTATAAAATGAAAACGTCCTGTTATTTTCTAGTTCAGAATAGTAGGAAATAGTTCCCCATATCAGCTAAGGAGACAATTTCCAGGGTCTGCTCATGTTTGATTAAAAAAAATGCCATAATGCCAATGTGACAGAGGATGGCCACGTAAATGGCCTTCACATGTAATCACAGCTTTATTGAGCATGGATATTGTCTTTTCCTTATACAATATAAGTGTGTGACCAGTACATGGAGAAGCCAGCTACTGCACTTTTTCCCATCATTTGTGGAATTGCAGTGGGATCGCTTGCTTCATACTTACTGTGTATTAAATGTTTACCCATTCCATTGTGATAACTTGACTGGAATTGGTGTCCCCAAGGGGCAACAGCTATGGCTGGAAAGTGAAACCATTGCCAAAGTATCTTAATGTATAATTCCAGACAATGTTTCTTCCCTCCCATTGTGTAGAAATGAAGTAACAATTCCACAGTCGCAGAGGAGGCCATGTTATTGCTTTAAGACACAACTGCTATTATGGTAAAAACATCAAATATAAAACTTGACTACTGGGACATATATTAGTCTCATGAAAAAAAAATCAGCTTTGATAAAAAATATACTAGATGATAATGAGTTTTTAGTCCATAGTTTAATCCATTTGATCAAGATGGAAGGATGGGATTTAAGTGCTATACTACTTCCAGCCACCAGGGGGAGATTGAGCTGTTTTAGCTCCACTTTTCTTTTTATACACAATCTGTGGTTTATGTTTAGAATACCACATTTCCTAACATAGAGACCTTGTCCTTTATTTGTCTGAGCTGCAGAGGGTGCCAGGCCTTTGTTTGAAGGAGGCTTCTATTAGAGGAAGGTTTGTTTACTAAGTAGAGATGATGTTATGGAGCACAAAAACTGCTTTTCATCTGCTCATGTGTGCTGTGTTAGTAGTGCTGCACTACACTTTTCTACACTTCTTTAAACTTTGCGAAATAAAGGCCCAGTAGCATTTCAGTGGATGAAAACCACTGACTACTTAACCTCCTGAGTCCCAGCAATACATTTTTTGTCCTCTGTAGTGGACAAGAATTTCACACTTTTATTAAAAAATAATAAATAAAAAATGTCCACTGAAAAGGACATTATGTTAAAAAAATTTTTTTAAATGTATCTGAATAAACTGTTGCATCATGCTATTTCCAATTAAGGCAATTATTTAATGTAAAATGGCAAACAATGTTTTCCTACTGGGTCCCAGGAGGTAAAGGATTCACTGCTAAACATCATTTTCCTGTTGTACTTGTAGTTCACAGCTGTAGTGACGGAAATCTGACACTTCAAATGAGGGATTTAAAAGCATACATTTTGGAAAATAACCATATCATATGTCGTGCGTGTTGAATTGAACTTGTGTAAGGGTACATTCTTCATTGTTCATTGTTTTGTTTTACAATGGTTGTTTTTTATTTGGTTCAAAAAAAGGCCCTTCATTGGTCAAAATTTAACAGTAGCAGACAAAGGTTAGTTTTTTTATTTTTGGTTCCATTTTTACTGTCTGGTTTACAAAATTTTTCAGAAAACTGGTCAAAATCACACTTACAAAATGGTATCATTTGAAGCCACTTCGTAATATATGAACCTGTTTCATTTCAAACGTAACCTTGACCAACACTAGCTGCAGTCTGATACTTTGGTTGCATCTTCTGCTCTCAGCTTTTACCGCAGATGTCACATCTAAGTGCTGCTGACCCTGGAACTTATGTAATTGCATGTAAGGTGTTGCACACTTACCACCTTCTACTGCAACTACAACTCCTACTATCACTACAACTGCTGTGCATACATAGACGCGCACTTCCACAAGCACCGCTAAGCCTTGGAAAATGAATTTGCCTGATGATGGAGAGGGTGCATTATCTGGCGGTACAGTGGAGTGCGTGTGGCCCGAGCAGACTAGCTGTCTCTAGCCCTCAGAATAGGAGCGGCAGTCTCCTGGGTCCTGGTAGGAGAATGGGCTGAAGGTGCAGTCTAATTCATCACAGCTCTGCAGGAAACAAGCAATTGCAGGGAGGCTTCAAAAAAAAAAAAAAAAAAAAAAAAAAAAAACAGTGCAAAAGACACAACAGCTCTCACTGGACCTGGGCAATTCCCCTGGTCACCATAGTTGCCTGCCTGACTGTCAGGCTCCTCATGACTTAAATGCTGAGGCAGGGGAGGAGGCGCAGAAAAGAGGAGAGGAAGAATGGTCGACAGAGAAGGAGAAAAGCAATTCCATATGGATGTGTAGGTGTTGTTAGTCAGCGGTGGGTGGTTTCTGCATGTGATGTACAGCATATTTACAGATGCATTAGCATAAATTGAAGCATATGTAATGTGTATACTGGGTCCAATTGTTTACCCGATGTGGATCACCTCTCATAGGGGGTTCTTTACCGAGACACCAGATTGTGGGGATATGGCATGCTGGAGGGTTTCCGTGACAACCTGGGGTTTTCATCCAATCAGGGCGAGGGTTTCCAGATTGAGAGGTGGTTCTCAGGGGAGCTGTACTTCACTGAGCTTGGATGCTTTGCCACGGAGCAGCCCTTTTAGAGAGACCATCACACAGTGAGATTCTGCTCAAAATGGGTACTTTGACGTTCCTGGCATAATTGGAAACACTTTGTAAAGGAGGGTTTTTTAAAATGCATTGAATGAGAGAGGACAGGGAGCACCCAATTTCAATGCTACTCATGAACCATCCTCACAGCTGCCTTTCAAACACGTTCTATATATGTTATGACCCACCCATTTGTCAAACTGCCAGCGGTTATTTTGTCTTTTTAAATGATGTATAAAACTAAGAGGCATCTTTGTGTTTTTGCCACCTGCTCCTTCAAGCAGATCTCCTTCTGTAATCTCCTTCTATCTAGTCCACATCTTTTTTTTTTTCCCCCTTTATTTAACCCCCCTCCTCCTCCTCCTCCTCCTCCTCCTCCTCGCAGAAGTTGCATAGTGGTTTCATCATCTTGAGCAGTAGGAGCCAGCAGGGTATCGCACAAACACTACAGACAGGCTCATTTTTCACAGGTTGACTTCCCAGCTATCCTGCAGGATGTGTCACGACAAACGGCGGATATGTGACAGACTCACGTCGCACCCGTGTCCTTGCATTAGAGAGGAGATGCAGTGTGGCTCGCGGTCACAAGCTTTGTGTGTTTTTGTGTGTGCGTATGTGTGTCTGTGCTTATGTGAGCAGACGTGCTACTGTTTACTCTGTATACACAATAAGAAAGCATGTCTGTGTATACACCTGCTTACATCTTATATTGCTAGAACCGTAGTAGTATTTAGTAGTATCAGCAGGATGTAAAGAAAACTATGTAGATAAAGTCAGCACTTGTCATGCAGTAACAGTCAACCATTTGTTGTTGTTGTATCCCAGCAGGCCTCAGTTCTCCACCAGCCAACATCACCACTTCTGCCGTGCCAAGCATCGTCACGCCCATCGTCAACGGATTCACCGGCATCCCTCATCAGCCCAACGGACACCCTGCTGTGGAGACTGTGTACACCAACGGCCTGCCTCCCTACTCCACCCAGAGCCCCACGGCTGCTGACACCCTGCAGCAAGCCTTCACCGGGGTACAGCAATACACAGGTGAGAGCCACATTCTATTTAGGTGATGTCTTCTGCACTATTTGTGAGGTTTTACAGTCCTCAAATGGAGAGGTGCAAATAGATTTATTTTTACAACATTATTATTATTATTAGAGGCAGCTCTGACTCCTAATCACTCCATATGGGTGCTTCTGTGAAACTGGTCCCTAAAAACCGGACATGGGTCTAATAATTCAAACCTGATGTAACACTATTATTATGAAGTGAGTTTGAAAGCATTTCAGAGCTATTTTAGAAATAGATATTTACTGAGTTAAAAGGGAAACTATTTTTCAAATAAAACATATATTATTTTTTATGCAAAAATATACATGCAACACAAGGTTAAAGGTTAAATTAATTGACATCACATTAAAATGAAATCTATACTTTGGACCAGCAATGTCCTTCATACAATTCCTATTAAATTAATCATGTTTTTTAAAAAAAAACCTTAGAATAACAATAATCCCTATGATGATAAATAATGAATAAACAATGCATAAATAGTGTAATGCAAGACTAAAATGAGCAGCATGTTAAAACAGGATAAAAGTAGCAGTGTTTCAGTTAATGGCATGTCAAGTAGCTCAACACTGCATCAGTGTTCCATGGAGATGGTGCTGTAAAAAGGACACGGAAATTGCGTTGTATTTTTTCAAATGTGTTTTTATTCTCTTACAGGTACATTTTGGGAATGGAACTATGTAAGGGAGAGTGTTTCAAAAAATTACCACTCTTGATTTTTATTTTTGTGTAAATGGGCAGCTTCTGCATGTGGGCATGAAACCTGGAATGAAAAACCCACAGCTGGAGTAGAAAAACCATTAGGACTATCACATTCAACACAGTGTCGTTATTTATAGTAGCAGTGTTCTCAAGATTAGATGCCCTGACACATAAGTAGCTTTTCATGTTCCAATTTTGGTCCTTTTTTGGCCCCAATATGAATGTAAAATTTCAGTAATTTAGTGATGGCTCAGAGGAAAAGTAAAAGTTTTCTGCATGTATCTGAGGTCATCATTAGGTCTATATATTAGAGCTAAATATGTATACCTTTCTCTTTTATTATTAGGTGTAAAAACCTGGAAGAGCGCCAGATACAAAAAATTAACCCAGTTTCATAAAAGCACCCTCATGCTGACTTTGTACAAATCCTGATTTTAATGCATTAACATGTTCTTATATCCAAAGGGTTCAAATGCACAGATGTGGACACAAACCCTTCAACTCTTTATTTCTAACATTTGCATTGATTCACAAGATTCCGATAAAACATCTAAAGAGGGAATTTTGTGATGCAACATTTGAAATGAACAGTTCAGAGCCACAAAGTGTTCAAAAATACATATTTGTGTTGTTAAAAAAATTAGACTTTAAATGACACCAGGCACCAAACATTTCTCCCAGAATGCATTTGATAAGTAGTCTTTGTCTGTTCTTGCTGACCTTTATCAGAAGCCAGGCTGTTAACAGAGTGGGCGATACAATTGATAACGATTTTTACCGCATCCAGAGGTCTGGTGTGCACCATACATGTGCATGTCATAGGACAGTACAGAGCAGCGCTATGGTCATATCTACTTCAACTAACAAAAGAAAGTAAAACCAGCACACTGATGTTTAAAGGAGTGTTATCCAAAGATCTTTCCTATGGACCATCATGACCCAGTTCATAACAGTTTACATCAGAGGTCTTAAACATGGAGGGACCTGGCGACCAAATTCAGCCCACCACAGGCTCCAGTCTGGCCAGTGGGATGAAGTTATGAAATGCAAAATTTACACTGAAAATATTAAGTTCAGCTTCCACAAACAGACCAATTTAATCTCAAATGGGTGGGATCAGTAAAATACAATCAGAATGACCTATAAATATGTACAACTCCAAATTGTTGTCGTAATTGTGAACATTGTCATGTCAATTTTACTGTATTTACACTAAAATAAAACTGTCATTGCACAAAAATGCAAATAACCTGAACAAATATAAACATTTTGACATGTCTGAAGTGTAGGTTTACCAATATTCTACCTGTTATAAAGTGTTTTGTGTATTTGTTTATCCATTTTGATCTACGTACATGCGTAAATGATAAACTGAGACGTAATATTGTTAAAATTGCATTTTCATTTTCTTAAGAAACTTCATTTTGTTCATGTTATTCACATTATTTTAAAGGATAACTGGTAGATGTAAATGTTTATATCTTATAACTTAACTTTTTTTGCTCTAATACAGGGGTCTCAAACATGTGGCCCAGGGGCCAAATGCTGCCCGCCCAAGGGTCCAATTGGATGAATTTGCAAAATGCAAAAATTCCAGACTCAAGATTGTGGAACTCATTTTAGTTCAGGTTCCACATACGGACCAGAATGATCTACAGTCAAGTAATAACATTATGATGATCTACAGAAAACAATGAATCCCGATTTTCTTCTCAGTGTGATGTGAAAAAAATATTACAGTATGCCTATAAATAATGACATTTTTGTCTTTGTCTTTAGTGCAATAACCATTCAATTATAGCAATATTTATGTTTACAAACTGTCCTGTAACAATAAAATGTAAATAACCTGAAGAACCTAAAATTACTGTAGTTGGATTAGGCCCCCAGTGAACCCTGTGACCCGAGTGAGGATAAAGCGGGTTCAGATGACGAAATGAAATGAAAATCAAGCACAATTTAAACAATTTTCTGCCTGTTACTAAGTGTTTAGTGTCTTTGTAAATTTGATCCATAATGCACAAGTTGAGGTACAATATTGTTAAAATTCCACTTATTTTTCGTTAGAAATTTAAAAAGAATTCACATTACTCACCTCTTTTTTACTTGCATTGTTTATAAAAGAAAGTATTTTCACTATTTAATGGGGTTTTTGCACTAAAACAAAGACAAAAATTTAAGTACATATTGTTCATTAATAACATTTTCTCTATTACAAAAAAAAGAAAAAACACTGCTGTCAGACAACAAACTTCCTGTTGAAAGTTTGCACACTGCTTGAGATGCAAATTTATTTGGCGACCCAAATAAAATCTTCCACCCACCTGAGGGTCCCGACCCAGTATTTGAGAATGGATGGTTTACAGCCGCTGCGTCTGACCGGCTTCTACCTCTGATCTGTAAAACATTGAGCTGTTTGATGTCTGACTTTCACTCAGGAGACCAATTCAGCCTTTAAACTTTACTGAAAGTTTGAATCATGATAACAATTTTGCTTGTACCACTCAGCCCTAGTGTAGCACTTTTTGTAGTTTTTTTATTGAGGAAATGCAGCATATGCCAAAATAGGAGGATGTGACTGCAGTTCAGCTTCCATTAAAAACCTCCTCTTTATGAGCCTGTGTGAATTTATATGGTGTAGGACAGAGCATCAGAAGGTAACATCAGAGAGCGTTTGATTACACATGTAATGCTTGTGTGATCGACCTTAAGCATCCTTGACATCATTCTCTATGGGATCCACATTTTTACACT
This sequence comes from Siphamia tubifer, assembly GCA_020466265.1. Lineage (NCBI taxonomy): Eukaryota > Metazoa > Chordata > Actinopteri > Kurtiformes > Apogonidae > Siphamia > Siphamia tubifer. The sequence goes on from CM035786.1 coordinate 35,380,382, forward strand.
CCCCTACCTCCTTCTCACTCACTCTCTCTCTTTCTCTCTCTCTTCTTCCTTTCTCTTTTTTTTTTTTCCCGTCCTGCAGCGATCTACCCAGCCACTACGCTGACTCCCATTGGCCAGACACTGCCCCAACCACCCCAGGTCATTCAGCAGCAGCAGCAGAGAGAAGGTGAGGGTGAGAGAACATTATTACTTTTACACTTCATACATGTCATCTCTTGTAATAGCTATATAAAGAAGATGAGCAGGAGAGGCCAATATTGCCTTTGCACTGCACACACTTCATTCTGTGTAATACATATATAAAAATGTGAGGGCGACAGAACAATATTATTTTTCACACCACCCACTTCTCATTCTTTATAATAGTTCAATTAAGTGGAATGGGTGAAAGAACAATATTAGTTCATACAGTTCACATCTCATCTAATGTAAAAGATACATAAAGGATAAGGAGTGTAGAATGGTGTTAATACCACTATATCTAAAAAAAATAAATAAATAAATAAATAAAAGACAGATTGCACATTATCTGCACGGGCCAATGTTATTTTATACGTAAAGGTTAGCAGTTATATAATCAAATCCTTGCTGTGAGAACACTGGCAGTGCAGCCCGGATTGGGTAAAAAAAAATTTATGAAAACATGGAAGAGAAATTGGGGCAGCTTATTTGAAGATATTCAAAGTGACTCACAGAGCATTGTGATGGTATCCAATCCTCGCCGACACCTACTGCAGATTTAAAGACATTCAGTGTTATGTTATGAAGTGTTTAGCTCCTCTAAATCCTTCAGGTGGCATTCAAGTTATGTCATTTCCAGTGAATTATTCTGAACGGTGAACAGCAGTCATATATTGCGGATGATGGTTATGTCTTAAATTTCTAGTTTAATAAGTGCATGGAGGAGGATTTAAAGCAGCACTAGGCGTTACGGAAAAAATATGATTACAATATTCATCATGATATACTGTATAAGTTGATAAGGCTGCTGGTTTGAAGATGTTGGTTGAGAGGCTGAGGAAAGAGGTTCATTGGCTAAATTTTAGAATATAAACATGGAGAAGCACTTGAATACTGTCAGCGTAATGATACATGGAATATTTAAATAAACGCTCTCCTGCCGTTTGAGTAGAGATTTCTGAATTGAAGAAGTACTTGAACGCAGCAGTCTGTCTGTATGTGTCTGCATGTTTTATTGTTCACAATTGTGGTTACAATTGTATAATATTGTATGAGGTGCTGGACAGAGGCACAGCATCTGCAAATCAGATCTAATCACAGTAAATTCTGGGTGCTTCTATGAAACTGGGTTCATTTTGGAACCCGGCACTTTTCCAGCTGTTTCGACCCAATTATAAAAGACACATTTAAATATATTTCCACCCAGGATGTAGCTAATGATGACCTCAGATAAATGCAAAAATATATCCTCTTGTTCTGAGCCATCCCAAAATTAATGAATTTTTAATAAAATACTGATGCCAAAATTAGGACCGAAATTGGGATATCAAAGGTACTTAGGTATCAATGTGTTGGAGCTGGAAAACATGGCCTGAAATGGTCTTATTACCACTATAAATAAAGACACTATGGTCGATTTAATGATCCTAGTGGTTTTTCTGATCCACACGTGGGTTTTTCATGAATCGGCAGTTTCATTTCACATTTCTCATGTAACCCATCATGTCCACTCATGGTACATGTAGAACCTGCTCATTTAAACACAAGTAGATTGAGTGATTTTGCAGCAGTAGTCACTTTTGTGAAATACACTGTCTGTGTCTTTTTTACTGTGTTACATGTGGATTGTTGTATAAAAATAATATAAAAATGTGTTTTATCTGAATTTTTTTTTTTTTTTAATAGACCCAAAGTGCTGCGTTTGGATTTTTAGCTTTAGCTGAATTTTTGGGGACCAGTCTCATACACAGTAAATTTTGCAGTGTTAAATCAACACTTAGAGAGTTTATTTAACTTCTTCTAGAGTGTATTTGGTCCCATTGTCTCCAAATTAACACTGCAAAATGTACAGTGTAGAGGCATCCTTCTAGGATAGATTAGATGTTGAGAATTTTATACTTTAGTGCAAACATTTACATGCCTGTGTTAATGAATATCCTTCAGTTCTTCCTTCAATTTTGGAAATTTCCCCTTGAGGGATCAATAAAGTAAAGCTTATGTTAAGTAGATCCTTGTCCTATACCCAGATTCTATTCAGTATGCAGTTCGATCTATCTATATCTATTAAAATTGTCCAGTGCTTAGCACTCTTACATATGATTTACTTTATTTACATGTAATATTTATATGTAATATTTACATATTACCATAAATAGATATTATAGTATATTCTAAGTATATTCTAGTTTATTCTGAGTCAAGATGCTCTCATTTGTGTGTGTGTATATATATATATATATATATATATATATATGTATATATATATATATATATATATATATATATATATATATATATATATATATATATATATATATATATATATATATATATATATATATATATATATATATATATATATATATATATATATATATATATATATATATATATATATATATATATATATATATATATATATATATATATATATGTATATATATATATATATAGGCCCCCTCAGCCAGATCATCTCAAAGAGTGGCTTCGGATACCAGTTCCGAAGTGGAACATCCATCAACCACCTCCTCTACATGGATGACATCAAGCTGTATGCCAAGAATAAGCGTGACATCGATTCCCTAATTCACCTCACCCGGATCTACAGCAAAGACATTGGGATGTCATTTGGACTAGATAAATGTGGGCGGATGATATCTAGAAGAGGAAAGGTGATCACAACTGAAGGGGTTGATCTACCTGAAGGGAATATCACAGATATGCAGGAAAGTTACAAATACCTAGGGATCCCACAGACAAATGGTAATCATGAGGAGGCAGCTCGGAAGTCAGCCACAGCCAAATACCTACAGAGGGTAAGGCAGGTCCTGAAAAGACAGCTGAACGGCAAAAATAAGATCCAGGCCATTAACACCTATGCCCTGCCAGTAATCAGATACCCAGCTGGGATAATATCCTGGCCACTGGAAGAGATACAAGCCACTGATATCAAGACAAGGAAACTCCTTACCATACATGGAGGGTTCCACCCCAAGTCCAGTGTCCTGAGGCTGTACACTAAGCGAAAGGAAGGGGGCCGAGGACTAGTAAGTGTCAGAACTACTGTTCAGGAGGAAACGGCGAACCTCCAGGAATACATCAAGAAAATGGCCCCCAATGACCAACTGCTAAGTGAATGCCTCAGGCAACAAAAGCCCAGTAAGGTCGAGGAACCAGAGGGGCTATCATGGAAGGACAAACCCTTGCATGGCGTGTACCATCGACAAATTGAGGAAGTGGCTGATATGGAAAAGACATACCAGTGGCTGGAAAAGGCTGGACTAAAGGACAGCACAGAGGCGCTACTCATGGCTGCACAAGAACAAGCCCTGAACACCAGAGCAATAGAGGCCGGGGTCTACCACATCAGACAGGACCCCAGGTGTAGGCTGTGTAGAGAAGCCCCTGAAACAGTCCAGCACATCACAGCAGGGTGTAAGATGCTGGCAGGCAAGGCATACATGGAGAGGCATAATAGGTAGCGGGCATACTGTACAGGAACATCTGTAAAGAGTATGGACTGGAGATCCCAGGGTCAAGATGGGAGAACCCCCCAAAGGTGACAGAGAACAAACAGGCCAAGATCCCGTGGGACTTCCAGATCCAGACTGACAAGATGGTGATGGCCAATCAGCCTGACATAGTGGTGGTGGATAAACATGAGAAGACAGTGGTGGTGATAGATGTAGCAGTCCCCAGTGATAGCAACATCAGAAAGAAAGAACATGAGAAGCTTGAGAAATACCAAGGGCTGAAAGAGGAGTTAGAGAAAATGTGGAGTGTGAAGGCAACAGTGGTACCAATAGTGATCGGAGCACTAGGGGCAGTGACCCCCAAGCTGGGAGGATGGCTCCAGCAGATACCAGGAACAACATCAGAGATCTCTGTACAAAAGCTAGGAACAGCTAAGATCCTGCGCAGAACCCTCAGGCTCCCAGGCCTCTCGTAGAGGACCCGAGTCTGAAGGAGACACCGCCCACGTGGGGCGAGAGGAACTTTTTATATATATATATATATATATATATATATATATATATATATATACATATATATATATATATATACATACACATATCTACACATATCTAAGTTTGAATTTAAATAAGTCAGTGTATTATTTGCTTCTTTGTGACTGATTTTAATTCTGTCATTAAATTTGGTTTAATATTTAAACATATATTTACCAGCATCCACGCAGTAACAGAATATCAAACTTTAGTTTGGTTTCTTTTTAAAAATGTTCACAATCATGTCACAACTTGGCAGAAAAATATTCCCATGGATCATACTGAAGTCTACATGAAAGACTGAATGGATCAAATCCATCAGGTATGTCAAATATGTCTTTTTCCTGTTCTCTCTGTGTCTAGGTCCAGAGGGCTGTAACCTGTTCATCTACCACCTGCCGCAGGAGTTCGGAGACAATGAACTCATGCAGATGTTTCTGCCCTTCGGCACCGTCATCTCTTCTAAGGTCTTCATGGACCGGGCGACCAACCAGAGCAAGTGCTTTGGTAAGTTATTCACACAGGCAGCACAACACACCATGTACACCTTTACACAGGACTTTACCTATTGCATACATAACGATGTGTGTCTTTGGTCAGAGTATAGTTAGATTACACAGAGGTAATATATGAAGATAAATCAGTGGCAGATCTGGATGCACAGGCTTTACTCTAATTATGTGTCTGCATACAGTAAGAGGATGTGAAGAAATAAGAGACAAATACAGGGAAAATAAACTCCCAAAACACACACAAAAGTAGTAGATTATAGTACATGGCAGATTTATTTTCCACCAAATCCACCAAGCGAGTTTATTTGCAATGTGATCTCTATAGTTTTCTCAAAATATTCAGACATTTGTGGGTGTTGTGTAAAAACTCACAGCTGAGGCGTAAAGCTTCATGGTGAAAGCTCCATTTTCACAATAAATGGAAGTTTTTTATTTATTATTTTCATGCTGCTCACAAAACAACAGACTTTCTTGTTAGAGGAAAAGTAACTTTCCTCTTGTGCTGTGGACTCTGATGACGTTTGACAGCACGCAGACACAGAAGCTTGAATGATCTTACCCTGACTGACTGACCTGAATTTGCATCTTGATGACTGCTGTGTTTTGGCATCCGCGCTAGGGGAAAAAAATGCAATGAATACATTGTAGCCAAACTAGCCATGATGCAGTCGATCAGAGTCCATGTCCTTGTTTCTGTTTGGCAGCTGTGTGACCTGGAAACCTTGAGGTGCTGTATCAGCATCCACATCACCGTTCTGTAACCCCAATATCTGTCAATAGGCTCACTGCTGAGGCTGATTCACACACCTCCACATACACCTCCTGTCCCATTTAGCTCTGTCAGCCTATGCACACTAGCAAGCCCCAGGGCTTATAAAAACTTTGAGGAGGCAGGAAGGGATGCTGGGGAAAAGGGGGGAGTTAGTAGGGAGGAGAGGGGAGCAAAGGACAATTATGGATCAGCATTTGTTTTCACTTCAGGGAACCATAGAACCCAGGGCAAAATTGATCACCAGTGCTGTCTCCCTAGGGGGACTTAATAACATATAAATTCATGAAAGAAGACCTATTTGCAGTATTGACTTATACACTATGCATTTACAACATAATGTTAGGTCTGGAAGGCGGGAGCACATTGGTGTAATTAATCTAGAGAGGAGAAAGAGGGGATAAACTTAGATTGATGGTGTGCAAAAGACAGGGAAGCAGCCGGAAAGAGACAAAGCACACTTGTAATGTGTGACAGGACTGAGAGGAGGGCTTAGAGCTCTAAGCCTGCATCTCCACTCCATCTTATCTCACCACCTGAACGTGTGAACGTGATGGTGGGTTAGGAGGTCACCTCCTTTCCCTGCCTGTATACTTTCTTCATACTTCCACTCAGAGCTTCAGCGCTGCCCGGTCTTCGCCCTAATGGGCCGACCCGGAGCCAAGCAGGCCAGGCAGACACGTCTCCCAGGTGGCTGTGGACGTGGAGAGGCTCCTGCTGTTTTTCACGGGTCATCGACTGTTCCTAATGACACCACAGACACAGGGGAGCGCATCAAGCAGAGGCACACTCCACTGCAGTTTCTGGTCACTGAATTTTCAAGGCTTTATTTTTACACATGATGGAAACAGGATGTTCAGCATAGGTTTGAGGAGGGGTTTATCTGAGGGGAAATGTACCGGGGGGGGTGGGGGGGGTTGTGTCTGCAGCAGACATGTCTGTTCACGTTGAACTGTGTTTGCTCTCCAACAGCGACTTGTGCTATGTAAGAACCAACACATATTGACAGAGATGACCTAGATTTTTACTTAAATCATCAATATTCTGGAGTCCACATGTCCTTAAACACATCACCAGTTCTCATCTTCACAGGAGAGTCAGTAGATGACGTATCAGCATCCAGCATTATTAGAAATATTCAAGATGTACACACTGTCTTCATACTTAACCACAGTATGATCCCATCTAAATCCTAGTTACTACCAAACTGCAGGGTAGCATGTCTATTTAAGCTTAGTGATCTATGTTCTTCAGGTAGCATCATAATAGTAAGTTGTGTAGTTATAAAATGAAATGTAATTTATTGTAATACAAATAAAAACATCATATTCAGAAACTTGAAAGCTAAATAGAAACTAAATTGCAGGTAAATTCATTGTTGTTTTTATGTTAGAACAAATTTTGTGAGGTCAACATTAACGTTAATGGGTGAATGTATTCAAGGATAAAACAGCTTTACTCAATATGAGGCACACACACTTACACAACACATGATACAGGAAAAAAAAACAGAACTGACACCAAAATTAAATGAGAATTAAATTTTTTAAATATCTGAAAATGCAGATAAAAAACTTCCTAAAACAAACTTAACTGAATTTAAATTATACATAAAATTTTAAATAATCAAACTTTTGGGACAGTTATAACTAATTAATTTTACTATAGCTCCTATGGTTGTTATAAAATTCTTATAACAGTGTCACTTATTTTTTTATTTTTGCTACAAGCGGATCTTATGCTGCTACTCTTAATCTGAAAATAATTTGACCTGCACCAAAAAGTAGCTTCTTATTTTCAAGAATCAATTTTTTTTATCAATTCAGTATATGCACAGAACAGAGAATTTAGATCCTGGTTTTCTCTTACTGTGTTAAATACCATGCATTAAAAAAAAGAAACAAATAGAATAAGAATAAATAAATAAGTAGTATAAAGACTAAAATATATCAGAATATCAAGTGTTCATATATTTGCAGCAGTAGTCTGGTACAGGAATGGTTATGAGGTGAAATTTAAATCAGATTAATCACAGGGTTGCTGTGGATTAATTTTGATGAATCATGATTAAATATAATGCATTTTTAATCTATATTAATCACGTTTCATTTTCCATGAGCAAACCGACTTAACATAGGGAAGAAATATACACTGAACACACTTCAACTGTTTCAACAAAACAACTTAAAACAACTGTTCTGTCTTGGGGGGGGGGGGGCCCATTGGGTATGGATCAATTAATCAATTAATTCATGAGTCATTAGTTGGTTGACCTTATCTATTGATTAATGATTAATTGATAAGCGGTGATTTTCCTAAGAAAATACTCTTTCAATACTCTATGAATAAAAGCTAAACACTGAGTCATTGAATACAATAAAAATTACATTTATGTAGTCCAACAATATCAATTCTGCTGAGAAATAAAATAAATCTGAAGTTCAGAATCCGTCATTGCATCACTACCTCACGCAATAGCACTAGATTTCAGCAATAAATGTAATTTAATCGAGCAAATTCTTATCGACAGTCAATCGTTAATCCATTAGTTGTGTACATTACTAGTTCCCATATTTCCACCCAGAGGCTCATTATTCTGTTTAGTGTCTTCTATCTTTATGGGTTGGTTCTGTCACTACTGGGTCAAATGCCTGTTTGCACACATGTGACAGTAGTTCTACATGGACAAACTGCCCCAAATACATTGGCAAAGATGATCAGTTATTCTGCACTGCAATTGCATTAACATTTGTAATGAGTTGAATTATGATGATGGCAACGCAAGTATATTTATTATTATTAGTAGTAGTAGTAGTAGTAGTAGTAGTAGTAATAGTAGTAGTATTAGCGTTGGCTATTAGCGTTGGCTAATTTTGCCAATACTAATATATTATTGTATTAGTTCTGTTGATATAGAAAATACCTTGTCATCACAGTCTTTCCACATGAACCTGTGATAATCTGTGGTGTCCACCAAAGATACCTTACATCACAAACTACAGGTTATATGAGGATGTTTCTCAGCTGTTTTCCATTAGCTTCAGTCCTTTGTATTAAACACTACCCTGAGAATCCTCATGTTAAAGCCTGCATGACTTTTCCTCTCTTAGAGTTAATGAGCTTGTCCTTTTCTCCAGGTTTTGTGAGCTTCGACAACCCTGCTAGTGCACAGGCAGCTATTCAAGCCATGAATGGCTTTCAGATCGGGATGAAGAGGTTGAAAGTCCAGCTAAAGAGACCGAAGGATGCCAGCCGCCCTTACTGACACAGCCTACCTTCAGTATTCACTGCAGCAGCACAGGTGAGGTGTCAGAAACGCTTCAACATTTGGATCAGGGGTGTCAAACATACGGCCCACGGACCAAAACTGGCCCATCAGAGGTTTCAATCTGCCCCTCAGGATGAATTTGCAAAGTGAAAAAAATGACACTGAGTACATTTACATGAACTTAGAAATTCTAATTATTCTCTACTCCAAAGGACTTAAGTGGAGTTTCCCACAAATCTGAGTCTATGTGCCAGCCTTACTCCACCTTCTCACACTCCAGTTCGATTCGATTCCACTCCAATTAAGGTGTTTACATGGATTTGTAAACACCTGGCTCTGACTTTCATCAACACAGAAATCTCCACGTTCCAAAATCCTAAAATTTTAGGTTTTGGTCCAACCCTCTGTAAATCACACTGGGCTAAATGTAGCCCCTGAATTAAAGGTAAAAGTCTAACGTTCCTTATTTGGACCCTTGACGGCGTCTCTGTACATATGAAGTCCATTAAGTCCAGTTTAAGGATTACCAGTTGATTCTTCTGACAAACTTTTAACTTTTTAGAGGTTCATAACATTAAAACTGATGTCAATGCAAAGTCAGTATTTTGTGAAAAATACACTTTAACCTATAAAGACCCAAACCTAATGCTTGTTGATCCATTAATCCTATCAATTAATGTTGCATCGATCAATCAGCTGCCGATCATCATCGTTCGATATTGCATAAAAATCGGCGATCGGAAAAACATGCCGATCAAAAAGCCGATCAAATGACAGAAATTACTAGCGATAATTTTCAAACTGGTGAACAGACTACAGAACAGGTGCATCCCGTCTTGACTGTTTCTGTACTTTTTAAAATGTAGTTAATTAATAGTTGTATTTCTATAAACGATGCACCCTCTGCTAGATGAAAGGTATGGAAATTTAAAATTCCTTCTATGATCAGCAGTGATCGGCAACAGCAGGTCAAGTTTTTTTAGTGATCGGTATCAGTGATCGGGCCAAAAATTGCTGATCAGTGCATCACTACTATCAATACATGTAAATAATTTGTGTGAAATGCAGTTTAACATCCTTTCATGATAATCAGATATGACCCATTTGGATGTTCAGAGGCTCTGTAGTTACCATGGAGACATCATTGATTCACCAGTAAAACCCATGACAGTGGATGGACACACTTGTTTATACATTCAGTAAATAAATGTCTTGGCTAAAAAATTTATTTTTTCTTCAAGTTTTTTAGTTTTTGATATAATGACCTTTGAATGACCTCAGAATTTTCATGATCAACATATAGAAAATACATGATTTACAGTGAAATATTCAAATATAAAGAAAAATATTCAAATAAATGATGATAAATCACAATTTAAGAAGAGATAAAATGTCATTTGTAAGCTTCCACCAACATAGCCCTGGGTCTTTAGGGGCTAAGGTTCTGCAGAGCTGTGGTATCTGCACATTTGTCCAAACTATAGGGGTTGATTTCATATGTGGCACAGCAGGCATATTAATTATGGCAAAATCTGTCACCATGGTGATTGACAAAGATTGATCGGTGTGCCTGTGTGAGTTAGCTCTCTCCAGACCATTAGACTGATATAATGGAGCCATATTGAACTATAAAGTTTAAAGAAATGGATCTTTTGAATGACAGTTTAATGAGCAAGTGAGATCTGAAATGGCTAATTTTCCGTTTCTTCTCTTTGGCAGGTTTTAGAGGACACTTGAAGATATCTCGGAGGAGTTCAACTTTTTTTCTTTGAAAGCAAAATATGTTTTAAAAAAAATCAACACATAAGGAATTTTTGAAGACATATCAGCATTTACGTATTATGAAGATATAGGTTATGGCAGAAAAAAAGAAGATGTGAAAGAGGAGGCGCTTCACCGGGGGACTTAACAGTACCAGATGGCACAGTGCAAGAAAGACGAGAGGAAAAAAAAAATTGAAAAAAGATGTGATGAGACTGAACAACAGAACTTTTTTCTTGTTGAGACTTGAATTGTTAATTAAGCAACAAACTAACAAACAAAAAAGCAGCAACAACAAATAGATTTCTATATACATATTATATACACATATATATAAGGAAAGAGGCGCTTGTGGCTTTTACTGTACTGGACAAATGAGGGTTAAAACTTGAAGATCAAGAAAAACAGTGGAAAAAAGAAGCTATTCTATGAGTCCACTGACAGACTTTCTTTCTCTTCCCTCTTTCTCTTACTCTCTCACCGTCTCTCTCAGCAAGCGCAGAACTATGACTCTTGGAGGTCACTGAGGTTTCCATTAGCAACAGTAGAACTGCAAATCTTTCACCCCTAAGGGACCAAAGGACCAAACATTTTTATTGTTCTGAACAGTAATATATAGTATTAATGATACTAATACTACAAACTACTACTAATAATATTACAAGTTAAACTTAAGAAGAAATACTAGCTTCAGGTTGATTTAAAAAAAAAAAAAAAAAAGAGGAAAGGGGTTTTGGTTTCTTTTCCTTTTACATTTATAGCTACTGGGTTTGAGAATATTAAAACATACAGAAAAATGTATAAAAAAAAAATAAAGCTATACTATTTTAGTGGCGTAGAATATGTGGGTTAGACATTGTTTCGGGCATGTTCAGATATGTTGTTTTGCCACTCATTACTCCATCTCCATGTCAGTGTTTCATCTCAGAGGTGTGATGTGTCGGTGTTATTGTGTCTGAGGAAGGAGACAAAACAGTCCCGTAGTGCCAAATGTGACACAATAACAAACCTCTTAAAGCAAACACCAAACAGCTCCAGCGTGTTTCACCGTGTAACGCCGCCTCCTGTTCTCATCAGATACATCCACCTTCTAATTGATCGTCATTGCAAACTTACAGAAGCGAAGGGTCGAGCCGTGTCGTCATTAAAGCCTCAATATTACAGATAATCTGACCATAAAGCACTGTGGTAAAAGTGCCAAGCGGGCCAAGCTGGATCCGTGGCAGTAAAACGGAGCAGCATCTGTAACTGCTTAATAAAATATACAAATGAGCTTGACAGCAGTTGTAAAAAAAAAAAAATTTCCATCGGCGTGTCACCGTCCGTCGGTGGCGGGTTGCGGCCTCTCTTGCTGCCAAGCTGCTCCAGCTGCTCCCAGCAGGAGGGAGGACACCACCCCCCACCACCACCCTTCCTCTGCCTTCCTCCTCCTCTTCCCCCCTCTCACCTCCCCTTTTTCCACCCTATCTCCCCTCACCTCCAAGTGCCAGCATATCTTTCTCTTAATAGGGACCATCGGTTCATGGGGACTGAGCGCTAACCCACTGCATAATTAGGATAATGATAATATTGATCCGATGGGGAGCAGCACCGCAGGGCAAGAGATGCACAATCAATTCCACATTGGCATTTTGAATGAATTGACTGACTGACAGAGTTCATTTTTCTCTCACTGGTTGGATGAGTGGAAAAAGTAGTCATTTTTCATCCCTCCTTACCCCTTGTAGCTGCTATGTGGCCCCTCTGAGCGGGCCCCAAACCTGACACATCCACTCCCGACACCTCATCGTACTTTATTATTACATAAAAGCTCAAAGGTTGATGTTTTTCCGCAGCTGTGACAGGATGTTTATATATTGTTTAGACTAGATCGTATGAGTTCTTCAGTGAAGAGCAGCTGTATTTTTTTTTTTCCAAAGGGTATAATAGCACAGTAAGAGCTTGTACACGGTGAGGAACAGCCTTAGGAGGTCAAGTTAAGAGCAAAATGATCCATCAATTAGACAGCGGCAGCCCTGTAAGTGTAACTGCTACAGCTGCTGCTGCTTCAACCAGACGACAGCTTACCATTAGCGGCGGTCACACATGGCTCCTATACAGTGTGGTCACGACACATCACACCGTCTCAGGTCTGCTTCATTAACTCAACCGGCATCACCTCATGCTGATGCGTTTACAGAAGGAGACGTACCACATGCTACATCCAGGATCAAATCAGGTTTTGTTGTTAATTTCTTTGCTTTCAGACTTGCCTTTCAGTTCTCCATCTTAGCCTGCTATGTGTTGAGCTACCATCCACTCTGTCTTATAATTCATGTTTCTCCCACTCGTCTGTTGGTGAACTCAGTTTGCTCTCTGAAGCAGCATGCCCCTCAGGACTCAGTGAGACCTCAGAGCTCTGATCATTTCTCTAAACTTTCGACACATCAGTGCTTCTCTAGGCATCACAATGCCATCTCTGCGGCACCATCCACAGTCTGCATAAAACACTACTAGCGTTCCGCAGAAGTTATCACCGTAACGGCTTCCTTAGGACTTCTCTGAATATGCTCTATCCCTTCTTTGACTTTTACTGCAGCTCATTATTTTTTATTGGTGTGATTATGAAAGAAGGCAGAGTATAATTTTCAGTCGACACTTTACCCATGTTTACCCTCCTTCACTGTATATTGTTCTGTTGCAGGCAGCACTTTGATGCTGTTAAAACTAAATATGCCTTTTTCTCATTGTGAATTGCCAAATTATGCAAGCATGTCCATGTCAGACTTTAAATGTGTGCCAGATTCCTCCAATAGCATACATTTCTAAGAGGAAATTACATGAATTTTCAGGAAAAGGATAGAATACATGATTTTTTTATAGCAGTGAAATATTTCAGGAGACGGGTCAATTCAGGCTACATGACATACAAAAGGTTTTCCCTTTTTTTTTTTTTTTTCAGTGAAAGCTCTATATTTTCCAGAAGACGGCGTTTTGCCCCTGGTGAGTTACTGTCAGGGCCGAGCAGCTTTAAGAAGCTGTGATATACGAACACTGCTCTGTCCCCAGGCCATACAGGGCCTTCCAAACCCACTCAGAAATCCTTTCTTATGGGATTTCTACTGGAGAGTTTTGTAAATTATTAAAATCAAATTAAATGTGGCCTTCACAACAGTTTGGGTAATGCAAATTAAAGATGCCAGCTGTGGCTGAAATTTAATGAGTTTGAAAGATGTTGAGCTAATTTTATTCTGCCAAGGAGAGAAAAAAAAAAGACAACTTTTGATTTAATACAATTCAAAGCAGTGAAGGTTTGTGGATGGAGACCAGCGTGCACTCACCGTCTGCAGTCCACTGGCCTTTACATCCTGTACATATCCACTGTAACACTCCCAACAGAAAATCAAGAAATCAGATTTAAAAAACAAACAAAAAAAAAAACTTCAACACATGTTGAAATGACCAAGAAAGAAGAACAGAAATGACAATGGCAGTAATAATAATTCCAATATTATTCTAATTTACCTGCATGTTCTCAAACTAAAATGTATCTTTTGCATCGTTTTCACTCTTGCATCAATACTTTTGCCATTCTTTGACTATTTCTCGTCCTACCATAGTGCCCTTTCGATCTCTGAGCATGCTCAATGGGGGCTGGGAGGGTTAAAGATTATGATTATGGTACTACTTGTATTAACAATGATTCTTTAACTATGGTTTGAATGCTAAGGATAGTAGCTTATTATAAATATGAAATCTGTATATTATGGAAAATCAGCACAGGACCTTTCTTTGGGTACAGATAGGTTAGTGTTTGACATGGGGCGGGAAGGGGTGGGGGTGGGTTTTTGCTTTATAAAAATGTTAACTTTCTGGTTTCTCAGCACAAAGCAAACAAAAACATATAACAGTCAGTACGGGGTCTGGTCCGACCGGATACTTTACTGACATACAGGGCGCAAAAGAGAAATCTCAGTACTATTTTATCTTTCAAACCTGACGGAGAAAAATGCTGTTTACAGGTTGTATTGTTTATCTTTCCTTACTTTTGTTTGGTTCTTTTTCTTCTTTTTTTTAAGGAGAGTGCCACCTATTTTGTGGCAGTGTCAGTACAGCATGGATTAACTGACAGGGAAAGCAGTATCTTTTTATATATATAAAAAAAAAAAACCTTTGGAAAAAAAAAAAACAAACAAAACAAACAAAACTCTGTGTTCTGTATTAGCCTGAGAAACCAAACATTTTTTTCCCCTGTTGAAATGTCTTAATACTTGCTGCTTAGATTAACTTCATATTAATGATTGATGATTTAATAATTTTATAATTACTTATCAGGTCAAGTGTTTAACTTGATGTTTATTTATTTAATTTATTTTCAAATTATTTATTTATTATTTATTCAGCCACTTTTATTTTCCTTTTAATTTAATGATTATGGTAAGATAAAGATGTGTATCAATAAGAAATGCTTATTGGGGCTTTTCTCTCTTTCTCTCCTTTTTTTCCAATTTTACAATAAAAAATCAAACTGGATGTTTTGTTTGTGAGGTTCATACAGTATATGGGTGGATGCTTCACTGCACTGCAAAGAAAGGGTGTGCAAATGTTCCCCCTCAAAGCAGCTGGAGGACCTTGAAAGTTTCTGATGCAAATGATAGAAGCTCTTCCAACTGGCCACGTCACACACTGTCCTGTTGAGTGATGGAAGTGTTATTAGTGTCACAGACTTTAAAAGGATAGCTAGGTTACATCCAAACACACAGCTGCAGCCTCTTGTTTGTTTTATTTATTTATTCGTTTGTGTACACCCACGCACCCGCAGCTCATAAAAAAGGCCACAGGCTCCAGGTACAGAATCCATCTCCAGTCTCATATGTAAAATCACAGCGTGGAGTGGGTTGGATGATTTAGATCATCTGTCACAGACTTGCTCTTTACAAGTCACCTGATGCTGCACACACACTGAGACACACTGAAATATGTGTCAGCACATATATGATGGGCACAAAACACACACACACGCAGAGGTGTGTCACACATGCTCAGCTGCGGCGGTGTCATGAATCACAGGAAAAGACAAGGAAAGAAATAACATTATCATTTAGACAAGGACTTGGCTGTAAACTGAAATAAGGATGGTAATGGGTGTTTTTTGTTTGTTTTAAAGCTTTATTTCGAAGATAAAGTATAACAAGAATAAAATATAATCGACAAGGCTACAGTAAACAACATATCAACATATCGTCCTGAGACACACCAATGCAGTTTTGTCTTCTGTAGTGGACAAGAGTTAAAAGAAATCCACTGAACAGGATTTTTTTTTTTTTTAATTATTCACATCATTCTTTTTCCAATTACAGAAATGATTTAATGTAAAATGGTGGAAATGTTTACTTATTGGGTCTCAGGAGAATATAACAAAAAACAACACTCATTCACTGAAAAAAAAATTGTCATACAAATTAACAGGTTTTTTTTTACATTTGGAGGAGTCTATAAGCTTAATACTACAAATATATTGTCCAAATTTGGTAAGAAGATCATGTTAATTGGGGGATGTTTTCAACATTCTACATTTATGAATATGAAATTTACCAAATAATATCAACAGGTTGACAATATATTCAACACTGCTGTCATTGTGAACAAAACCCATAATCATAACTCTACAATATTTGATTTTACACACAATATATCACGACAATCTAGATCAGAAGGGAGGAGAAATTGTTGCATCGAGAAAAATAAATGTCTTAAAATTTCAGGTTAATTATTACAAAAGTCATAATTATCTTCAAGATCCAAATATTTAAAAAGATAAGCATTGGTGAGATATATATTGTGTAAAAGTCAAGGTTGGATGCAGGGCTGTTTCTTGCTATAGGCAAACTAGGCAAATGCTTAGGGCCTCCACACCACCAGGGGGCCCCAAAGCTACAGGTTCAACCTCATCTGAGGAAAATTCAAATGACCTGTCTTTATCTGGAGCTATCGTATGTGTTTATTATATTGCTTATAAAAAAAATAAATAAATGCAATTAGTTATGGCTGGTGTTTTTGTAATATTATTAGGTCGTATTTGTCACACAGACAGACACGTACGATAGGAATGATTGACAGCTACAGGACCCACCTACCATTGCCATTAATAAGAGTATGAAACAAAACAAACACTATAATGGCATTAGAAAAGAAGCTATAACTGCGACTCTTGTATTTTTGTATTTAAAGGAAACATTTTAATATACATTCAAAATATATATTTATTTCAAACAAAGATAGATCCAAGCAACTCAACAAAGAGGAAGTGAATTAAAAAGCCTTTATTAAAACATAATAAATACATACAATATACAATACAAATACATTACATTATAAATATATATTTATTTATTGACATATTGAGAATTGCTGTTTTCCTTGTATTATATTTTATTTTATTACTTTATCTTGCCTGAGTGGCACAGTTTAAGATGTTTAGTAGATTGTGTCATCTTAGTAGACCATCTAAAGCAGTGGTATCAAACTCAAAGTCACACTGGGCCAAAATGTAAAACTAAGATAGACAAACTCAATATTTATTGAAAAATTCATTTTGTTTCATAATGTCTTCTTATGTTATATTATATTCCAATGGTTTTCAAAGAGTGAGGTGTTCAGTACATCTGAGGGGAGAGAGAGTTTTTGGGTCAGAAGCTCAATGAATTGTGGATGTTTTAAAACACATGACGGTGTTAAAATATGTGGGAAAATTATTTTAAAAACATACAGACGTGAAAATATATTTAAAAACTGTTAAAACACAAAAATGTTAAGATTTATTAAAAGATGTTTAAAAAAACACAGATGTATTTATTTTTAAAGTCATACACCAATGTTCAAATGTGTTTTAAAAAAAGATAAAGAAGCAAGGGGCTTGGTCTTTACTGTGCACCAGCATACTAGCAAAGCATTCTGGGATTTGTAGTATTAGCAGTGCATCCTGCTGTCACCAAACACATTACAATCACAAAAAACAAACATTTATTCAGGGGTGGTAGTTTATTCTCCATTTACCACAATGCAAAATTTCAAAATGATACAGAATCCAGGATCATCACCAAAATCTAATCATTTGTTCCATGTGACGCCCCCAACACGTCATGAAATTTTCATCAAGATTCGCCCATAACTTTCTGAGTTATCTTGTTAACTAACAGACAGACAGACAGACACTGGCAAAAACATAACCTCCTTGGTAGAGGTAATAATGGATTGGATTTATATATCACATTAGTGACCCATTATTCATTCACTCTCACATGCCCACTAGAGTGCGCATGTGAGAGCGATATGTATCAAATAGACATTTAATATGATCTCTGAGGCTAAATATAGTAATTACACTGAGCCACGTTTGGCATATGTGATCTAAAGTATTTAGGAATCTCTTCATTGTAAGGACAAACTACCCCCCCCCCCCAACAGTATCTTGCTTAGGGCCCCCACGAAGCCTAGTAACGGCCCTGGTTGGATCAGTGGGGTGTAGGCACACGCTGTGACGTCAGAGCCCAAAATGTGAGGCAGGATAGGATGTGTGATGGAGGTGGACAAACAGCTCTATAACATCAAGCCTTTAATTCTACATCCACACTTTGAGAAGCAGGAACAGATTAAAAAAAATAAAAGAGGGGAGAGAATGGGAGGGACAAAAAAGTAGAACCAATGGCTCATGAAATAAATTGTCCCAATTACAATAAAGTGTGGCTCTTGGTCAGTGTGCACGGCAGGCAGTTCATCTTTATTACAATCAGTTAATGAAAATCAATCCCCCTCCTGATAAACTCTTATCTCCACGGCCTTTGCGCGCCCCTCGTGCAGGGAGATAATAAATTAGGGTAATATTGCCTCTGATGAGGGAGTGAATTGCAAATTATTGTAACTTTCTAAGATTTATGATGCAGATGCTTAATTTCCGAGCTGGGTTTTTTCAGGGCGTCAGGGTGCCGAGGGCCATTTATTAAAAGTTTGGTGACATAGAGTCGTTAATAAAAATACACTGGCAGACAAGCAGGTGTTCTCAGCTGTTCTACTGTTACAGTAGCACGGAAATGAATAGAACAGAACAGGGAGTGCGCATGCGCTTTACTCCTAGAACGCATGAAGAGACTCAAACCCGAGGGATGCAACGTGTTTGTTAAAGTAGGACTGCCAATCATGCTGTGTTACACCCACACCCACTCCCACTCCCACTCACACACCCCTCTGCAATCTCCATCACACCAGCCAGGAGCGTATGATTTGATATGTAGGTCAATCTCCATTCTGCAGGAGCCAGTGGGTGAGATGGCTCTGGTTTCTGCTGTCACTCTGATTATTGAAGAGACGCAGAAAGATTGAGTTGGTCAGGTATGAAAGAGCCTCCAGGATGAGACAGGTGGAGAAGAGTTGTCTAACACACACACACACACACACACCTGTACACACAAATATACAAAGTGACAGAGAAATGAGCAACTTGTGTGTCTTTGTTCTGCAGCAGTGACCCATGTAACTGGGAGTTAATGTGTGTATGTTCAGTGTCCTCGAGCCCAGTGCATCATTAAGCAAAAGGCTCCGCGCGCTGAGGTTAGAGGCTCTGGCGAGTCATCAAGGAACCCATGCAGATTTCCGCTGCATTCAAGTGCTGTCGGAAAGATGAAACACTTGTAATTTCGTACATTTAGAAGTGCGTTGTGGTGAAGTTCTTTTGTTGTCATAGTGAAATAAAAAGGAGCTGAAACACAGTTTATCTGACCTGCTACTTGGGTCAAATCGTTTTACATGTTTTGATTCATTTTCTAAGGTTTTGGGGGTAAAGTTGTGCTATAGTGAATACTGTAGTTGCATGGGTCAATATACAGTGGTGGAAAAAGACGTTTTTTGGACACCCCATGGATTTCTGATACATGGCATTTAAAAAATTTAAATCTGCCCAGTATTGTTCCCTTCTGCACATACTCTGTTCTGTTGAGGTTAAAGCTGGATATTTCAGTAGAAAAACATCCAGGACATAACATGTGGAAACTGTCAATAATTTAATTTTGGTTATGTTCGTATAAACAATAAACACAAATAAATCATTTTTATCAGTTTGTCTGATGCAGTCATAACATTTGAAACAAAACGCAAATATTTCATGGTAATAATTGAAACTGTAAAATTTGAAGGGGGTGCAAAACCTTTTTTTCCATGACTGTGTGATTCAGGAACTTTTGAAGTCCATGGTATATACAGGGCCGTGTCCAGCTTTGAAGGGCACTAGGCAAGATACTGTACTAAAAAAAACACAATGCATTACACATCATAAGCAAAACAAGTTACAGTTAAAATTAGATATCTTTTTAAGTTGAGTCACTCAGACAAGTTATATGTTATAACTCTCTCTCTCTCTAAGTTTTATATATATATATATATATATATATATATATATATATATATATATATATATATATATATATATATATATATATAATGTGACAGTGAGGTTCAATGAATATAATCTGAGAATGTCACAATAACGAGTAATTATTGCAGTCACGTTTATTTATATCAAATATTAGAAGTCAAGCCACACCCACAATTAATAAATAAATTGTTCATAAAGAATTCATAAATGACAAGATATACTTAAATGCCAACTAAATAACAACATGAATTTAACAACAACCACTTTCTAATTAGCTGAAAAACAATAAAAATGGGTTTATTCAGAAATAGGAAGTGTGTTCATTCCAAATTACATGACCTTCTCCACATGTCATTTCCACACAGACACCTGGACCAGACAAAACCAATGGAACAATGACACACTTGATCTGTCACCTAATTATGCATCACAATAAAAATCATGTGATGCTCAGGTTGCAGCACAAGTGACTCACACGCCTGGTGCATGTGTACATGACCATCGTGTGATTTTTGGCAATGAATGATTGGGTGAAAGTTACATTAGGTGAGTCATTATTCCATTGCTTGTGCCTAAGTTAAGATGTCCGTGCTATGAGGAATTTTGGTAAATTGAATTTGAAAGGCATCATATTTGAGAGTATTGAATTATTAGTAGTATTATTTAATAACTGAAATCAGATTATGGAATTCAATGTCTATTTTTTTAATTAAACTATTCAGCTATATAAAAAAAATCTAATTACAAAATATAACCATTAAAAAAAGTGAAACACAACTGTTTAAAATAATAAATTGTGAAATATGACTATTCTGATGGCACTGATTTACTTACTTAATTGTTACTTACGTTACTTATTTATCCAAAACTGTGTATGCTATACATGTTTAATCATGATAAAACAGGAGCTCCAGTGGAAAATACGACATCAGGGGGCATTCATAGCAATTTTCAAGTTCATAAGTAGTATTTACAATAATTCCCACAGCACATGAAGGCATCATTAGAAAAATCCACTGGTGAGAACTGAAGGAAAACACATCTTACAGGAGCAGTGAGTTTAAAGTGTTGCTGACCAACCTGGTATGCATCATTTAGCGTCAGTAAATCTGACCTAGAGTCTGTTCAGATGTACCTCCACTTCCACTTCCACTTCCACCAACACTTTCCTGGACACAGTACAGGTTTTACTTCCTGTTTCCTTGCCTCCTTACAGTGGAACCAGAGAGAAAATAATGAGGGATCCATAATGGACAGTAATAAACAGTAGAACATTAACCCTTTGATGCATGTACTGTACAGTTTTTCCACATTTGTTCTCTTGTATATATTATATTTTGTGGGTCAATGCATCATCCAATACATTGTAATTTACACCATTACTGTAACTTTGTTATTCTTGATTGACAAAAATAACATTTTATTTTTTGCATATTATCTCCATGAAGTAATAACTAAAGTAATAAATAGTATTAAGGTCTGTTAAAATGTGAGAAAATATCAGTTTAGTTGAATGACTTTTTTTTTTATTTACTTTCTGGTGTTAGGTTTTAATTACATGTTTCTTTCTAATTCCAGGAAAAATAAGTCAATATTAAAGAAATTCAATCACATTTGGTTTTTATTCTAAAGAAGAATAAAAACACTCAGGAAAGAAATCTTGATTAAGGTTCTTGTAATTCATGCATCAAAAGGTTAATCTGAGTCCCAGGAAAACTGGGAAAGTTCACTTTATTAACATATGTTTTTTTCTGTGCATTAGTTTGATTTATTTCCTTTTTTATTAAATGTTTTGTTGTCTGTGCCAAAAAATAAATTTTCTTCCAAAAAGTTTATTTTATTCATCTTCATATATCAATGTTTTTTTAAAGGCAAAAAATAAGAATAAAAATGTACCTTCCGCAGTCTTGCATGAAATCATAAAATCTATTCTGAGCAGAATACTGACGCTGCACAGTGTGACATGGTTTACAGCAGGGGTTCCCAAAGTGGGGTACATGTACCCACAGGGGGTTCTAGGAAACAGCCCAGGGGGTACTTGAGATTTTTTTTTTTTTTTTTTTTTTTTTTTTTAATACATTAAATAAGTTATCATGTATTGAATACAACTGAATAATGAGAATTAATGCTGAAATGTAAAACACAATATATACATATATTACATATACATGTAATCATTTTATTGTCACTCATCAGCTTATGGTAACATTTTAAGAACATTTCTATTTTAAACTATTCAAAATTAGTTTCTTTGAATTTCTAAGATATTATTTTTTGTTGATGTAAATTTAATTTATTAATAAATGACCACTTTATTTATTGGTCTTTTCAAAAGGGGCACTTTTCAAAATGTACTTTACTTTACAGTTAAATATATATGTTGTTTGTTTCCAAAGTTTTGAAAATCTAAACTAACACCCTTGCCACAGGAAAATATTTTGCCTATTTTTTTATACATCAAAAATGCTGAAGCTAGAGTTGAGGCAATTGGATAAAAAGTATATTTCAGGGGATACTCCACAATAAAAAGTTTAAGAAGCACTGGTTTACAGCATTGACTAGTTGTGACCAAAGTGACCTTTTTTTCCACAGGGTCCCTGAACACAACACATTTAATAAGAAAACAAAGTTATTTGAAGCCTTATAATAGTGCAGACGAACCACTACAGCACTTTGTATCTTCTCATTTAAGTCTAAGGAACATCTTAAATTAAGACAGCCATCAATCTATCTATTATCAATCAAGGTGAGAACTCACACACCACTATCTATTTATCTTGCCAAGTGCTCTATTAATATCAAATTAATTTCTCCGTTGAGAATATCAATCACTCAAGCAGTTTTTCTCAACTCATTAGCCTGGTAATTGTCCTTGTTTACTGGAGAAAGTCAAGACAGGATGGCTCAAAAAAGGCTGGACCAACAATCTGTGCACAAACACTGTTAACCCTGTACACACACAGGAAGTACTTTTTACATTTAACCCTTTACAGGATATAGAAATATCAACTCTGGCGTGTTTTTGGAAGAAGACTGTATTAGTTTTTGGAAATTGTTGTTTATTGTTAGTGTTAACTGTTAAAAATCAAGGTAAATTAAGTAACATATTTGGTTCCTTACCTATAAGTGGCAAAAGAGAGAGAGAGAAGTGAATATAAGCAAATGGTTCCAGTCATACTAAACACCACCCCTCAGATGTATTGGAGCTTATTTATGCATCGATCCAGCTGATGTCATCATGTTTATGAATGTAGTTGTTTAGACATTTGATATTTCACCCAATATAAATACATT
Organism: Siphamia tubifer; assembly: GCA_020466265.1. Classification (NCBI taxonomy): domain Eukaryota; kingdom Metazoa; phylum Chordata; class Actinopteri; order Kurtiformes; family Apogonidae; genus Siphamia; species Siphamia tubifer. Next base: position 35,403,579 of record CM035786.1, read on the forward strand.
TTAAGTGGGAAATTTTTTTTTTTTTTTAAATGTGAACTTTGATCTACTTTTCCCAAAATGTAACCACTTGTATTCTGTGTCACTGGTTATCTATAAAACCAATATGGTATAAATTAAACTAATAGATTTACTACTATAGTGTTAACAAATAAACAAAAAAACTGAAGAAAAAAATAAATCAAACCCCTTTCCTTCCCAGATAAATACAATAATAATAATAATAATAATAATAATAATAATAATAATAATAATAATAATAATAATAATAATAATAATAATAATAATAATAATAATAATAATAATAATAATAATAATAATAATAATAATAATAATAATAATAATAATAAATCCTGCTGATTTAATGGGGGAAAAAACTGTCAGCTGTTGTTACCAGAATAATCCTGTAAAAAACACATATAACTGTAAACAGATTTACAGAGTAACCTGTTCATTTAACATTTTAAACATGTAAATAGCTCTGGATGTAAAGTCAGAGCTAGGATTTGAACTGCCAACCCTTTGGTCAATGGACAACCTGCTCTGTCAACTGCCACCTGTTACTTTCATCTTAAATTGTTAAATATATCTTCACAATTTGTTTTATGTTTCATTTTTTTAAGTGAATATGTTGTTATGTTAACATTGTGTTCTTGCAATGAAATAGCACCACATTGTTTTTTAATTCAGTTTTATTTTCTCAAAACAATAGAAATAATAATGGATTATATTCATATAACACTTCTTTGGCCACTCAAACACTTATCATTACTGTCCCATTATTCTCTCATCTATAACCTGGGGCAGACTGACAGAAGCATGGCAGCCATTTTGTGCCTACAGCCCCTCTGACCACCACCAAATACACCAGTGTGAGTGACACTGGAGGCAGGAGGGTGAAGTGTCTTGCTCAAGGACACAACACACTGACAAGGATTTGAACCACCAACCCTTCGGTTATTGGACGACCTGCTATACCAACTGAGCTATTGTTAATTTTGTTACCCATTTTTCATTTTAGTCTTTTGTCAAAGTTCATTTTTAGTCTTAGTCACTTTTAGTTTTTCAGAAATCATTTGTATAAGTCATATTTTAGTCGACTAAAAGTCTCAACATTTTAGTCTACTTTTAGTCAGACGTTAATCCAAGGTATTTTAATCCAGTTTTAGTCAAAACATGTCAGTCTTTCAGAAATATCATTGTGTATTAATTCCAGTTGAGTTGTGTTCTACAACTAATATATTGATTACATGTATGATTGAATTAACTTGAATTCAATTTATTAGAAATGGCAACACATAAAAACATGACAACACTCCAGCTACCTTTATAGCTGAGCAAACACATTGAAATGAAATAAAAAATTGAAGATCACAGAAGCTTATATTAAGTACTGTACAGATAAAATGTTCTGAATAATAATAATAATAGATCAGGAGAATTAGTAGAGCAATTCAAAATAAATATCTGTTAGCAGATGGACATCTACAGTAGAAAACTAGTGTGAAAACATATACACTGTGTTTACAGTATCATCTATTCTAAATAACAAATCACAATGACTCTAATAGGCCTGATTCAACAGAAAAATAGAGGTCTACAGTAGAAAGACAATAAGAAAACATGTGAAATTGAATTAATAAATCAGTCATAATGTCTTTCAGGAGTTGCAGTTTATTAGTAGATCTGTGTGTTTCAATCCAAAACTAGCATGTGTTTATGCTAAGCTAAATTGAAGGTGTTACATGAAAGGATGTGTGTTTTTAGCACAGAGATAAAAACCTTGTTTCTGAGAACGTGTGTTGTTGCTAAGTTACACAGACGTCATGCACTTCCGTCTTAGATATGTGATGCGTAAGAACATATAAGACCTATACATTTGATTTAATCATTAGCACAAAAATCTTCTCAAATAAACACCTTTGCATTTTATTTTCACTTACAGTTTTTTATGTTGCAGTTTTTATAACATTTTGCTGTCATTTTTACTGTGTACTATTACATGATGATACCTAACAAGCCAGGAGTACTCACTGTTCATGCACAGGTGGACCTTACAGACAATGTAGAACACAACGGACCTCAGATCTTTGAGTAACTGTTGTAACTGTTGCTGTCACTGTCTTGTAAATGTATTCTGAAATTACCAGAAATAGTCACTCGCTCGATAAAGGGTTAATCTCCTACTTTTGTTGAGTTTGATTTTTATCCAAATTTTAAATGTCAAGTTGTCAAGAATCTCATCCCGGTTTGAGCAGAATGAGAGTGCGCTCTCACATGGGGGTTATTATATAAGGCTGGTGCTGCCTGACAGTGCTGTCAGATGAGATGGCTGTATCTCTGAGGATGACAAGATGAGGCCCGGAGCTTTTTTTTTTTTTTTTCTCTTTTTTTGGTTTTTGTTTACTTAAAATGGAGAAGTGAGAGGACACAGACAAACAAACCCGGCTTTCACCTCGCTGTCTGCAACTGAGCTGATGAGTCATGTGTTTAGAGGAGGTCTGAGCTCCATCACCTGGTCTCAACAGCATCATGGAGACTCATCACCCATCTCCTCTTTTTCTTTCTTTCTTTCTTTCTTTCTTTCTTTCTTTCTTTCTTTCTTTCTTTCTTTCTTTCTTTCTTTCTTTCTTTCTTTCTTTCTTTCTATCTTTCTTTCTTTCTTTCTTTCTTTCTTTCTTTCTTTCTTTCTTTCTTTCTTTCTTTCTTTCTATCTTTCTTTCTTTCTTTCTTTTTTTCTTTCTATCTTTCTTTCTTTCTTTCTTTCTTTCTTTCTTTCTTTCTTTCTTTCTTTCTATCTATCTTTCTTTCTATCTTTCTTTCTTTCTTTCTTTCTTTTTTTCTTTCTTTCTTTCTTTCTTTCTTTCTATCTTTCTTTCTTTCTTTCTTTCTTTCTTTCTTTCTTTCTTTCTTTCTTTCTTTCTTTCTTTCTTTCTTTCTTTCTTTCTTTCTTTCTTTCTTTCTTTCTTTCTTTCTTTCTTTCTTTCTTTCCTTCCTGCCTCCTCTTCATTGGCCATGTCTAAAATCAGTCGTCTCGCTCTGATGTTGTCTTAATGTGAAGAAATGGGACATGGGGAGATTAAGTATGATTACATGTGACGACACATTCTGTCACTCAGAGACACAATAGGATCAAATATTTTAATTCAAGATAAATACACATAGTCTAATTATAGAGCGTTCCATCTTAAATTCTTCCAAAGATCTGAGTAGGAGCTTCTATAGTTGGGGTGGGGGGGTGGACTGGCATTAAAACCTGATCCATCCCTCTGTCTAATCACTGCAGTTGTTGTTCATATAGTGCAAATATGTGTGCCCTGTGCTGTTGTTGTTGACTCTAACCTGGTGTTAACCACAGACTAAATCCCTTTTGGAGCCGTGCAGTGTTCTGGCAGACAAAAGCAAAGCCAGCAGCCAGCTCAGCACTCAGAGGTAACATTTACACAGGGGACTGAGAACATACTGTGGATCCCTACAGCTACACAGCCAGCCTGTCATAACTGTCTATTCTGCTCCTGAGCTGTCACACCTTATGGGCTGAGGACCCCACCAGGACAGTGCCAGAACTACAGCGATACAGGAAACACTGCCTCCAGTTCAAACAGATCTGCGTGTCTTTTTAAAACACTCCTTCCATCTGATTTCTGCACATTAATGAATGACATATGCAGTACATTGCAAAAAAAAAAAAAAAGTATGAAGCTATAATGATCCTACATATGGTGTTTATTAAACACAGAAATATCAGAGACTGAAGCGTCTACAACACTGTAAAAAAAAAAAAAACAGAAACAAAAAACAAAAACAACCATAGAATTAACAGCAAAAAATAGTAAAACCTGTAATTGGAAATATAATAATAATATAACGCAAAGTTGTTTATTTGACACGAAAGTTTGGGTTAATTATTAAATCCAATATAGCTGTAGTTTTGTTTTTTTTTTTCAGGAAGAGAATGTGAACAAAATCAGATTTGTGTCGAAACTACACTGGAGAAGACTATTTTTGTTGAGTTAAGTCTGACAGCTGTTTTGAACTAATGTTTTTGGTGTGGAATCCAAAATTGATCTCAGTTTTTCCTCCATCATGTAAAACTTTTGAACTATAGGATCTCTGTTTTCTTAAAACATATGAAAAATACTGTATTCAACAGGTATGTGCTCGTTTTATAAGGATTTTCAAATATTGACATACAATGAAATATGAAACAAACTGCAATGTTTATTTAACACTATACACACACACACACACACACACACACACACACACACACACACACATATATATATATATATATATATATATATATATATATATATATATATATATATATATATATTTTTTTTTTTTTTACAAAGGATGTGTCTACTTTAATTGTACTGTGATTGAACTCATTCATTAGGAGCTGCACACACCTCTCACCAAACTGTCTCCATAGTAACTGCACAAACAAACTTCCACGTAGCTGTAGATGAGTCCAAAGTATAATCAGCTAAAAAGTCTGACTACAGCTAATCAATAGAACTTTTGTTATCTGGAGGGTAAACTGTAATTTTGGAAACAGCATAACAATTTTTACTAAATCTATTTGTTCTCCATTGTTATGTATTTAAATTGATTTGAGAAAATAAAACTGAAAGTTGGGAAAGACTGCCTCTTCTCTCTCACACACACACACACACACACACACACACACACACACACACATATATATATATATATATATATATATATATATATATATATATATATATATAAGGTAAATAAACATTTTAAACATGTAAATATCACCAAAATCCATTGATGAATTCACATTTAAAATATTAAATCTACATGCTATGCTGTAAAAATGTTTGACAGTGTGTTGTGTTTTTGACAGTATAGTTCTGGTAACAGCTGACAGTTTGTTTCTGGAAAAGTAACAGGATTTTTTCTACAGTGCCACCAGGTTTAATTTAAGACACAGAAACTGTTGAGGGTTTTTTTGGTCGAGGAAATGGTGAGAATCATATTAAATAGTGACCTTTACAAACCATTTTATTCAGTTTTTTTTTTTTGTGTTTTTACCTTTTTCTTGCTGCATCTCATAAACAGTAGGAAATGTATATGGACACAAAAACAACAAAACTAAAATGGTGGTGGTCATTATGCACCTAACACCAGTTCTGTGGAAACTGCTTTTTTTTGTTTTTACAGGGTTTAAATGAACATACATATTTGTCCTTATCTTTTCTTCAATTACAAGAAAATACAGGAAATGTTTGCATAATCCATACAAAACTCAAGTAAATGGGTTCTAAAGTTTAAAGTCTGTATTTATTGTGACCTCTGACCCCATGACAAGAAACAGCACACAGTTAGAAAACACTGGCATGAGTTGAATAAAACCTGGAACAAAACATTAGAAAATCCTATATTAAATGAACAGAAGGGTTAAAGACATGTTAAACACAAAGAAAAATAACTGGTTTGTTAAAGTTATTTTTTCCTGAAACTTTAGTTTTCCCTGCTATTCATCCTTAAATCTATCCAGACTGGCTCTAAATACAGATTGACAAATACATATGCGGTCATTAGAAACCTAAACTTTTGTACTTTTGTGCAAAACTGTAACTGTTTTAATTCCATACAGCTACTCTGGTAATTTACCACAAACTAATATCATAGCTTGGGGAAGAAGAATGACAACAGAAAATAAAAACAAGCCTTCATACAGAGTGTCCAACACTTTAATACAGAAAATTACAGATACACACAAACACATTAGTTTACTTTCCTTATGATGACTCAAAAATGACCTACTAATCACAACAAATGTAAAACATATTACAGTTAAAACATCTATACACAGGCAAATGTACACAATATAAAACACATATATACACTCTTTTAATATATTATTATATAAAGATTTGTGTTTTTTTTTTTTAAGTTCAAAAACTGGAAGTCAAACAGCTTGAAGAGGGAGTGTTTCACAGAGGAGGGGAACTGCTGAATATCACACTGACACATGACAGACTATGGATAGGTAGTTTTTACATACAGTTGTTGGATCCTGTGTTATAAAACGGGCCAATTTCTGGAGAAAAACAACACATTTGAAACAGAAAAGGAAGTAATATTTAAATACACAAAACTGACTGTTAAGTGCTGTTGACACTAGTTGAATATACAGGACCTAGACGCCACGCTGCTGTGGATAAACAGCTGAGATACCGAGTTCATTTACATGTAGTCGAGTGTTTAGAGATTCGTGCATAATCATGACTTTCTGAAACAGGAAATATTTACAACAAACTCACTGTGATTGGCTGCCTACAGGTCAGCACATATGCATGTACACACGCACGCACACACACACACACGCGCACACACACACACACACACACACACACGTTTCATGTTTTCAACACTGCTGTAAACAAATTAATAGTGAACCATGAAAATATGAAAGCAACATGGTGTTTCTGTTCAGCTGTAGAGACACTGGTATGAATCCACAGAAAATGGAAGGGTGGAAAAAATGCCGTCTTTCATCAGTGGGAAATCCTTCAAATGAGTAAAAAAGGAATCGATAACAACATTCACAGATTCCAAAAAATACACACATATACGTCTGTGCTGGAGTCACTCGTTCCTCAAGCTGGTGATGCTTCCACGTTCTGTTTGTCTCCATGTTTCTCTTTGTTTAAATCATTTATATTTATACATTTTTTACAAAAGCAGCAGAATGAGGAGGAGGAGTGAGAGCAGACAGTGGCTGTTGTGTGTGTGTGACAGCCCTTTGTTGTAAAGGCGAGGAGTCCTTGGGGAGTTCTGCTTCAGTTTACTGGGCGGCAGCGCCTTTAAATCCTCCAGAGCGCCATAGGCGGCCATAGAGAACTCCGGATCTCCTGTAGTGAGCAAGTCAAACACACAGGACTGAAAGTACACGTCCTCCACCTGCAGAGTCTCCCTACACTTGGCCGTGGCCCGTTCCACAGTGTAGACCTGGTGAGGCGGTCGTAGTGGACCCAGCTCTGTGTTGGTGCCTTGCCCGTTGCCTGGTAGGCGTGGCTGCTGGCGGCCCAGCATGTGCTCCTTGATGAGCTCGTTGCGCGGGCAGCCGTGCAGACACAACTGCAGGCCGCCATTGTCCTCTGAGAAGTCCAGTGTGTCCTCGGGCATGCGGATGGCAAAGGTCAGGTAGCTGCCCACACGCCGGACGATGATTGAGGTGCCGATGTATCGAGCCTGTATCTTCACCTGACGGCCCACGCCAGAGCCACCGCGCTCTACGATTGTGAGACTGCCGCTCTCACCGCCACTGCGAGTTCCATCCTGGAAGGCCAACGGCAGGTCTTCAGTGGTGGCCTGGTACACCTTCTGATCTGTACAGCCGTGGTACGACTTGAAGATCACTGTGATCTGGAATGAAGACGACAAGGCATTAAAATTAATGAATTAAACTCGAGTTACAATAGTCTTACATCATGCAAGTGGTAAATGACCTTCCATCTTTGTTGTGATAAAACACACAAAGGGAGGACACCCAGTTAAAGCATTTACAAGCAGTACCCCAAGATACCACAAGGTGGCAGCAGGAAGCAAAAGTTTAAAGGGCTGTGGATGGTCCACTCTGGCGTTGTTCCTGTGTTGACAGGGATTACTCATCTGATGTAATCTTATCTCAGTTAACTGATAACAATTGAAAAATTAGACTCAAGTGTTATTTGAACTTCTTTCAACTAAACACATGAAAATAATAAAATAAAATAAACCTCACACTACTGAACCATTACATTCTTTCTTGCCTCACATTAAATGCTGTCAGTTTGATCAGCTAAGTGAATTCACTACAGCCTCAAAACCTGTAGGAAGCGTCACCGCTCAGACTACAACTCCACTGCTCAGTGACTGTTATTTGTATTCCAGCTGAGCTGTAAAAAACTGGAGTCCAACCCCTGTTTCTTTAAAGTATCCTCACAAAGCTGTGGCTGTGGTTAAGTTTACACTTACGGGGATACTGTATTTGATGGATGATTTCCTGTCTTAAGTCTGGCAGTTGAAAACAACTCTGTAAGCATGATGTGGGCATGCGGGTGCTGGCACAGACGTCCACATGCTACAGGTTTACATTAAAGCTGCAAACCTAGAGTAAACTGGAACTGTTTTTCAAAAGCTTCATCCCTGCCATCTCAGTGTTAAATTTTCATTCAGGTTAATATAATTTTACAGATTTGTTTTGTTTTTATACATATCTTAAATGAAGGATTAGACAGTAACAATTATTATGAAAATAGTAAAAGACGCCAGGCGTCTCTCTGTGGACAGCATCTATACGTAGTGATTTATATAAATATATGAAGAGAATTGATACAAAGTTGATGTATCTCAGATTTCATCTGTGAAGCTATATTAAACACCAGTCAATTCAATTAATGGAATTAAAATCCCTTGCTGCTGTCCAATTATTACTTTATTTTTCCACATTATTCCATATTTACACAAAAAGCGGCCAGTTAATTATTTGACCAGAGGGGTGAAAAAACATTCCAGATCGTGGTGGTGGAGGAAAATGTTTGAGTGAGTGTTAATCACTACCATATGACCACCCATGTGTTAAAGGTGGAGCGCTCAAGCATGTCTGTGATTCAACACCACTGAAGGACTCCCTCCTCTCTTTCCCTCATAGATCTGAAGGAGCTGCAAGACAAGAGGAATGCTGGAGGCTGGAGAGGCACCATGGAATGACGATTAACTTCACATGTTTGATAGTTTATGGCAATACCTGAACTGGTGAGAGCACACTCAGGAACATAGAACCCATAGAGGCCACTAGTTTCCAGTGTCTGGTAATAGTTTGTTTAGCATGGCTGCTTATTTGTCAATTAGCCAGTTATTTTCTAAATGTATCAATTAATTACTTAATTTGAGTGATGCAGTCAGGTTTTTTTTTTGTAATTTCAAAAGCAAATATTTGAAATCTCAAAACATTACACATAAAATTGGAAATGAAATCCCTAGGTTTTGTCTGAATACAACAAATGTTTTTTTTTAATAAAGAGCTTCACTTCTGCTTTAGGCTTTTTCTGATTCTCTCTAAACACATACATGAACCATGACAGCAAGTAAACTGACAATTATTCCCAGTGTCAAATATTTTCCAGCTTATTCAATGAGTTTTCAACTAAATTTGTTCTTCAGAAATTGCTGAAGAATAAAGATCAGTTTTCCCTTAAGGCCCAGAAGACACGCTCACAAGTCTTTTGACCACAACCCAAAGAAATGTAATTAACAGTCTTAGAAAAGTAAACTAAAGGTCACTTAATTGTTGCAGGTCTACTCTAACTCATCCTCACCTTGCTGGTTGCCGTGGCGCTGGAGCCCAGCACAACAGGCACATTGGTGACCTGCACTGACAGGTAGCGGTTATCAATCAGAGGCCACGCCCCTTCCACCTTGCAGGTCTGAAACTCATCTCGGAACGTCCGTAGGTGTGGGTCTCCGAATAATCCACAGTGGGCATATTTCTTCTGCTGCCCCGCTGAACCTGACATGAGGACACGATTCTCATAGTTGCACAGCTCCGACACAGCTGGCCGAGACGTGCTGGGGACCTTGGCCGAGGACGTGGGGCCATCGCTGGAGCAGTTATACTGAGAGAATAACTCCTTAATGCGAAAGACAGCCGAGTGGTAGACCAGGTCACCCCTGCAGCTGCGTGCCTGACGGCGGGTGCACAAGGCATAGGCTCGCAGGGCGATGCAGTAGTCCACATCAACAGCCACGTAATCCTGTAGACCACCAGAGGTTGAGGTAGAAGCTACATACTCCGTGTTGCAGCGCTGGATTCGACACTGCTGGCAATGAGCTGCAACAGAACAACAACAGACATAAGTATTAAAGTATTAAGAGGTTTCTGAACTTATCACTACATCCACTTTCATTTGTTTGACACTGCTGTAAAAGACAGATCCTCCTTCAGTCCACATGCTGCCTCTTTATTACAAATAAAAATACTGTTAAAAAGAAGCTTAAACTCCAGCTGACATGCACCACCTTAGTTCAGTACACACAAGGAGTCAAAACTGTTCCACTATCAGGTTTAGTTCAATCAGGAGAGCCATTAAAACTCAAATGGGTGAGCTCACGAGGCCATGATCCCACACTGTGCTACAGAGTCAGTCAAAACTTATTTCCCCCAACTAGGGCAAACTCACTCTAGGAGGAAACCGACCTGTGTAGTTTGCCGCAGGGTGTTGAATGTGGTTTGGCTGTTGCTGAGGTAACTCCAGTCCATTAAGTTACAGTACATGGCACGGCAGGCCCTCATAACATATGGGACAGCTAACGTTGAGAGGATCATAAGAAACTAAAGATCCATACTGGAGGCTGGAGGGGGGGTGCTGAGCTAAGCATGTGATATCTGGGTGGTAAAGGCTACATACCCAAGTGATAAACATATTAATAGCTAAAAGAACTTTGACTACCTCAGCCATACAGAAAGTGGCAGAGATTTATCATTTTGATTTCAGTTTTGCGTTACTTCTGGGTGGCATGTCACATCGTCTGACTGGAATATTAAATTCAGCTGCATGGTGGATTCAATTTTCCATTTCCAACAGACAGGACATCGACATCAGCCAGCATCCACAACACATACATCACTTTTACAGCAAGGACTGAGATTCAGTTGCAACACAGGGCTCTTCTATTGCAATAGAATAATCTTGTGTTTGTTTCATCTAATCTCTTAACAGCCTGGGCAAAGACAACAAGATAAGCACAGTGATTCCAAACCAGCGCGTGCAAATATTTCTGCACCATTTTCTTTGCTTTCACAGAAGTCAGACGCACTGAGGAGGCATGACAGATTATTAACACATCTCATAGTGACTGCACTTTAACACCAGCCATGATAAAACTGAACCAGGGTGTGAGAGGTCAAGTTAGAGGCATTCAACATCCTTTGGCTGAATTCTCACAAAATCTGCAGTGACTGATGGTTTTTGACAATCAAAGCATGGACTGACATCAACATCCATGCATCTCTCTTAAGGGCCCTTCTCTGGAGCTTTGTAGAACATCAACAAGTGTTGAAAACATATAAAAACAGAGGAGGATCTTCTGTTTATAGCAATGACAGCACCAAAGTAATTCAACAAAGCATTACAACTAAACTGAATCAGGCTGTAATAACCACGTTAAGGTTAAATATGATACTTTACAGTTTTCCTACCAGAACAAACTTGATCTTTGTATCATGTAACTCTTAAATATACTAAACATGGCCTTTATTACATATCCATAGGCAGGTAATAATCCATGAACATCACTGTATTAAATGTTCATGATGCCACAAATAAGTGGGACCAGGTGAGTGAGTTTTATATAAATACAAACATTTGGTAATATTGGAGCAGTCTTAATTTATTTAAACAGACAAGAAAACACGTTAAGAGTGTGTTTTACGTGTTTTTTTCTCTTTGGGCATTTCTTATATAAACACAGGATCTAAAAATCTGATTGTTTCCTTTGGAGCGACGACGCATTCAGAGGCCAAAAAGTTGGACCCCCGTGCATGGTAGCTGACAAAAGTCACTAAATGAAGCATGATCAGTTAGAAATAAGCCGTCCATAAATACGATTTGTCGGAAATACCATAAAACGAAGTTGGCTGTGAAGTTTGAAGTTCAAAACTGACGCTAAATTTGTCCGTTTGCTGCGCTGTTAGCGTCATTTGTTGGATGAAAAACAAGCCGCTTTCTCCGTCCAGTTGCTACAGTGCTATGCTAACACAGAGCTAACCGTAACTCAACTAACCACGGATAAAACTCAATAGTAGCGGTTTGTGAGGTTCGTGCAACGCGGGAATTGTAAAGGGCTTGTTTTTAGATAGTTTGTGTCGTTGTTTTGTTTGACAGAGGAGGCTGTTTGGTGAAAAAAACACGGCCGTAAGTGAACTCGTGTTAGGCTAGCGGTGGCAGTGCTGCGGCTGGAGGCTCATCCTCCGCAGCAACAGGCTTTTACTTTGTCCATAGCGGAGCGGACAGTCACGAACAAAGACGGCTTCTGTCAGCCCCGGAACCGCTAAACACCCCCAAACTCCGGTAACTACACGGAACAAACCCACACAGTCGATAAGTAAAGTTAGCGAAGCCACACGGCGCCGGGGAAAAGTTAACTTTTTCCACGTTCAACTTCATTCCATCGAGTTGGGAGCAGCAGTTGGCATGCAGGAGTGGAGGGGCGCAGATTGAAAAGCCTTACCTGGTCGAAACAGCAGCGAAAGTACAACCATCGTCAACGTTACACAGTCCCAAAGCTGCCGCTTAGCCGTGATTTGAGGTCCGCTTCTCCCCATACCAATCCATTCAGTTAGAATGGAGTTCCTCGACTGCTTCTCATCGACGCTGTGGCTGCGGGAAATCAGACAAAAATTCGTCTTCCTTCCCAAGCGCTGTCATTCAAAAGGGGCCCCTGTCTTCAGGGCGGCTCTACGAGGGAGGGGTCTAAAGTGTAGACGGGGCCCAGAGGTGATTACTGGCCAATGAAAGACTAATTATTCACTAACCACTTGATATTTACATGTAGTGGCAATTACTGGGATGAGGACAGTGGAAAAGAAGCTCTAATAACAGTGAAAGAAGTGGCCACATACACACGCGCGTGCACGCACACACACACACACACACACACACACACACACACACACACACACACACACACACACACACACACACACACACACACATATATATATATATATATATATATATATATATATATATATATATATATATATATATATATATATATATATATATATATATATATATATATATATATATATATATATATATATACATGTACACACACATTCACACGCTGGGAGATGATGTCCTTATTACACTAATATAACTATTACCACCAATGCAGATTTAGTATTTCATGTGTTTTAATTGTATACTGAGGTTATTTATCAAACAGAGGTGACAGAACCAAGGTTGTAATAGTTTGGGATTTTTCATTATCCTCTTGAGACCCAGCAATGCATTTCTATCCTCTGCAGTGGACACAAGTTTCACCATTTTATTTAAGAAATACTGTGTATTGGAAAGAACATTTCATGAAAAAATAGATAAATAAATGATTTTTTTTAATGTATCTGGAAAAAAACTCTTGCATAATACAGTTTCCAATCAATGCAGTTCTTTAATGCAAAGAAACTAAAACTTTCACTTTCCTGGGCCTATAGTTATGTTTTAGTTAGTCTTGGCTTTTTTTTCTCTCTAATTAACTTAGTTTTAATTAGTTTTTAAAGTAGGATTGCTAGTTTTAATTTGTTGCCATTTTCACCTGAATGCTTAGTTATATGTTTTATCTTCCTTGCCATCCCACTCAAAGGGGGTCAGGTTGGGGTGGGTCACTGACTGAACAGACAGTATGGTGTATGCTCAATAGAGTTTATCGTTTTTTTCTTTTAATTATAGTTTTTGTTTATTTCAATCACCAAAAAAGTTTTTTTTAAATGTTTGTTTTCATTATTTCGTTCAGTTTGGTTAATGATTATAACCTTGCATAGAACTTTACAATACAAAGCTTGCAGGTCTACTGTTTTGTTTGTCTCCCACCCCCGTCCCAAAGACAAATGTTTGTGTGTTTTCAGCTCAAAGCAGGAATCTCTCACCTGTTGTTTTCTAACTCAGGCTTTACTGCTCACATAATAGGATGTGAATGACAGTCATGTGCAAACTAAGTGACCAGCTGAGTATTTTGCTGAGTATTTTGAAGTTCACTATAGATGTAAACAATGCTTCTCAGTGTAAACAGATGGTGGGTATTGTGCTGAGATGTTGATCCCCTTGGATTCATGACTGAAAAGTAGGATGGTATTTTTTGGTGTTTTAAAAGCCACTAAAATGTGACTATCTGTTTTGTTTTCTTTTTTTCACTTGAAAATTTTCAGAGGAATTACTCGTATTTTCTAACCAGCTAATTCTCTGTGTGCTATTATTTTTTCCATTACATTTTACAGCAACTTGTATGTTACTCTTTTCCTTTTGTGGCAAACTTTCCATCTCTCTCACTCCTCCAACGACACTCCGTCTTTCATTTGCACAGCTGCTGTGAGGCCAGACCATGCATAAGGCACATAGACTCACACAGCTCTCAGACTTGGGATACATTCTGTGGTTTTTGTGCCATGCAAATAAAGAATTTTAATGCACTAACCGTTAGTAAATGAAATATTGGTATTAAGAATATCAACAGGCAAAATGTGTATATTTTGTGGAATTAGATTAGAAGTGATAGTGTTGTTTTGATGCAGTTGGAACATTTAGGTTGGAGGTGTGGGCCTCCTTCTGCACCTCCCTCCTGACTTTATGAGAGAGAAGTGAACCTAGACAGTTATTGGATCACTGGTTTTTCTATACACATGCTGGCTCCTCCGGCCACACAATTGTGTGATTCAGGTGGCCTGTCAGTCTAGTGAAAGGTCTTCACAGGCCCATGTTGATGTGGGGCTGATATATATAGTGGAGGGGGAAACGAAGACAGCTCAACCCAAGTGGAACGTTTGGATTGTTCTGAGCTGCCAGAAGGGCCTCTGTCACACTGGATCCAGTGTGCCAAGTTTATCCCCCCAGAGGGCTCTACCTTACTCTGTTTGTTCAGCTAATTTTGGAGGTTTGGTAGGTTGGTTGGTAGGTTGGTTGGTTGGTTGGTTGGTTGGTTGGTTGGTAGGTTGGTTGGTTGATCTGCTTCATGGCCCGGCTTTATAGTCACATTATAAATTCCCTTGAACAGGTTACATGCCATATTCCCCCAAGACAGAGTGCAATAACACAGTCAGTGTTTGAGAGACATGTTGATGATGTGGATGCACAACAAATTAAAGTGAGTAAATGCCACATGTATCTCACCTTTTGCAGCATTTGTCTTCACAGACAGCTGATGACATTTCCTGAGTAAGAAAGCACATTTTACTTGTAACAAAGATAATGTTTAGCTTTTTGTAATAATAACACAATCCATGTGTGTGTGTTACTCAGAAGTAGAAGATGAGTAAATCAAAGTTATGGTGCAGATCATAGTTTGTCTCATTGAGATATTTTCTTTGAGATGAGCGGACGTTCCACACCGCAAGACTGGTGACCAGTGAACCAAACAGTTAATTGATCCAGGTGGACGGTAAGGATGAATTCAGCACATGAAAGCAACTCCTGGACGGCCTGTCAGGGCTGACGGGTGGAGAAAGACCTCTTTCTTCCCATGTTTCCTTATGCAAGTATTGCATTGCATGACCCAGCAAATATGTATACACTGACTCTGAAACAACTTTGAGTGAGTGAGTGGGTGGGTAGGAGAACTATAAGGGTGTTGATCAAGTAAAAAACAAGGCCAGTACATTTCTCTCGCTGACAGTGGGCCACTTGTTCTGGTACAATAGAAAAAAAATTAACTGCAGTGAACATAAGGAGAGACAGAAAGTAGAGGGAATATAGAGAAGTTTGGACAAACTTTGAGAATATCTGAGAGAATAGAAGCAAATAGAAGCAACGAGGACATAAAGACATATGCTTATAGCAATAGATATGTAGAGAGTAGCGTGAAAGAGTGAGAGAGAAAGAAAAAAGAAAGGGGGAAGGGAGGAGGAAGGGGGAGAATAAGAGGGAGTGAGGGATTGGGTTTCCTCTGACTGTGTGTCTGGGCAGCTCCACATGTTCCTCATTAAAGTCCTCACACTGTGGGACCAGCTCCACACCGGGATGCTTGTTTTTGTTATTAGGCCCAACGTGCTGTGGTCTGGTGGAAGCCCCAAAACAGGACTGCTTCAGGACCATCTCCTCGCACATTGTCCTCAAGCCAGTCAAAGACTAACAGCTCTGACACCACAAATATTACCTGACAAACCTGCACGGGCACAGCATTTTTAACATAACAACTTCAGATTGAGATTTCTTACACTATTGTAATGCAGACTTATTTATTTTATTACTTTATTATAGCAAACCTAACCTTATATTCCTAAATTGCGCAACTATTTATTGAAAGCATATGTTTACACTGTGAACAAAAGCCACCCTATTGCACAATCCTAAACACAATCCTGACAATTTAGTTGGAAAGTTCTTTTTCCTGTATATGCAAAGCGTGTATATATATATATATATTTTTTTTTATTTTTTTTTTTTATTTTTTTTAAATTTGTTTTTTTTTTTAACTACAGATGCAGGAAATTAGTAATGTTCCATGCTTCTGATTTATGTTAAATTTCATGCCTATCTAGATTTGTCAACTGAGACATGTATCAAGTTTCTTCTAGAGGCTGATAACATCAGAGATTGGAATCAGAAGTAGCACGAGCCTTCTGTAGCCTTTACTCGCACCACACGGTCGCAATAGAAGCCACTCACTTATTGAATTTTAAACAGGAACCAGAGCAAATTGGATGTTTTTTTTCTGAGGGCCCCCATCTGAAATTAAGTGGTGTATAGCACAGCTGAGACAGGGAGTAAGATACAGAGAGAGACATGCAGAAAGCGAACGTGTCTGGTTCAGGCCTCTCGCTGTTAGAGGGGATCTGTTATCTCAGCAGAGATAAGGGAAACTGTGGTGTGAGTATATACGGGGCAGTGCTGATAGCATCTCTGCTCAAGGATCCCACTTACGGCGCTCTGATTGATAGCTGACAGCATACACAGGGGGGCTTTTGGAGTGTTTTTGTAGGGACCCCTCAGTAGGTAGCCAGGCAGGCATCTGTTTACCAGCCTCCTTTGGATCTTTGTGACTGAGTAAACAAGAATTATCACACATGCATATGATCTTTGTAGTCAGCGTGTGAGCTAGACCTCTGCACCATATAAAGCGTGAAGAAATTACAGATGAAACAACAACATTTACCATTTAACTGATGGCTTTACGTATAATACAAACAATATCCTTGAGGTTTTATCTGGACTTCTTCTTTTTGTTTCCTTGCTCATCATCACACAACTCCCTCCTTTTTCACAGAGCAAATATTGACACAGCGTCAAGCCCCGTGCTCATGAATAGACAGTCAATGTACAGGTAACCCTAGCTCTGAGGTCATAGGGTCATCCCAGCCTGATGAGGGATGATGGGTAAAATAAAGGGAGAGCAGCACATAGAGGGACCTCTGATGTCCTTAGCCTTAAGGGAGAGAGTTCAGAGCCATATGACCTCTGACCCTGGCTCTGTCAATGTGTTTAAAGGAGCGTTTTTAAGAGTTAAACCTCTCCCTGATCTTGCATTGGCTTATATTTTTTCTGCACAGTAGATCAAAAACCATATAAAGCTTCAATCAGCAACCTAAGAGGCATATCCCTCTGCACAGCTTTGTTTGAACATGCCTCGTCTTTCTCTTTTCAAGATGACACTCTTCAACTTCTAGTTGGCTGAACTGTGCTATATTGTACTGAAACAAGCAACAAATTGCTTTGCAGTGACCTGTGACTCCTCTTTGTCTTCCTTGAATTGAAGTGTTAATAACGTAGCCCAGCACTAACAGTTAATATTCAATACTATGGAATTTTCTTTATTTTCTGCTTTCACTCTGTGTATAGAGGTCAGACATGTTTAAGATGCAAAGAAAATAAAAATTGTTTTTTTTTTTTTGTTTTTTTATTTAAACCTAGTTAAAGCTCCTGTAATGAAAATGGGCTGTTTTATTGTGATTGTTCGAGCTCTTCATTTGCTGTCAGCTACAGAAAGACCTTCTTATATTCCAAATACATAAGCCATAAAGATGCCCAAAGGAGTTCTCAGGTATTCACTTGTCATTTTTTTTTTTTTTATGTTTTACTGATACTTTCATGGCTACATTTGAAATCACATGGGTAATATTGGATGGAAAATCAACTGTTTCTATACAACATACAGTAAAGACGAAGTCATAGCAATTGTTTCATTGGGTTATAAAATATCTTCCTCCTTTTTTTGCCTGATGGCTTCAGGCTTAAACTGCAGATGGATTTGTGATAAAGCATGTCCTTCAGTTAGTCCACAACAGATGGTATTGTTTCGTCCCTGGCCCACCCTGACAACCTGAACCAGGAATAGATGCACAGACAATAACTCAGGAGAGTTTACATTTGAACATTCTGATGCACCAAATTTAAGCCAGGGAGGCATTTGAAGAATGTTTCTTTCTGTCTGGATTGGTTTAAGGCAGTCAAACATGGAGGAGCATGGTAAGGGTGTACACATCTACTAATCAAGTCTGACTGTACACAGAGATGTGTTAGGTGTGAGGCAAGTCCACATGAAGTGCTGCGAAATGGATATGACTGCTTTCCCCTGTTGCTTTTCAGCAGATGTTTCTCACAATCATGTTAACATTAAGAAAAAAGAAAGTCCTTATATGGTTAAATGTGATTGTATGTGACACTCTCTGCAGAACAAAACAATCAGAGAAAGAAAAATGACCTGCTAGAGTAGTGCTTCAAGCTGTCATTGATCAAGCAGTGGTAAGTATGTGTGTAAATGTATTATGTATTAAACCCCAAGGAAATGATATTAGTGATCAAATAATACAACATTGAAGGACAGCAGAGTAAATATTTGAAAAAAATAAAATACAATCTTGATTAGGAACATCATCCGTTTGTGAATGTTATGAGCCATGCCAGAGATGAGAAAAAAAGAAACTTACCTTAGATATTGTGTTTGTGGTTTATGCTGTTTAGTGAACTGGATCACAGTTTAAATTGGCAGGCGCTGTTAAACCTCACTCCCTTGCAACTTCAGCTGGCCAAATAAGAACTTGGGCAGCTACAGGGACAGATAGCCATTGGAATCAAGGCACATGACAACAGCTGTCTGTTTCAAGAATCGGCACTTTGATTAGAGCAGGATGGTAGTGAGCGATGTGGCCTAATTCCTACATATCTGGGTAGGGCACTTCGGAGAAGAGAGGGAAAAAAAAAAACAAAACAAGTGAAAGAACAGAATGGAAAAAAGTACACACACGTGCATATTCAGAAACATGCACAGTTGCAAACACACCCAC
Source organism: Siphamia tubifer (assembly GCA_020466265.1). Lineage (NCBI taxonomy): Eukaryota > Metazoa > Chordata > Actinopteri > Kurtiformes > Apogonidae > Siphamia > Siphamia tubifer. The sequence continues at coordinate 35,422,594 of CM035786.1, forward strand.
TGATATTACACTTATACCACTTATATTCATAGATATTCATAGGCTTGAAACCATGTGTCACACTTGGAGGGATTCCCATTTTCTCTATCAAACACACAAGCAGAAAGGATATGAGTGCAGTCGACCGTTGGCCTTGGTGTGAGCAGTGTGCTAAGTGAACGCAACTCCTGCCTGTTACTGTGTTTCATCTGCTACAGCCCCAGCTCCACCCCTGTCTATCTTCCTTTTACAGCAATCCTTTGTGTACATTTCATTTTATTTGTGTTGTTTAAACACCCGAGACCCTCTTTCTTACGCCGACCCACAGCTTTATATCCACATCCAACTCTTTCATGTGGCATCATTGTTTAAGCGTGATATGAGCAGCATTCACAAAACAAGAGGGATCATGCCCCGTAATGTGTGTTTGGTTATCATTTGGCTGCTGCAAACAGGCCGAGGAGATGTGAATGTGATTAACCTTGCCAGACTGACTCAGTGTGCTCGCTCCGGGATATAAGCATGCGTTCCTGGTGATTTATAGGTGTGGAGCAGTCAGCCACAAGGCCTCAGGCTGAGGGGGAGAAAGAAAAGGAGAGAGCAAAACAACAGTACTTAATTCAAGTCTGACAAATATTGTGCAGGAAATCCACACAGACTGCGCCATCAAATTCTTCAGACCCCCTGGTTCTTCCACGTTCGTAAATTGCATCTTGTAAACTTACAGAGTCCACATTAACGAAACTAAAAGAAAAAAGAAACATTGTCTTCTTCAGTTGACTTTATTCAATAATACACCATACTGTTTCTGTTCTGCCCAGACAGCATAGAAAATGCATCTTCGCGAGCTCCCTGGGAAACACGCCTCGGAACAGATGTGGATTTCCAATAAAAGTGATTCTTAATCCTGCATGCATTTTTCAAAGTTGTGAAATTACAAAATACCTCATAGGCTGCATATGATTCATTCACATTGTTCTCTTCTACCTCCCAGAGTCTGTTCTGTCCAATCTTTTTAGGCAAGCAGCTGTTCACTCAGACAGCTGCATGGGCCATTCATTTCAGCCGGGAGGCAATTAAAAAATCAAGCCAATGTTGTGTTTCAGTTGATCCATTGCTATTTCTACACGTAATCCCCTCTCTCATGGCTCCTCTCTCTTTAACGTCCATGCACGCACACAACCGTCTCGCACATGCACACATGAGATACAGTAAACAGCAGCATCAAGAGCAGAGTGTCAGACACCGCTAATGGCCAATCGGTATGAAGATTCACTTTTTCTACAGACAAAAGCCCTAAATTACAGCGATGTGGCACCGTTGGATTTTGGGCATTATTGGGGCCAGAGCTGAGAGGAGCCATGTAATCTCCCAAGACTTACTGGTCCACAGATTTTTTCCATATCTTCTTCAGTAGAGGCATGTGGCTGCACAAAGTCTCTCTGGCGTCACAGTGGCATTCAGAGGAGGGTTAAATCGAGCTGAGGCCATGCCTTGTGCCACTAGCACTGACGCATTCTTACAAATCCGTGCACACAAAAACATATGCATTCATACAAGAGGTTGCATGCCCAGTTGTGCTCTGGTCCAAACATACACACACACACACACACACACACTGTCCATGCCTCCAGTTGTTCAGTCCTCTCATGGCACACAGCAGGTGTGAGGCGGTCTATGATAGAGCAGAGCCATGTGGGGGGGCGTCTGGGTGATCTACAGTTTTAAGAACAGCTTTTCTATTGTTTCAAATATGTGTGCTCTTTTGGAATTGATTTGGAAAATTTAATGGGATTAAAGTATTGGCCATGCACTTTGGCTTCTAACACAGCACAAGCACATAGTCATTATTGAAAAATGACTTAATTGGATTTGCCATATGTGAAAGTTTCATATTCTGAGGGATGTGGTTTTTACGGCTAACTTTCTGGGGCATTGTTTGACATTAGCAAACAGAGTCATTCTTCTTTGAAAAACATGCCGTACTAGTTACTCTACATGGTGCCAAACTGGCTCCAGCATCAAAGATATTCGTTATAGCCTTGACTTCAGTATCTTTAAGTAGGAGATCCGACAAGTGAAATACCCAGTTGAACAGTAGATGGAGGATTGTCTCCCACTGTTTTAGAATCAGAAATAAACCTGCAGGGGTTGAGTAGTTTGGTAGTGTTACAAAATAACAAATTAAGTGAAAATTCCTGTAGAAAACATGTGAAGTTATACACGTGTTGTCATTTTTAGAATGGTAGTATTGAAACTTAATGCAAAATAATGGAACAGGTTGTTCAGTTTAAGATGCAAGAGCATTATACTAAAGTCAATAAATAGACAAAAATAGTGTTCTTTAAATTGTTTTTAGTGTTAGAACAGTCTTTTGATATGTCTTTGTGTTGTTTTGCAGTTTTTATAGTTACAATACAATGCTCTTTTTTTTTTTCACTTCAGCACAAACCGATGATGTTCAAATCATTCATAGTTACATTTCCTATGGAAGGAAAAGTAGTTTGACTGTTTCCAACTGCCTTATCCGCCTCACTTTCCTTTAGCTCCCACAAAAAGGTATTTCTGTATAATGTTTGCTGGTCTATTTGTTTCTGCACTGTTCTTTGCCGTCTCGCTGTGCGTTATTCTTGGCAGATGCCATCACTTTGTCAGTGCAGAGCATAATTATCCCCGACCAAAGAGATAGTCCGCATGATTTATTTGTAATGGATGGTGCACAGACAGACCATTATGTGAGCTGAATGGCAAGCTTTAACCAGCTGTGCATTCACTGTTTCCACACATGCTGGATATCTTTAAAAAGCACTGTCCTATTTTCTGGGAAGACGGGAAGTATGGATCATATAGGATGGTGATTTCTGACTTCCTCTGGGGTCTTGTCTAATGATTGCCGGGGATAAAGGGGCCGTCATCTTTCCTGCTCCCCCTCTCTACCCATAAGCAAGTTCTTCCTGTCTGCCATATGTGTGCTATAGCATCCAGACGACCGTGCACTTCATTCTTTTTTCTCCAGTCTCAGTAGAAGTGTTGAGTGAAAGAGCTGAGTCGGAGCAGTTACAGGCTAAGAGGAATGCTTATTTCATGTTGCTAAATCACATCCTTTTCAAACCGCTTTTCCCTTTCTTTCTCCTTATCTTCATACCTTTTTTCCTTCTCCTCCTCTTCCTCCCATTTCAGACAGCAGCATTACAGAGTAATAGCAGTCTGCTAGGAGTGCTTTCGTAATTGCCTGGGCTCATGTGCTATGGAAAGCCAGGGCAGAGGCCAGCGGCATCAAAGCCTGACTGATCATTCCTCAGCCTCCCTCCACCGAAGGGGGACAGAGGAAAAGGTGGGGGAAGAAACACAAATACAGATGGACAAACAAACCAGGGGAAGTCAAAACTGAAGCAGATGTGGTGATAGCTGGAGATGGACAGATAGACGGACGGACAGGAACAGAAGAACCTGGATTCACTTCTCCTCCACTCCCAACACCTGTTAATGTTTAACAAACAATGGGGGTGGCACCAGCAGTAAGGAGGGGAAAAAAATTTGAAAAACAAAAAAAAGTGATGTTGAAGTGACATCATGGATTATTAAGGTGGGGGTAGGTCTAATAAGGGTCTGGTTTGGCCTGGTCCGTAAAGAGGGCAGGAAACTGAGGCAGAAGCAATTTGAGAAGCTGAGGCCTCAGTGTGCAGCTGTGCACTCAGTTTTTCTCTCTCAGCTACACAGCTGCACGATTGACAATGCTGCAAGTATTTACCCATGACCTCTCCTCTAATTTGGATTCCATTGTGTGTTTATTTGACACATATGTGATAAAAGAATATGCATAAGAACAAATCACATCAGTGTTTCCATTGACACATTTGAGATGCAGATGTAATGTCTTTAGTACTGATGGATAAGTAAACAGTATAGTCATATCCCTGGATTAGAACAGGGTTGGGCACATGCTAAAGTCACTATTTTTGTGACTTGTGCGTTTGTGGACTTAGATTATATCACAAATTGATAATGTTTACATTTATAGGTATGTTGATCACCTGTCAGTGTTATTGTACCCTTTTGTTGAGCAAACATCACATGTTCAGTGAGTTATGCAGAAAGTGCTTTTAGTGCTGGAAGAAAAGGGCCTATTTAAAAGAGATGTTAAAAAAGATATTAAAGTTTAAATAATTATAAAATAAATAATGAAAAAAAGTAAGTTCTGGTAATCCTATATCCTGAGCCTTTTACCTCAAGTCAACATTTATTGAAGTCATTTCTTTATTTCACTGTTTGGCCACAGGGCAAATGAACAGACTGATCTCATGAAATTGCGTTGTATTTTATGTCAGTTCTTATTTGTTTTATATATATATATATATATATATATATATATATATATATATATATATATATATATATATACATATATACATACCCATTCACATGTTATTCAACACTATTTCCACCAAGATCTCTGGTTCACATAAACCTAACCTTAACTCTCTCAAAGCGTGGTGTCTGACGAGATATGAAGATACGTATGCAAAGTTTACAATGTGTATAGGTAACATGACCCATCATACAATTGTTTGTCAGGGTGTTTTTGTTACAGTGTGTACAGTCATATATTGCAAAATAATGAATGTCGGGTCAGATTTTTTTTTTGTAAAAATGTATAAAAATACCCATGTAGAAGGATCTGTATGTCAGTGTGAGTATAACATCAAAAACCCAGACATACACTTCATATTAACACATGGTCACATGCTAATCTTCCCTATTGAACCTTCAAGTTGAAGAAATATAATGTGATTATTATTAAAAAATCATAAAAAACAGGACATAAATAAAGCAGAATAATGGAACTAATAATTAAAAAAAAGGAAATAGTGAAGAGTTTTTGTTTTATTTTATTTTCACCTTTAATTGTTGACTTCTCTGCACAGACTGATGCAGTGGAATTAAAACAGAAGTGTACAATGCCAAACTGACAATGGAAATGTATCTGACAATGTCTAAATGCTTATTGAAGGCTTTTTCTCTGTGCGGTTGAGTCAGCACAGCAAATTTATTATTCGTGTCATGTGTGTTTCTGAGGCAAAAAATGTTGTCCAGAACACACAGATTAGTTACGAATACTGCAAGACAATGAGGTGAGGATTTATAAGACGCTGTTGGATGATGCTGCTGCACCACACACTGCGATCAGAGTCACATACCAACAACAAAGGTCTTGGCAGATTGTGATGCTTCTCTTTTGAACTGCTAATCTCATGTGCGTACAGGCGTGTGTGCTCTCTGCCAAACACAGACAATTTATCTCTGAGACCTTTTTTTATTGGCTGTGTTTAAAGTTCCCAGATTGTTCACAGCTTTCCCTTTGAAAGTCTGTGCTGCTTGCAGTGTCACTGCACTGCATTCATCTCTGCAGATGCCTCAATTACAACCCACCGATAGCCTTAAAGTCAGAAAGGAGTTCAGGAATGCTCTGGCGGAGCAACTGCCAAGCATCACTGCAAAACATCGTCAGCTCTGAGCTCCCCACTGAGAAAGGCCCACAAATACAGGGAGATGAGAGTCTGTATGTTTGCAGACCAAACCTGGAAAGAGGGGAGAAGGAGGAGGGATAATATGTGGCACCACTCTGACAGCTGAGCCCTCCGCCACGGCGCTTTTGTTGCCAGATCACAACCAGATGTGCCAAGTGTATCCAAACAGGAATGACTGTGTGAAGGCAATTTTCAGCAATTTGTCAGATTTTAGAGTTGCACCCCTCCCTCTAGCCTTTGCCTCCTGAAAGACAAATACAAATGTTAGAGGAGCACAACAATCATTTCCAACAGGCGCCCAATGAATGCTTGCTCTACTTTGCCTCCAGCGCAGTTATGTGCTGAGAGATATACAGTATAACATCTGAGCACAGAGGGGCAAGACAAGGCCTGTAGTATTGACAAATAACCACCCAGCTAACTTTCATGCATCAGCATTGCTGAATCCACTGATCCAAAAGCCTGGTGTATTTATTTACACGACATCTTTGCTTAGAGAGTCAAAATTCCTCACAGCCTTTAGACAAAGCCAACAATCTGAACACATTCTTACCAAAATAAAGCAGGAGAGGATGTTTTTGTTTGTTTGTTTTAATAAAAATATTTAAATAAAAATGTTTTGACATCACATATGTTTTTATGCAGCTGGTTTTGTCTTCTCACTTCTTGCCACAATATTGAGAATAGAATAGAATAGAATAGAATAGATATTTAAAGTCACTGTCACAGGAACAATGAAAATCAGTTCAGTAGCTCAGCACTACTTAGCTACACTTAGCAGCAAAACAATTATGTAGTTCAAAAAGGACTGTATAAAACTATATCACATAAAATGCTAAGAAAATATAGGCATGTGTAAAGGCTCCAGAATAAATTATTAAATACACAAATGCTACTAAAGTATTACTAGAGCTACTGAAATATACAAAAGCTGACTATACAATACAGATGAGACAAATAAGGATATATACAGATAATAAGATGCATATGGGTGAGTATTGCACTGTTGGGGTTGGGGGTAAAAACTGTGCTGTTTGCTCTGGGTACAAAATTATTTAGTTTAATGTTTATGCAGAAATATAAAGGTTTTATTGCACAAATGTCATTATAAAGTGATAACAAAGTTAAAATTAATTTAAATCTATTTGTCTTTTCCCAGAATGATGTCTTGCAGTGGGAATTAAAGGTGTATTTTAAGAGAAGCCATGCTGAGGGTGAACTTATGGAACTGTGAAATGGATAGGATGGTGGGTGTTGACGACTGACTATATAGAAAGATGCACTTATCTTGTTTTTTCTTTGCATACATGCAGAGTCTGCTGAAATGCCCATGGGAACCCATCTACTGCTGTGTGTAGAGTCCTTGTTAAATAACTCAGAGGAAAGTGTTTTGTGCCCTCTCTGTGTTGCATTCACTGCCATGCTATTGCACGTAAGTAGGCAGCGTAACAGAGTTAAAGGTGTATAGCAAGGCTGTTCTTCAATCTGATGGGAATCACGACTACATTTTGGCACAGGATGGCAGTCACAAAAGCCTGGTTGCAAACGCTCGAAGCAAACCAGAAACATCAGGCAATCACTGAATCTGTTTAGTGTGCACTCAGGAGAACATGTGATGCTTGGATGCTAATAAGCAAAAACACGTGGAGGTGATTGGACGCTCCTATACAGCATCTTCACTATAGTCATATAGGACATTGTATTAACTATTCTGGTTGCCAAGATTTTTTTTCTTTCTTTTTTTTTTTTCCAATCCCACCCACCTCGTCCCAGTTCTCTGTCTCCTCAAAAAGGCAAAGAAGCTTCTATGTTTGAGTCACACTTTTTTGGTAGGCAAAAAGTCTGAATACCACTGGGACCAATGAAAGGGACAATTGTGGGAGGGTTTGCGTAACGTCTCTGTCAGTCATGTGTCTTGTTACTCTGTAAGAGAGCTCAAATTCACCACTAATGCCTGTTTTAATTTGTTGCCTCATTGCTCTGGAATCCAGGATAAATTGCTGCTGTTGTTCATCTTGCTTACAAAATGGGTAGTCTTTCTTGGAAAGGTAGTTTAGAGTGTTTACCAGATTTGTTATTTTGACTTATGTAAGAGATGGAATCTGACATTCACTAGTAAAAAAAAAAAGAACATGGAGTACTGAACCGTACTATACCTCCCATTTATATGACATTATGACAATAGAAATCCATTTGATTAAACTGCAGTATGAATTTATTATTTAGCTATCACACTAATAAATGTGAGTTAAAATGCTTTGACTTTCAATTGAAAGAGATGTTAGCTCTTACTGTACAGATGGTTATAACCAAGAAATTGAGTCGATTCCAGCCCGTAAAACTGTAAAGTTGTGGGTTTTCCCTCCTCAGGGTGTGTGTCTAGCATTACAGCTGAAAGATGGACGACTGAATTGGAGTTTCCTTACAGGAATCCGTGTGGGTGTGAGAATGGTTGTACATGAGCATACACTTTTTTTACATTTTAGAAGAGCTGCTTTTTTCTTTCTCTTTTTCATGTGTGTGTGTTCAACACTTGTGGTTGATCCAGCTTATGTGTGGTATTTGCATATGTTTGCGTGTTTATACCATTGTGTCATGAAGGAGTCCTTTTTTTTCTCCCCCTCTTTGGTTCTGAGCGACAGTCAGACTTTGTGCTGGCATGTGTGCAGACCAGATGTGGCTAGAATATCTAAAATAATAGCCTGCTGTATACAGTATGCATCATTTGGCTCAGCAGTGGATCATGGTTGGAGGGAATCTGTTTAATATGTGTAAGTTTTGATCCAAAACGTAGTGTATTTATGTCTTTATTGCATTTTTTTCCATAGATTTTATATATACATCTTAGTAATTATCTATATATGTACATGAAGGCTTTTGATGCCGTATATTCACATACCTGTGGTTCTATCCCTGAGTTTTTATCACAGTTACGCTGGCGAGCACTATATGTAATTATACACATAGAGTTTGTAGGTGTGTGACAAAGTCAGCTCAGAGAATGTGCATTTGTGCAGGCTTTGTGTGTTTGTATATATAGACTGGTAGCAGCTGCTGGACACCACCTGTGGCCAAACCCTCCCTCAGGCCTGTTGTGACACCAAATAGTTTCTTTGGACTCAGAGGGACTGGAGCTGTGGATGTCAGCACTGGCCAGAGCCCTCCCAGGCTGCATTGATCCCTCTGTTATGTCTACCTACTTATAAACTATTGCTTTATTGTCCTGTAATGCAAATGAAATTCTCCACAGAAGTGGGACTGTTTATTCTCCCTCTCTCGCTGTCCTTTCCTCTCTCTTTCTCTTTGCCAGCAGAGCAGATTTGTTTCTTCTAAGGCTCATTTTGCTCTGGCTGGCTGACAGATGTCCATCAGCTCCTCTGTTCACCCCCACCGTGGCACAAATCCAGGCGCCAGTGCACAACAAGAAAACCTGGCAATAGCTGATCTATGACACACGGCCTGGCCATAAACGGACAACAGTGGATCTGTCAACGTTTATTAAAAACACTTTTCATGATACTATATAGTTGTTGTGATCTGAATGAAAATAGAATTAGAATCATTTAGGGAGAAAGCTCCATCTTATCACACTTCTAATTTCTTTCCTAATCATATTATACCTATCTCAAATAATGACTAAACTACATTTTGCGACACACAGCAGTGTTTTGTCAGGAGGCGTAATTGTCCAAAACTAATTTTCTTTCTTTTATTTCCAGTACATTTCTTTGTTTAGTTTATTTCCAATATGCAACAAAAGAAGGCAATCCTACTTAGTATTTACAATTGAAACAGATTATAACAGTGTTTTTCAACCTTGGGATTCAGACCCCATGGGGAATCGGCTGAAATTCAAATGGTGTCATCTAAAATTTCTAGTAATTCATAAAAAAAAAAAAACTAGAAAAGTACTCTAAGAGCGCAGACCTCCGCCAAGGTAGGAACCCCCCCACCCAGCCAGATCACCACCAAAATCTGATCATTTCCAGATCTTCCTATTACCAACCTACTCTGAAAATTTCATCAAAATCTATCCATACATTTTTGAGTTATCTTGTACACAAACAAACAAACAAACTAATCAATGCTGGCAAAGATATAATCTCCTTGGCAGAGCAGAGATAAAAAAAAAACAAAAAACAATATATGGTGCCTTGAGAGACTTAATAACAATCCATGAAAAAAGAATGAGGTTGAACATGAAGCACCATGTTACTGTTTATCTGTCAAATGTTCACTATGGTCAGTTTCAGATGCTGCAGCTCTTTCATAATTCATAGTTTGAGTTATTGGTTGTTCAGTATTAATTATCAGTCTTGTAAATATCAGCTGGACTGACTGTATATAGGAAGGAAAAGAAAATTCTCACTTTGTGCAGTAACCTGTTTTTTCTGCCTCCACCCACAATAACATGCATTATATAGACTAAATGTCATCTAAAATTAACCTTTATTTGCAACATAGCATAGCAAGCTATTACATGATAAAAAAAAAAAAAAAAAAACTACATTTAGTTTTCAACAAAGAATACAGTCTCCCTCTTTGGACATTGTTTGTAATAAATGAATTCAATACATTTTAATTTCCGTTCCTTATCTTCTTTATTTAATTTTCAGCTGAGCAGCAGACAGTCAATAGTTATTAGGTAATTACCAACAATCTGTAATTGGTTTCACACTGAAGAAAAGAAGAAGATAAAGCGAAGAAGAAGAAGACTGGAAAAAAAATAACACCCTAGTTCATCTTAAGTTAATTGAGATAATGATTTCCACTTATCTTCTTGAAGATGCCACAACTTGGTGGGTTTTCAGTGAATTTTTAGATCATTCATTTGTTAGATTTGTTAGATCATATTTGTTAATTTTTCCTCATTTTAAATTTGATTTATACCAAAAGTCCACGTTAAGGTAGTTGAATTTAATACAAAGTGGTTGTACAAGTCAATTAGATTATTTTCATTTATATCATTCTGCATTTGCTGTACTCATAAAAGTAAATTATTGTTTGAATTACAGTTAAATTAATCCTGCTATACTATTACTTTATTGATATTTCAGCGGCCCACTAACCGTACAAGTATTAAAGAAAATTAAGTTAATAAAATTTGCATAATTGTGTCAAAAAGATGATTAGAGTCAAAATTAAGTTTCCTTGATTAATTTTTTTGTCAAATTTAACATGAAGAAAATTAACAAACTTAATTAAATGAACTGAAAACCCAACCAAGTTGTGGCAACCTAAAGAAGATACATGGGGATTGTTACCTCAATACATTTAAGTTGAACCAGGGTGTTATTTTTTCAGTGCATGAATAATTTGTTAAAGTGAAATAAGAGGTGAAAAGGACCAGACTATCTATTAACAGGAGATTTATTTATTACCTCCAACAAGGAGGTATTAAATCTGTCTATCAGCAGGATTCAGCAAAAAGTTTTGAACACATTTTGATAAAACTTTCAGGAATGATAGATGATGGGTCAAGGAAGAACCCATTAGATTTTGAGCAATGAAGGTCAAAGGTCAAGTTCACACTAAAGGTCAACAGTAGTAATATCTGAGTATTCAGACAAGATAGAATTTCACAGGGTTTTTTTCATTCACATCGTCTCACCTTCAGACATCAGATGGGTCGACACCTATGGCTCCATCATGTTTGACGTCATATGACACCATATCAAGCCTTTGCTGTCTCTGACAGCCTTGTTCCTTTTTAATTCTGAATAAAACTTAATTCAGCATTAAAATGACCATGTAAACACCCAATTCCAGTTGAAAATGATAAGTCTGATTCAACTTAATTCCAAATAATGTCACTGGTTTATTACCTAGGATGTTGTGTTTTTGCCAGAGTGTGTCTGTCTGTCTGTCTGTCTGTCTGTTAGTGAGATAACTCAAAAACGTGTGGATGGATTTTTCAGGGTAGGTTGGTAATGGGGAGATCTAGAAATGATTAGACAGAGGTCTGAGCTGTCAGAGTGGTTTTCTAGTTCTCATCTAAATTCCAAATTTGATAATTCCTCTGCCATGTAAACAGTTAATTCTGCTTCAACACTATGTCTGTCATTCTGCACATGGTCCTGGTCTCGATGCAATGACACACATATTTCACATTGATGACACATATTCCGTGCTCTTGGCCCATAATATGTATGTTGATGTTGATTCCTGTGGTTGATTCAGTCAAAAATAAATGCAAAAATCATATATAGTATCTTGTCTTCCATGTTGCTGGTCGAAATGAACACAAAACAGGAAATGGACGTGATCATTTTCTTGCAGCAGACATCTAGATGTGAAGTGGCTGTTCTGTCCAATCAGAACCCTCTGTATCTCCAGCTCTTAAAACTGAATTAACTAGAGTGGAATACATTTCCCATGTAAACCTTTATTTGGAATTAACATGTCCATTTAAATACAAAAGAAATAGCTTTAATTTGGAATTATTTTATTCTGAATAAATAATTCAGAATTAATGAACATTATGTAACTGTAGTAAATCTAAAATAAATAAATAAGTGCAAGTAAAAGTACAACAGTATTTATTTGAGAACAATTTTGTATTAATGATTACATCAAATGTAGCTGTAGTTTTTACAGGAAGAGTATGTTAACATTTCTATTGTTTTGAGGAAATAAAACATGGTGCCATTTAAATTGGAAGACCACTATGTTAAAACTAGAAAAGCACTTTGAGAGCGCAGACCTCTGCCAAGGTAGCCCCCCTCACACCCTGATCACCCCCAAAATGAAATCAGTTCTTCCTGTTCACATTTCCAACATATCCTGAATGTTTCATCAAAATCCACCCATAAGTTTTAAAGTTATCTTGAACACAGACAAACAGACAAAAAGATAAACGCTGGCAAAATAATAACAGCCTATTTGCCTTTTTCTTTTTCATAAAAAAAGAAGTAATAAATAATAAATAAAATAAAATAAAATGTAATAAAGAAGAAAACATTTAAGAAGTTAAGATTTTTAAGGTACAAAATGACAGGTGGCTGTGGCTCAGTTGATAGAGCAGGTTGTCCAATGACTGAAGGGTTGGTAGTTTGAATACTGGCACTTACTTGTCTTTTTGCAAAAGTCTGAACTTTTGCAAAGACAAAATGTGGTCCCTGAAAGTCTACATTTCTCCTAGTTTAGTCCTAGTGGATTTAGAAAACACTATGGACACCTACAGGTCTATGCGAAATACAGTACATTTATTTTTACATTCAATGTTAAAGTCACATGTTTAAAATGTGAAATGTACATGTTATGCTGTAAATGTTCACAGTTTGATGTGTTTTTTACAGGATTATTCTGGCAAACACAGCTGCTAGTCTTTTTTTTTAAACATAAAAACAACAACATTTTTGTCTTTTCTTTTTTTACAGTGCAGAATACTACTACTACTACCATTCTGTAATTAAATAGAAAATAGCCTCATAAGATAGTTTGAAAGACCCACCCAATCAAAAAGAGCAATAAAGAAAAAAAAATATTGCTTCTTGACACTGGTTTGCACATGAATAGAAATAAAAACACACTATAACCTTCTCTGCTGCTTGATTATTTAATATACACGTGTTTTTCTCGCTCATATCATGACATTACACATTCCCATTTTACATCAACATTAGTCATTTTTCCAACGCTAAGGCAGACAAGTTTGAGAATGTATGTGTTAGTAATTTGGAAACTTAGTTCTGGGGGGGTTACCGGTGTCATATCCCACAATGCAGTGCTGAATTCCTTTAACATGTGGTGAGTCAGGAAAGGGGTGGTTGACCTCTGCCTTCCCATGAGCCCCATGGGAACAGCTTTGCTCTGTTGCTCAAGAAATCGAGGATCGCTGCACAAACTGCTGGTCTAGTTGTGACTGGAATTGTAATCACCTTATTCTCCGTTCTCCCTGCAAACTGAACTCTCACCGTTCCTCCTAATTTTTCTCTTTTTTCCCCCTCTTTTCTTTTTTCCAGCTCTTTATTTGCTCTCCTTTTTTCCCGTCATGTGTCTGCTTTGAGATTCGTAGTCTTCAGCACAACAGCAGCTCTGCACATGTAATCCATTATGTTTGGTAGAAGAGGGAGAAAGTACAGGAAGCTGAAGGTGAAACGTGTTGCTCTTGAAATAACATTGCTTTTTTTCCCCCTCAATTAAATAATATCATTTTACTCTTTATTAACTGATGTAATAACATTTTAACTCATACAGATCCAAACAGCCATCATCTACTGATCTAAAATGTTTAATATGTGTTGATCCACTAATTGCACCAATACATGTAAATATATCTGTACAACAACTTCATTCATTATCCGAACCCGCTTTATCCTCACTAGTGGGCCTAATCCAGCTACAATGGGCGAAGGCGGGGTACACCCTGTATGAGACGCCAGTTCATCGCAGGGCTGACATACATAGACAAACAATCACTCTCACATTCACACCTATGGCCAATTTTAGATTAACCGATTAACCTATCAGTGCATGTCTTTGGATGGTGGGAGGAAACTGGAGTGCCCGGCGAAAACCCACGCGGACACGGGGAGAACATGCAAACTCCACACAGAAAGGTCTGGTGAAAAAAAAACTATGTAAAAAATTTTGGGCTACTAAGCAATAAAGACAAATGTCATAATACAGTTGTATATTCTAATAGACATCATTGCATTGTTTAGTTTTTCTTAAATTGCCATCTTTGCTTCCAAAATGCCTCAGACATTTACTTAATTTCTCTTAACACTGAGGGTTTTTTTTTATCCATGACTATAAATGTTAAATCTCTAAATTGCTCAAACATCTTCATGTTCTGACTGAAAATATAAATGTTCTACCGCCACTAAGCATTGATTTTCTTCACACACACTTTTCATGCTGATTTGAAAAATAAACATCAATATTTCACTTGCTTTTCTATTTTAATGTGAGATTTTCCTTCCAAAGTAGATGGGTAGTTATAGTAGAAAATCAATTCATAGTCATGGATTAAATAACAAAATAAAATGAAAAGGTGTTGAGAAAAATTTAATTAAAACCATCTATCTATCTATCTATCTATCTATCTATCTATCTATCTATCTATCTATCTATCTATCTATCTATCTATCTATCTATCTATCTATCTATCTATCTATCTATCTATCTATCTATCTATCTATCTATCTATCTATCTATCTATCTATCTATCTATCTATCTATCTATCTATCTATCTATCTATCTATCTATCTATCTATCTATATTATGATATTTGTCATTATTGTTTTATATCCCTGACCCTTGTTTGAAAAGAAACACTTGAATTCAGTGTGTCGTGTCCTGATTCTTTTGTCCATATAGTGTATGACCCACATGGACTTTTTGTAGTGAATGTGGTAACACTATAATTTCTTGTAACATTGGTTCCCCATTACAACCCATGTTATTTGATAAATGACAGTGGTTGTAGGTGCTGTTTTGATAAAATCACTTCAATTTACACTAAGATTCTATGAACGTCTGCATTGACCCATAAATGCTTCTGTTATGTAATATAGAGGAAAATGAAATGTTCCTCTATATTTAACCTTTCTTAAGCAATGTATTACCATTTGTTTATAATAGTATCTTCTGTATTTTGTATTTCATTAGTATAAATCAGGTATTTTCCTGTGGTTCATTTACTAATGATGCAGATGTTAATAAAAATGTTATTACATTGGAAAGAGAAAAAAAACTGCAGAATATGTGACTTTTTCAGTCAAATCTATCATTAACTGAACATAAACCAAGTGTGTCCATCCACTAGCATTGATCCAACTCCATGGGTTTTACTGGTGAATCAATGTTGTAGAACACAACGGTGGTTCTGTATTCATTATGGAACGTCTGCACGTCCAAATGGGTCATATCTGATGATCGTGAGAAGATGACAAACTATTTATTTGTATTTATTATTTACATGTTTTGATAGAATTAGTGAATCAACAGGTATTAAACAGTTTAGGTCAGTGACAGAAATACCTGATTTTTACTGAAAAAAATTGAAATTATTTAATAAGTAGCTAATAAGTTAAAAAAAAAAAAAGGCTCTTAGGAACGGTTTGATTTGTACAAAATTTCAGGTGGGGGTTACCAAATAGTTCTTGGTTTTTAAGAGTTAGAAGGGCATTTCACTTTTTTATATGTTCACCATAGAGGAGCATGGGTTGAGGTAAATATTGCACTGAACCTGTACCAGGAAGTCAGACAAATATGTTTTCTTTCTTTAATTAGGAAGATCTATTTCTATATCAGCACTTCTATGAAATTGGTCCCTGAAAAAATTCAAACCAAATGTAGACTGTGATGAAGCAAGTTTGGAAGTACTTTACTGTAGGTCTATTTCAAAAATAAATATTTTACTGGGATAAAAGAGAGACTATTTTTCACATATAACCTTTTTTTAAATATTATTTTACGTTATATTTAATACAACGATCTACATGTAACACAGTGAAAACGACATGAACATTATCCACTATTTTTATTAATATTCTTTTAAAAACATTTCTTTATTCTTTCACAGGCAAATTTGGGGAATGTAACTAATTATGCAAGGGACAGTGTTTCACAAAAATGACCTCTGTTACAAAATCATTAACAATTCATATGTGTTAACCTGTGCAGGTTCTGCATGTAACACAAGTGGACACAATGAGTTACACACAAAACCTAGAGTGAGACTGTCAGTTCATGAAAAAAACTACATTTCTGGATCAGAAAAACCACTAGGATCATCAAGTTTAACAGTTTTTTTATAGCACTATATAAGACCATTTGAAATGATGTGGTCCAGATAAAATGCACTGACACGTAGGTAGTTTTTCCTGTCCCAGTTCTAGTCCTATTTTTGGCCTTTATATTTGACTAAAAATACATTCATTTTTGGGATGGCTCAGAGCAAGAATACATATTATTTTGCATTTCTCAGTGGTCATTATTAGGTACATCCTGGGAGGAAGTATGTCTAAATGTCTCTTCATTATTGGATGTAAAAAGCTGGAAAATTTGCATTATATATTGAACAGTCAAGAAACCTAAAGGTATAAAAAAAGTACTAGATACAGAGATGTGGTTGCAGTTGCGTAATCATTAACAGGATCCCCCAGTATGACACCACAGGTGCATTTGTCAGCATCAGTGGATCCCTGATTAGCATGGACAGCTTATATCAAAGAAGCCTAGTAACAGATTTAAAGGTCTCATAGATGTCACTGAGGCCTCGGGGCATCAGGAGGCTAGAAAAGGGGGCTTTGGGTCAGGGTCATAAGAGGCATGTGTCTCGATCGCTTTATTGTGACACTGAAAGGGGCTGTGTTTTGGGGATGAGGAGTGGCTCAGCTCTGGTCGGATGTAGTGGATGAGGTGGTGGTGGTGGTGGTGGTGGGGTAACCGATAGAGGGGACGCAACTAGTGGAGAGCAGAGATGGGAGAATGGGAAGTAGACAGCTGCACAGGGGTGAATAGGAGGTCCCTTTGTGTCCTGCCAAGAAAAATCTGTGACCAATTATCTGTGTCTGTCTCTC
This sequence comes from Siphamia tubifer, assembly GCA_020466265.1. Taxonomy (NCBI): domain Eukaryota; kingdom Metazoa; phylum Chordata; class Actinopteri; order Kurtiformes; family Apogonidae; genus Siphamia; species Siphamia tubifer. Next base: position 35,439,633 of record CM035786.1, read on the forward strand.
AATGGGGAATTCTTGAACACTTTGGGTGGGTGTATAGAAATGATGCATTTGGGCAGTTGTGGGAGAAAGAGCTGGGGTGGAGAATGGTTGAAAACTCAACTTTTTTACCAGGCTTTTTTTTTAAGAAATTGCAGTGAAATGTAACTTCTGTGCTTTACGTTACAACCGGAAAAAGCACATAGTCAAATATTTCGCCCTCATCTTAGGGCTAGCATTCTTATAAAAACCTTTGAGTGTAATTTTTGCATCTCCTGTTTGTCTATTTTCAGCACAGGAAAATAACAATTTGTCCCACAATTGCTGAATTACACCGGCCTGTGACTTACCCCCACCCCACTGAGAGTGCTTCCTATTTGTGTGGTTAGATTTCCAGCTATGTGAAAAGTGCGTCCTACAGAGAGAGAAGGGGAAAGTGGTTGAGAGAGGGGAAGTTGGGACCATGGATGGCTTGTAAGCCATGTGTTAGACATTAAAGGGCTAATTACAGTTTTAAAAGCCCCGTGTTTACCGCTGAGAAAAGCCTTGTTAGGTATATTTTACTGTCTCCACTGAAATTATTCATCCTTGACAAGCTCAATTGACATTATCATAATTACAAATGCGATTGCTGTTTAATCGTTCCAACTGCTATTTTACCATTTTGTGCGTCTGCAGAGGAAGTCAATAACGCTTAACCGCTCCTCTCTGACCATTTATCAGAAAACAGGATGCAGGATACAGGATAGTTGTCTTCTTTTAAATGGCACAGTTGAAAGTAAAACTAACACAGGTACTAGTATTGATGCCATCCATCATTTCTTGTTGACACCAGACAGGAATAAACACAATTAATTCACGTTTGTTGGTTTTGTTTCTGTAGTTGAGTTTGGAGTTCTGTGTGAAAGAGTGGCTGCAGTGTTTGTGGGGAAAAGGATAAAGGCATGTTGTGAACTCTGCCCCAGCCGGGTGTGTGTTATTGCATAGGTATAGAATAACTCTGCTGCTGCTGACCCTGCGGCCACCTCTCCGTTCCAATCCCACATGGTTGCCAATAGCGATGACTCCAGTTGATCTTCACCTGTCAAAGCAAAGCTCAGACTAAAGACTTGCAGCTTGAAGAGAGGAAAGCAAAACAAGAGGAAAAGAACAAACAACCCCACACGCCACGATGTGTGTGACGCTTTAGAGGAATTAAATCAGACATTTGCCCAATAAATCCTCATTGTTCTCATTCATAAACATCAGAGTATTTATTGATTATTATTTAGACGTAATATATATAATGTCTGTAATTATTTCATGAAATAATCCTCAACTAAAATGTGTAAATTGTAGTTTTTATGTGAATTCAACCTGTGGCCCACTTGTTTTTTTTTTTTTGTTTTTTTTTTAAAGGAGCAAAATGTGACAAGTCCTAATCAATCAATCGACAGGCAACAGGAGGCTGGCATTGTTTTGCATTTCTTCAGTTTGTTTCTTCCTGGGATTTTTCTTCTCTTGACAGGAGGTGCCGCAAGCATACCAACAGTTGAAAGAGGAGCCACATTCTTTCAGTAAAGATTCCTCCATCCCTCCTTTGTTCAAAGTTTGTGTTTGTTTGAGGGGCTTTCCTCACCTTCAACTCTTTTTTTTTTTTCTTTCTAGATAAGTTGACTTAACCAACCACAGACAGGGTGAAGCTCAGTGATTGCCAGCGCATTGGCCTCTCTGGCACAAAAAGAAACAGTCGGGATTCGATTTGTATTATCAAAGAGAATGGCAGTGTTACTAGATACAGATGAGTGGTAGAAGTCACTTGTTTCAATTTGATTATGGTATGCGGTCATATTCTGTTGTCATAGGGTCAAGTCAGTATTAGCATGTGGGGTATTTTATTGGCTTTTCACAATTGGCCGTGTCATGTGGTTTCTGTCAGAGTGAAAGAACAATGAAAACTTTCTGTGTTTATAGGAGGAACAGCTCTCAGGGAACTTGATTGAAGTTGTCTGCCTTAAAGAGAGAAGCCTCCTTGTAAAAAGCCACTAAGTCCTCAGTTCTGCTTGACTAGTGTCTGACCCCCCTAACTCTTGGAAAGATGGGAGTCAAACATTCCAGCCAGCATATCCCCCTCCTTGGCAATCTTTTTAGAATTAAAAGACAAATTTGGCCCCGGATCCTTTCCCTGGGAGTTCTATTTGTCTTGTACCAGGGTTAAGAAAATAACCTCATGTCTTTACCTCAGCGTGGGTCGGGGTCAGGGAAGGGTGGGGGCTGGGACAAGAGGCCATGCATTCATCCATAGGTCATTGTTACAGTAGAAAAGCAGCATGGGGACAGTCACAATAGAACTGTAGGGTTAACTGTAGAGTCTCTTCTTCTCCTCTATGGGTTTGTTCACATTGTGAGATCTAAAGAATGTCTTTTTTTTCTATAAAGCTGTGGGGGAGAATGTGGAAATTGAGGCTACCTGTTGCATGAAACAGCTCAGGCATTATGCATGCTGCCGGCTTGGCACCCTCAGGGGAAGGAGAGTGCAGGCTGCTGATGGAGACTTGGCTGCTGAGGCTAAAAGCACATCTGGTACGAGTTGTGTGGACTTTTACTTTTTTCCTTAAAAAGTGCAGATGGTCTTGAATTGCTTTAAAAATTCTCTCATTCTAAAAAAAATAAAATTAAAATAAATAATTTTTTTTTAAAAAATACAACACAGGGGAATTCTGACTTTCCCTCATGGGAATTTATTGTTGCTAGTTCAGTTTCTAAGATGTTCCTGGACATAGACTTCCTGTCTTGAAATGAAAACAGATACAGCTGCTGAGCTTTGCCCATAGTTTGTAAAATATAAACCTGCACAATTAACAGAGCAGTATTCAACTTGTCTAGTTTGCTCTCTCAGGAGGTTATGCAATAATTCCTGAACAGGTGATGTATACATGGGCAGGGGCCTGGAGCTGTGGCCTAGCTCCTGCTGACATTGGCCCTGTTTTTTAGGGCATTTTTCCAGGAACAGATTTGCGTTCAGGCCTCACACCTTTTCTTCAGTGTTTCAATCTGTCTTTACGTAAGTTGAAGCGACTCCATGTTGAGCTCCGTGTTGTGGTCTTCCTTCTCACATGCATTGGGCCACATCACATGGACCTTTTCTGGCAGTGCCCAGTGTCTGTTGACTCACTGAGGTGCACCTTGCCAGCTATTCATACCTTCCTCCAACTCTCATTTTGTTTCCCCTGCAAATCGGTCATTTAGCCAGCTAACCAGGCCATCAGCCAGCCAGCCAGTAACCCAGATGGAGCATTCAAGACTAAAACAAAAAGCTTTAAATGGCATCCTACTGACTCCCACTGGTGAGAATCACCTATTAAAAAAATTATGTTATATTCATAGCAGATTTTCATCCTATCTTGTGAACTGGTTCATTGCACTTTGTGTTGTGTTGTTTTTGGTTTTTTTTTTCATTTTGTTTGCATATAATGCCAAAAAGTACAATTTACAACAAAACAAGTAACAAACATTCAGATACATATGGTAATGATGATAAACGAGGCTGGATAATCCAATCCACTTACTTTAGCGTCAACTGGCAAATGTGAAATTTCATCTGATAATAATAGAAATGGTATGAAACACAGATCAAACATTCAACCTTTTTTTTTTTTTTACTGTTCACACAAATGTGTTCAGAGTGATCAGTATAATAGTCTGTTTTAAAGGTATAATGTTGTTGTGTTGTAAAGACATAAGGTAGTATATACTGCCCAATGAGCTCAGATGTGTCCACGACTTTGAATGTCGAAAGGTGAAGTGAGTAAATGTAGCATCCAGGACACCCTCAGTCTAACAATACAACCAGTAGAACAACTAACCTATTTTCCCTGAGAGGAATAATAAATTCAGTTATGAAGTGACCATATAAAGAAGGATACAGAGAAGTGAATAGAAGCCAAATGAGAATCATCATTAACATAAAGATACAGTGCTATTTTTGTGGCAGTTCCGAAAATCTCTTTCTATTTAACCTTTCTCAATATAGTTAATACCATTTATTGTAATATATATATATATCTGTATTATGCATTCTTTTCAATGAAAATATGGACTTTTCCTATATTTTATTCACTGATTGTGCAGATGTCCATGAAAGATCAGATTAAAGTTGATTGTCATTATGTCAAACACAAAGAAAAATGAAGACGACATGACTTTTTCAACAAAATATATTATTAACCCTTTAACTCCTGAGAATTTAACATTTCCAGTCAAAAATGAATAAAACAAGCAACAAAATGGACAACAACAGCCAAAAATGTCAATTAACCAATAAAATAATAAGTAACACGAACAAAATAAGACACAAATGGCACAAAAGTGAAGAAACATAATAAAATACAATATTAAATGTAGAAATGTAAAACAAAATAAGGATCAAAATTAACAAAAACTAATATTTACAAAAAATAACTTCACGTAGATACAATAAACTAAAATGAAGTAAAAATGAATAAATAAAAAAATAAAAAAATAAATAAATAAATAAATAAATAAATAAATAAATAAATAAATAAATAAATAAATAAATAAATAATATTACAATATTATTTGTTATATTTGGTTCCAGTAGTTTTAGTTTTGGCTTTTTCTTTTTTCTAAATCAATTACGTTTTGACACCTGTTTATTTCCATATTTCAGATCCATGAACTAAACTCAGTAAAAATTACAGTAAAAAAAAAAACAGTAATTTTTTTTCTGAACATTGAAACTAAACCATCCTGTCAGAATGTGTCATCACTGATGCATCAGGGGTGATAGTATATATAGTATTTTAGTATAAACTGTGCCCATCCACTGTCATTGTGAATCAGTGTTGTAGATGATGACTGTGTTTCCAGGTTCACTAGAGACTCTGAACATCCAAATGGGTCATATCTGATGACAATGAAAAGATATCAAACTGCATTTTCCAACAATTATTTACATGTATTGATAGGATTAGCTAATAAACAGGTATTTTAGTTCAAGAGATGATGTTGGTTACCAGTGGCTGTTTTGATTTTAATGGGTTAATATTACTTTCCATTATTGGAGACAACACTTGAAGTGTGATGCTGAACTTACGTTTCATCTGCATTGGTGTGATGCTAATAGCTAACTGTTATATTACTGACTGACACACTTGTTTAGATGGTTGTTGGCTTGTCCATCAAAAAGTATTATTTTTTTTAAACACAAACTACCCAGTTAAACTCACCTTATTGGACAACACAAACCAAAGACATTCCAGAAGGTACCATATGTGGTTCTGCTATGGCTGTTGTCTTCTTACTTTAAGGTTGGTAAAAAGAGTATGGTATAGTGTGAACTTTTAGCTGATGTCAAACATGAAAATGATCAAATTCCAGTGGTATATTCATGACTATCCCGAAAAATAAAGTTAATAAACCCATAAAAAGCCAAACATCCACCACTGACCAAAACCATTTACTGATATAAATGTATAAATCCTGTTTATCCACTAATCCTATGAATGCATGTAAATAATTGGTGTACAATAGAATTGGTCATCTTTTCATAGTCATCAGATATCACCCATTTGGACGTTCAGAGGCTCTATAGTAAACATAGAAACATCATTGTCTTCTACAATATTGATTTGCCAGTAAAACCCCCGGAATTGGATCAATGACAGTGAATGGACACATTGGATTTATGTTTAGTTAATGGTAAATTTGATTGAAAAAGTTCCTTTTTTTTTTTTAATTATTGTTTTTGGTGTAATAAGCTTCAAATGTAGTTTCAGCATGATGATTAAAGTACATGATCATGAAATTAAATGATTTTTGCTGTACATAATAACATAACATTAAATATAATATACAAGTAGAAATATTAATTTGAGAACTGCCACAGAAATTGCACTGGGTCTTTGGGAATTAATTTGTTATTTCATGTTAAAATCTTCTATTTATAGATTAATCTGTTAATCAGTGGGCATTTTTGTTCACATTCAATGATATATTATATAAGTTTAGTCTCATAGATTCACTAATGAAACATCAGACGCTAACTCACGTGTCTATTCACAGTGTAACATTTCGTTCATCTAAACACACAGTTCATGGAAAAACCAAGTGCTTTGCTGTTCCAGGCTGAACAGAGTGTCCACAGAGGTTTGTTCCACTAGTGAAGGCCATGATGATGATCATCATGCTGACGGAAGGTTTGTACATCCATTCCCCTGGAGAACCATTGAAGGGCAGAGATGGGCTCTTCCCTGCTGGTCGGGCCCCAGACTGAAGTCCCTGCCTGGAATGCAATCTGCCTGCCATCTGCAGGCCTCCATGGCTCTGTTTGATATTCAAACAAACACCTGTCAAAAGTCCATGTCTCATCTCACATAGCTCTTGGAAATTGGCAAAAATTTCAACTCCTTGCTCACACCAAAAACAGAGGGGAAGAGGGGCAAATGTGGGTTTTTATTCCAACCATCTGTGCATGTGTTAAATATAGATTTTTATGGAAGGCTCAGAGGACTAGTTCTACTTTCCACTAAAATGTCAAAGAATAATAGGCCATTCAAGGTGCTGCGTTCAGTAAGGTGTTTGCACAATAAATTATTTCAAATTCAATTTTTTGCTTTCTTTCTTAACATCAGCTGGCAATGCCGACTGAACTGTGGGTATGCAGTCATGGTGTAATGATGCCAAGAGCTTTGGAGGATGTTCCCAGATGAAGAAATAGTCATGGAGCCTTTGTGCAAAATCTACCCATGTCCCCCTTTTCCTCCTCCTACTCCCTGCTGTTTTCCACATCTCCTTTCTTTCCTTTTCTCTCCCTCACTCATATTGAGATGAAGGGTCTGCTGTAGGATGACGGCGCTCTGTTTGGCAGCTATCCAGGCTCCACATCTGCCTGACTGCTGTTCCTCTCTTTCTTTTCCCCCAACAGCCCCCAACAGTATTGGTTCAGTTGTCAGCCCATTTCAGGGTCTGTCTCAAGGTCTGCAGATGTGTTTCTCAGAGCAGCAATGATGGACTCTTGCAGAGATCTCTAGTGTGAGTGACTAATGGTGCGGAGACATCTCTGAAGGCATTGAGGAATGGATTTATCCAATGTCATTTATCACACTGCCTGTCAGTGCCAATATAAATGCCTGATGGAAAGCACACGTTCACCTTTGAGTGGAACTGACTCAGTTGCTGCACAAAACCATAGAAAATTTGTGGTGAATCACAAGATAAAGCAGATTTACAACATTTTTAATGCAATATTTTAATATTGAAATCTAATTCAGACAGCAGGAGTTAATAAAAAAAATTTTAAAAAAAGGAAAGCATGCGTTCTAGACTGCACTGCAAATGTAAAGTGGAAAAAAACAACAACAACAACAAGAGGAGAATGTGGAGTACTCGACTTGGACAAAGGCTGCTAGACAACTTCAAGGCCCTATGGTTTTCCCATGTCAGTAACTGTGGCCCATTCAGACCATCTGTAGAGGCTGTACAAGTTCAGCTCCACTCATCTTTTCTCTCAGACAGATTTTATGGCATGCGTCTTGCATTAGCCATGAGAGAGTTTTAGAAAGCCCTATCCAGTGTGTCATCTCAGTACTACGGCTATTCAACTATGAAGATAACCTTGAATACGTCACTTGCACTTTTAAATTTATCATAAAAGGCAATGGCACGTAAAACAGCATCTCTTATCCATCCAAACTGAATTGAGGAGGAAAAAAAAGCCTATTTGACTCTTTGAATTTACTATTCAACTCTGCGAATTTACTCTGAGTCTGTCAGTGAGCTGAAAAATTTGGCAGTGCGCTGATAGACAGGTACAGGTACTGCGTGTTCTCATCACTTGATCTCAATACACTGACATCAGAGTTATTTGAAGTATAAATCTGGGAGAAGGAGCTCACAGTGAGAAGAAATAATGTGAAATTTTCCGGGACTATCCCACAGTATAATAGAGCAGGACGAAAACACAGCCCGGTGCATTGTGGGGACAATAAACTAAGCACTGAATTTTATGTAAAGATGTTCTGACTAGTAGGGGGTAGAGAGACAGGGAGAGGGAGTGAAAGGTAAAAAGGAACAAGGAACTGACAATTAGGGACAACTAATCACCAAGTGTGTAGCCAAGCGCATCCCCCCACACTGGTGCCAGCGCTTGCACTGTGCTTGAACCTGTGCTGAATGCCAACGGCAGATAATTATAAACCCGCAGGGCAGGCCTCTTCTGTGCAGAGGGAGGGATGGAGCCTCAGCCAAGCCTGAACTCCTGACCTTCTTCACACACCAAGCGTCTGTTGTGGGCTTCGGGAGGTGCAAGATGGGTCACAGCAAGCCGTGAGGCAAGTGAGAGAGAACGAGAGAGAGAGAGAGAGAGAGGGGTGGGTGGTTGGGTGGGGGTGGAGAAAGGGGGGATGGGGGAGGAACACATTGCAGGGGGGTGAGGTGGGGGATGGAGGGATTCAAGGGAGGGAGGTGCTTGCTGGAGTGTCACTTTGTTGGCATTCTTTGGTGAGCACTCTCGACCAATCAGAAAAGAGAAGGAGCCACTTGACAAACAGGGTGAAAGCCTCAGTGAGAGACATGGCTTTTGTTATGCCTGTTTGGTTATCTCTTCTCACTTTATCAGCATTCATTAGGTGGGAAATGATGTCTGCTCAATTCTATTGTATACAAAAGGAGGCTTTTGTTTCAGCTTGATCATCTCTTAAAGTTTCCCTAACTTAGCATTACATTGTCACACATAATCCGCAATTCATTACTTAAATCCTCAATAGTAAATCCTGATCTCACCTTTTATTGCTCCGTCCAACAAAGCATCACAGGTTAAAGATTATTAAGAGGATATTAGCATTAGAATGGTGTGCAGGGAATGCAGAATAACAATAACAAAGCTGCCCATTTATATAATGGCATACAATGTTTGGATCAATATAAGTATTATTTAGGAACTGGGGCTTTTCTCAGACTGTAAAAAAAAATACTGTAGAATGAAGAAAAAAGATGAAAATGCAAAGCTGTTTATTTGACAATATTTTTGTGTTAATGATTAAATCAAACAGCTATAGTTTTTATAGGAAGAGTATGTCAACAAAAGCAGATTTGTATGTAGACATTATGTATTTCTATTGCTTAGAGAAAATAAAACTGTAAATTGAAAAACTGAAAAAAAATATATAGTGCTGTTTAAATTGCACTACCACAATGTTGAAATAACAGCGCGCGCACACACACACACACACTCACACACACACACACACACACACACACACATAACAATGAAGAATTTAAGATTTTAAATATGTAAAAATAACGGGTGGCTGTGGTTCAGTTCAGTTCAGTTTATGCCTGAAGGATTTAGAAAACACTGTGAGCACATAGTAGGTCTTTGTAAGGTGCAGTCCATTCAATGTTAAATATACATGTTTAAAATGTTAAGTCTACAAGTTACTCTGTAAATATGTTTACGGTTTCATATGGTTTTTGCAGCATTTTCCCTGCAACCACAGCCATCTATTTTCTCTGTAAAATATGTTGCTGTTTTTCAACTGGGAACTAGTGAAAGCTAATGGAGATCCTAAATAAACCAAAACAACAATAAATTGTCACAAATTAAGTAATGTACTAAAAGTGTATTCATTTAGAATGAGGTGCTTTAGGAGCAACATGAAGTATTTTGCATTTTTTTTCCCTCCATCTACCTTTGCCTGAAGCTTAATTTCTATTCTACAATCTTACATTTAGTATTCTTTATGTAAAAAGTAATGGAAAACCAGTATTTTTCATATTTGTGTCAAACCTCTACTGATTTCATATCCACCATATTCTCATCTCATCTCTTATTTCTTTTTTTTTGGTCTTATTTTCTCCCCTACATTGTTTGACATCAGCATGTCAATCCTGAAAAATCTCACTCAGTGTAGAAAATAAAATAGTATTTAAGTCAATGTCACTGTGACCCATAAACAGTCAGGTAGAGAGTTACTGCCACCGAACAGAGAAATCCCTGACTAGCATTGCAATCTTCATTTTCTCATCGTCTCTGTGAAGTCAGAAATGTCTGCAGACCACCTTAGCTCATCTGGCCTCCTGCTCTCATCATGAAGATCTCTCTCGCTTTGCACTTTGCCAATTTCCCATGATTGAATGTAATTGGGACCAGATAACCCCCTCTCTCCCTTTCCTCAGCAGTCTTTGATCACTTCTGATCTGGCTCCAGCTCAACTCTGACACACTGGCAACCATTTCTTGGGTGGTTTGTGATTGCTCACAGACAGACGGCAAGATATATTGAGTATTGGTATGTGAGTCACAAAATCCAAGTAAATCCAGCATGCTGCGGTGAATATTACATCTTGATTCTCGGGGATAGTTGAGAAACAATGTGTCTGCGCAATAAAATAGTGTGAGTTATTTGTGTAGAGTTGTTTATGCATGCATTTCATGAGTGACTGTCTTAAGGGAATAGAACAAGATGTGCACAAAGATTCCCAAATTCGATTCAGGAGATTTGTAAATCCTGTGCAAATTACTGTTGCCCATTTCTTTTCTACCCTCCATGGTTCTCTTTGAAACTCTTCTTCTGAGACAATCACTCCCAGATGTAGAATATTAGATGTAATCACTTCCATTTGCTGGCTCTTTTACTCTCACTGCGAGGTGACATGCTGTCTCCCTCTGACATCCCCTCACAATGGACAATTACAAAGCTCTCATCAATCACTTTCAGCAAAGAACCCTGACACCTCAAATCTGGCAGAAATCAGCTCATTTGATAACTCTACTGCTCATGATCCGCTCATTTGCGTGATAGGTGGACTTTATTCTCTTTACTGTGCATCTGTCCACGTGTGAGAGGCTCCAGTCATGTTATTTCGTGCAGCATTTTTTAAGCTGTTGTGTAGTGTCGTCCATATAACACCTTTAAATCCTTTTCAAAAACTCATTTATTTAGGATTGCTTTCAATGTTTTATTATCTGTTTTCCATGTGTTTAGTATATGTGTTTATCTGTTGCATGTGGTGTCATTGATTACCATGAAAAGTGATATACAAATTAAATATGTTATTATTATTATTATTATTATTATTATTATTATTATTATTATTATTATTATTATTATTATTATTATTATTATTCCTGCATATATGTTAGGTGTAGAGCAAACCTAAGGTACAAGTGTTACGTTGATCTGCTGCTGCACCCACAGTATTGGCAAAGTTTTAAGAAGCTCAAATTTTCTTTGAGCTGGAAAAGCTGAAAAATCACATGGTAACTAACAGACAGACAAACAGACAGACAGATAGACAGGCAGTTAGATAGATAGATAGATAGATAGATAGATAGATAGATAGATAGATAGATAGATAGATAGATAGATAGATAGATAGATAGATAGATAGATAGATAGATAGATAGATAGATAGATAGATAGATAGATAGATAGATAGATAGATAGATATTTGTCAACATCACTCATATCATTCTAATTCATGCCCTTCTCCTCCCCTTTCTTCTTCTCTCTGTCACCCCCCCCCCCCCCCACTCTCTCTCTCTCTTTCTCCCCGTCTCTCTGTCTATCCTTCATTTTCTCAGTAAGTATTCCATGGCTGACCTGCAGTTCACCCGTACCTCTGCATCAGACAGACAGAGGGTGAGCTACAGCCCAAGATCTGTTGTGGTATGAAATGATTCTGGATCTGAGGCCAGAGTTTGAGTCCATGGGGATTTTGGTCCCTATGGCCAGTTTGTGACGTTCTGCTGAGCGCTGAAGGGGTCATTCTGATTTCAGACATGCACACATCGACGGTCCTATCAAGGGAAATTCCTTTGAATCTAGAGGGATAAAAGAAAAATAAGAAAAGAGGAGGCATGTGGAGATGAAGTGAGGAAGATATTTCTGCAAAAGGGGGACTTCTCTCATCGTGTACATGTGTCGATTGAATCTTGATATAAATCTAGTCGGAGGCACGTGCTCCTTTCTACTTTTCTCACGACCCTCATTTGACACAGCCACATCACTGACCTTTAGAGCTGTCGTTTTGCAAGCAGAAATTATAGTTCATGTGAATCAGATGTTACAGAGGGACTGAGCACTCCTTCACTGCCTGGCAGCTGAGGCTGGAGGAGAAGCACCTGTTTCCAAATAAATCTTCAGATAAAATGATATACTGTAGCTCGATCATATGTCTGCAATTGTGGAAATCTGATTCCATGAGTGCACTGTACATTTCGTTTTACTCCCACATGAATTCTTCAACCCAAGCCTTGCGAGTTCTCATTTTTTGCCACCCTTATCTCAAGTTAAATCGTAGAATTTAGGATTTAAAGCATGGGCCTGAGTCACATGCCTCTCCAGCCACCTTCATCTCACAGAGGCTGCAGAGTATTTTGACCCTGGGGTCTCAAGGTTGAGGCTGAGGCCCAGCCAGTCTTCACTGGTGGAACCATGAACCGTGTCAAGTCATGTCAGCTCTCTGCTCAGCTCCCCTTACTTGAATGTAAATAAAGACAGTCTGGCTTGGTTCCACACCATCAGCACTACTGACCCTCTTTTGTCAGGGCCAAGGGATGCCATCCTCCAGCAAGACCTTTGATTTAAAACTCTAATTTATCTTCTTGGAAGTAATAAACAGGTAAAATATAATGACAAGTGGTATGCGATAAGTAGATTTCATGTTGTCTTGCCGGTTTCAACAGGGACATAAGTAAATTCTTAACATAAGTAAAATCGGATTTAAGCATTGCTGAATAACAGTTTTTAAGAGGCTACTTTTTCACAAAGTAAAGAGAGAGGAGAGTATAGACTTGGTCCCAAGAGGTCATAAATTGTTGAGGCAGACCCAGTTTGGGCAGGGAATTTAGTACCGGCAGAAGCTCCCTTAAAGAGTCTAGTGGTCTCTGTTTCTCTCAGAGTTTAACCCTCTCACCTCTTCTCATTGGCCGCGCTTTTATTCAGTAGGTTGATTTATTGGAGTTCACAAGGGAGAAAAACAAGCATAGCGCAGCCATCAGCCATGCCTGTGATAAATGACCTGGGCTGCTATCTTCATCTCAAGTGGGACCTACAGTTCCAGTAGGTGAAAAAGAGTGAACATGTGCGATTGTGCATGTATGTAGTGTTTACTTTATCACTGTGTGTAAACTAGGGTCGAGTTTACATTATAATTTTGCATACAATAAAAAGAGGAATGGTAAACAGAGCCAAAAGAGAGATAATGATCAGCTATTGTTAAAGCTGGAAGCAAAGATATAGGTTTAAAATATGACATGCAAACATTGATATGTATCTTTCACTGCTAATTTGTAGTATCTCTCATTATCTTTTGCTCTGTCTCACCAGACCCCCCCCCCCCCCCACACACACACACACACACACACCCACCGCCCTCCCCCTCCCCTCCCCTACGCCTGGTCCTGCCCCTGGCTGCCCCAATGCAACACAGCTTCTCTTCTCCCTAAATGAAATTCTTTGGAAAGTCATTTTATATCACCCTTTGACTGTGCATTGAACTGTAAAACCACCCCATTGGAAACAAAATAAAAGGATAGGAGAGGGAGAGAAGGGGGGATGGGGCAAGGAGGAGAATTATAATTCTTTGCAGGCCTTTGGTATTAACCCAAACACCAGAGCTGTCAGCAGTTCAGAGAGGGAGGTGCGAGGGGCAAACATTCAGTGTTAATTGGCACTTTGTAAGCTCTGAGCCTTCCTTTTGTGAGGGAAGTGGGAGAGAGAGAGTGAGCAAAAGGGGAGGGGGGGAGTGGTCAGCAGAGGGGGGTGAGGGAGACAGAGAGACAGAGAGAGAGGGAGAGAGAGACAGCTCTTGTTCTTGTAGGTTTGTTGGGCCTTGTTGAGGGTGTTTACGGTTCACTTCTTATCCTTTGTTAATTGGGCTTTCTCTCCCCCATTGAAAAAAAAAAAAAAAAAAAGAATTCATGTAACCCCAAGCTTACCACCCATGCGCCCTGTGACTCTGCCCACCAGCCTGATCAGCAAGAGAGGGATAAATGACAAGAATATAACGAAAGGATTGTCTACAAAGCGTCAATAAACGGCTATGCACTTTCAAATCTCTGTAAATTGCGTCTTGGTTTCTGGTTCAATTAAAACTTTGGTACGGGTTTATTTGGACTGTCCACCTACACACAGTCTTCTGAGTTTCTGTGACATTTCGTCGGCTTATTAGTTGAGTTTCAATAATCCAACTTCACTTTGTTTGTAGATGCAGTCAGTTCATTACTTATCATTCTATAGATATTGTATTTACTAATTCTCAAATGTAGATGAGGTCACAGCATATACTTAATTAATGAGTAGTAAGTGCTTTATAATGAATTCATCTTTTATTAAGTGTTTATAAGATATGTATTGGGAAATGAATTTGTGAGGTACAGTAGTATACAATATCTACTAACATACTCACTACCCATTAGTACATGAACTTATTAATGATGAGTAAAACATTTATAACTGTTCTTATAAACCATATACTAATGAGCATTCATGTAAGAAATATGCTTTATAAATGATTAATTAAGTATTTGCTAATGCTTAACTAATGTTTTATTGTGTGTACTCATTATAAAGTGTTACAAATGTATTATAAGAGAAGTCGTGGTTTTAGAAGACTGTGTTTTTAGTGTTATTTTAACATCGTCAGAAATGTGTCATGTAAACTCCTCATTTGTCATTATTCTATGTTTTAACGCCAATTTAAGACATATATTTTAATTTATCTTTTAATTATTGTATTATTGTATTTAGTAGATTTCAACATATTAATTTATTTATTTGTTATTTATTGCTATGGCTAATACGGGTCCATATTTCATTTTTGTCTGTTTTCTCTGTAACTGAATGATAATGAAACGTCTTTGAATCCTTGTCTCTCCATTTTAGGTCTAGCTACCATCCTGTATTTGTACACCTCCATGACAACAATGTTTTTACTTATTTTTACAGTGACCTCAGGTTAGTTTTTCTGTTGAAACACTACATAATGACTTGCATTTTTTTGGGACTGTTCCTAAATTTGGAATGTTTATGAAAATTTCAGAAATTTTGAGACTAAATATGAGACAGGACCCACTTATCTTTGTATTACCAGTACCAGTGACTTCATGTGTAAAGACAAAATATATTGACATACCACCTTGTCACGGTGGTAAAAAAGATAACTCTGTCTTTGTGTAACTTCGGTGCTTCAATGGAAGGATTGACTCATCAAAGTTTGCATGATGGAGAAGATGATGTCAAAGCTCAACCTAAATATAGATGTATTTTCTGGACTATAAGACGCAACTTTTGAGTCTTATACAAATGTGTGGCTATTCTGTGGATTTTTCTTCCACTGCTAGAGGCGCTCTAACCGGAATTAGAATAAAAACTACTAAGAACAATCAATGCAAAGAATAATACCTACTTTTTCTATTGCAGATAACACAGACAACAAATTAGCAACTGTCAATTATTCTTCAAATTCTCACGTCGTGACATCCCCACTATTTTGTGAAGCTCTAGTTTGTGATCTGGTCATCACCGTGTTGGATTTTTGGAGCTGGAAGTGACTGTATTTGGACAAAACTGGCACAGCTGCAAGAGGATCAGGTCAGAGGTGAGGGGTCAGCTAACATAGAAAGCTGTAAACGTCATCAAGCGTGGCCTAAAAAGTAATTTTGCAGTCTTTTCAGTATAGCTTATAAACTATAATTACATTGGTGATGTCTGTCAGAAAAATGTGTTCTAATGACAAATTGTCAAACTGCCATTACTTATAGATGTGTGCTTGAACATTTCCAACTTGTTATCTTTTCATATATAAATTATAATGTAAATGATCATTTTATTCATCCTTTATTTCAATAAAGTTTGGCTTTTGTTTTTGTTTTATATCATGTATTAATCTTAATTAATTTCTACAGGAACAACTCACTCTCACTTGTCAACAACTATTATAATAATAAACACATGCATAGATTTGTAGAGCTCTTGGAATTTTTTTTTGTCATGAACATATACTGAGTCCTCCAGTATATATTCAGAGGCCAGGGTAAGTCTGGTCCTCTACAATTATGACAATAATAGACTAGAAAAGCACTCTGAGAGCGCGGACCCCCGCCAAAGTAGACCCCCTCACCCACCCCGATCACCCCCAAAATGAAATCAGTTCACATTTCCAACATATCCTGAAAATTTCATCAAAATCCGTCCATAGGTTTTCGAGTTATCTTGAACACAGACAGACAAACATACAGACAAACAAACAGATAAACGCCGGCAAAAACATAACCTCCTTGGCAGAGGTAAATATGTGAATTAATTCTAAAGTACATGTTATAAATATAATGGGAAATGTAGAAGAGAGGTCCTAGTTATGGAAGATAAAATGAAAAAAAAAAGAAAGAAAACCAGTTAGACAAAAACATTGAAAATGCCCAAAATGACATAAAAGATGTAAAACAAATCCAATGTAACCAGATGAAAATGATCTAAAAGACAGAAAAGAATGAAAACTATGTAAAAGATGATGACTGCTGTAATTGATGTTCCAGTCAAACTACTTATGTCTTGCTTAATTTTGTGATTGTGAATACAAGAGTGAATATAGATCAATAAATTTGATATTTATGATTAATTTAATATTGTTTTCATGGGGGAGGAGCCAGTAAAAAATACACACACACACACAAATCTATATTATTGCTATTCATGACACACACTTGGATTTTAAGGAGACAAATGACTGGCTCTGAGACTCCAACACAAGTTTGATACAGACACATTTAAGCCTTTAACACTTTAAATAGAAAATTCAGTTTTAAATTACCTGAAGTTGTTAAAATCTTATAAATAACAAGTCTTTAAAATGTATGTGCTATGCTATGCTATGCTATGCTATGCTATGCTATGCTATTCTATGCTCTATGCTATGCTATGCTATGCTATGCTATGCTATGCTATGCTATGCTATACTATACTGTACTATACTGTACTATACTGTACTATACTATAGAGAGTTACAAACAAATATTTGGGTAAAACCCATGTAAAAGACTATTTCTGTTTTGTTTTGGTAATATACTGGCTTCCTTGTTTCTGCAGGTGTGAAAAATATCCACAGAAGACTTTTTGGGGAGTAATAAGCATAATTTTAGCAACAGATGTGCACATGAACATTTTCAACTTCTCCTCCCTTAACTCAAGGTGATGCCCTCTGTGTTAATGTAAATACAGAAGACAAGGAATAGACTTAACGTCAGACCATTAGGTACAGGATGTAAAAACACCCAGTCTGTCTTCTTGTTGGATCTCTTCTTCCATGATGTGTTTGGAGTTATCTGAAATAATTAGAGAGGATAAGATTGGCAGACAGGGGGAGAGGGAGTGGGGTAAAGATAGGAAGGCACCTGGCTTTGAAAGGGTAAGGGGTGGGCTGTTGGCATGAGGCTGGTGGACTCTGCTTCACAGCACCTCTGGCCCCTTTCTGTCTTTCCCTCTCTCTCCCACTGACTGATGTAAATAATAATAGTGCCAGTGCTGAAAGGACACAGGTGTCGGCCATTGTGCGGCTCTGAATGGACCTGGGGGAAGCAGGTCAGGGGTCACAGGGCCACCTCAGCCACCTCTCACACCCACAGTTTTTATTCACATTGACGCTCCCTTTCAAAGGTTCCCATCTTGTCCCCACTCTTTCTCTTTCTCTTTCCCTCACTCTCTTCTTTTGTTATCGTAGCTCAATGTTTTGTGAAAACTTTCCAGAGGTCATGCACAAACTCAGTATTCAGGAAAATTAACATTCTTTGAAAATGAATCAGCTCGCACAATTAAATCAATAGCTAGTGTTAAGAAGATGAGAAAATGCAACTGTGATTTTAGGCAATATTAACATGAGAACATGTAAATCAAATAAATAGGATATAAATAGTGTTCAACTGCATTTGTTTATTACCAGAAAATGTACTGAGACACTTTAATAATAATGATAATACTCAGTTACATACAAAACTCCTGAAATCAAAATGTTTATAAGTAAAACTAGTCCTTTTGCAGAATAGCCACTTCCTCAGAAGAATATTAAATGAAAAAAAATCTATATAGTGATGTTCAATAGTGTTCCACAAAGTAACAACATGAATGTATAAAAAATTAAATTAATGACAGATTTGCATCATATGAAAACAAAAAAGCTCTGATTGACTAACTGCATGACTGAAGAGGACGCTGTACTAGTCTGATACAGATGCTTCACAGGCAAAATGCATTGGCACATTCATAAGGTTTATAATATATATATATATATATATATATATATATATATATATATATATATATATATATATATATATATATATATATATATATATATATATATATATATATATATATATATATATATCAGGGGCTATTTTTTACTGCTATTTTTGACATGTTTACCTACTACTAGTCATTCAGCTTAGTTTTGGAATATTGTATTGTCCTGCTACATGTTACAGTATTTAAATGTTATATTCTGTTTGTCAGTGAGGAAGCTTGTTTACATTCCTTATAACAGTAGAGAAGAATTAAAGACTTTTATATTAACATATTAGTATGTAACAAGTAACTGTGCCATCTCCCAGTAGTAGAATAAAAGTATTTAATAGCATTAAATGTAAATATGCAATTAAAATGCGATACCTGAGAACATTTACTGTGAGTTCACAATAAATATTCAGCAATATTTATTTTATTATTATTTTATATATCAAGAATAAAAGTATTTCATTGTCCATTTGAGATCACAAATAAATAAATATTTAAGAAAATGCAGTAATTGTTATTCGTTTGTTGCTCGTTATACTCAGTCCACAGATAAAATATCTACACTGCCCCCCTGTAAACCTTCACACTGGAGACCCCTTCTCAACAATCGCCCACCCATTCATGAGCTGAAGGGTGATAAATACACACACACACACACAGTGAACATGTGTGACCCAATATATATATATACTGTATATGTGTATGTGCGTACACACACTAATGTCATTCTTTGGCTTTAGTGCTTAGACTATTTGATGAAAGAAGCCAGATAGAGATTTGTGGACCGATGTCCTTTGTGCTCAAACAACCAGGACAAGAAAGAATCATAAATTGAGACTGGTGCATGATGGTTGAGGTGCATCGTACTATTTCCATGGATAGGTGACTTTTTATGATGTGAAACATGACATTTCTGCTGTATCAGCAGTCTTTGTGGGCAGATGTAAAACCGAGGACATATGCTATGTTGAAAAAGGTTATAGACTTATTTTACATGTCATTTGATTTTACTACTGTCGTTCAGATTGTCTTATTTCATCTGTTGACTTCGGAGTTAACTAATAAGCCTATGCCTTCCAGATATTTCAACAAAATTCAGCATCTATCGCAAACCTTTCATACGGGACAATATTCTGCCACCTTTAAAGTTTTATGCTGAGTCAGTGAGCAGTCACCCTCAACTGTCTGTCTTAGCCTTGACTCTTGGCAGCTGTAATGAAAATGGTTTATCTTGATATATATCTTGCACTAAATCCCAAAGCAAAACCTCGTTGATAGCACACAGAGGATATCAATTATAATGCATAATGCAGTGTTTATGTGTCTGTTTGTTTTCGAGTCTTCTCAAAGTGGGTGTACGCTCCTCCGCCTATGAGATCCATGCTTGGTGGAGATGGAGATACTAGAGAAGGGTGAGAGGATTTATTACCTAGCATTAGGAGCACTAATCTGTTGCAGGTGTTTCTGGCTGTTCTCCCAGGCCATGGCTGCTCTCCTCCCCAGGAGGCCCCACCATATTTGTGTGTGTTTGACATAGAAAGAAACAGAAGAGAATGGAGGAGATTTTTCCAAAGCATGTGTCATACTATCTCTACAGTTTTCTCAAAAGTCAAAAGTGCCAAGATAAAAATGAAGAGAACATGCATTTGACTGGCTTCTTACCAATAAGAAGAGCAGTAAAACAAGAGGATTATGTAGCTCCTCAGTCTATTTTTTCAAATCACACCATAAAACAATGTAATCTTTTCTTTTTTTCTTTTTACAATGAATATACAGTAATATGTCTTTATCAGCGGGGTCCAACCTCTAGGGTGTATTACAATAAAGAAAGACCACCACGATGGATTGAGCCAACAACTTCACAGGAAGCAAGCAGAGCCTTCGAGGATGATGAACAAAGAGACAAAGGAACCCACTGAGAAAGTCCTGCTCTGTGGGAAGTCTGCAACGCCCACTGTGGCCAAATTTGGAAATGACAAACTAAATGAAGCAGAGAAAGAATAGAGATACAGAGGAATTCAGGGGTGAATGGGAGCGTGAGCTTGAATATGGAAAAGATTGTTGGTTAGTATTTCAGTAATTTAAAATCCAAAATAAAAGTCAGACATTTTCAGCTAGACCTCAGTCAGCAAAATCTACGTACATATCAAAACTTTATGCCAAAAATTTGATATATTCTGCTAAATGTAGAATGTAGAATACAATTAGTATTGGTTTAAAATGAAAACATCCTGCAGTCAGATGCTGCTATGGAGAAGTCAGGACGAAGGAAATATTACTTTGGCACTACTGCCCTCCTGTGGAACTGTAAGGTAGTATTCAAATCAGGTATGACAAGATGTTCTAGTAATACAGTGTTTTTCAACCTTGGAGTTGGGACCCCATGTGGGGGGCCATGTGGAGTTCAAATGATGGTCATCTGAAATTCCTAATAATTGATCAAAAAAAAAATATATAAAAAAATATGATGAGTTAAGAGAGACAATCACAACTGAAGCACTGTGGTACTGTTTATGTGTCAAATGTTCATTGTGGTTAAGTGAAGATGCTGCAGCCCCTTCTTAATGTATAATTTGAGTTATTGTTTGTTTAATATTAATTTGTACATTTCTACATATCCTGACCAAGGAAAAAAATTCTCCCTTTGTGCAGTAATCTACACCGAGCTTTTCTGCCTCTGTCCATAATAATATGTACACTATATTACCAAAAGTATTCACTCACCTGCCTTTAAATACACTCAAGTGACATCCCATTCTTGATCTATGGAGTTTAATATGACATTTCTGTATTTTGCAAGTGTGTGTGTGTGTGTGTGTGTGTGTGAGAGAGAGAGAGAGAGAGAGAGAGAGAGAGAGACAGAGAGAGACAGAGAGAGAGAGAGATATTTGGATATGGATATTTTCATGCTGCAAAGTTTGTGGGAACAGTAGTGCATAAAGTAAGGTCCATAGGTGAGAGACTTTGATGTGGATGAATTTGACTGTAATGAACAGAGTCCCGACATCAACTCCATAGAACACTTTTAGGATGAATTAGAGCACACATTGAGAGCCAGGCCTTCGGTCCAACGTCAGTGTATGATCTCACAAAAGCTTCTGGGAGGAATGGTCCCATAAACACATTCCTAAACCTTGTGGAAAACCTTCCCAGAAGAGTTGAAGCTATTGTAGCTGCAAAGGGCGAACCCATATGACTGTATGGATTAAGAATGTGATGATAAGTTCATATGCAAGTCAAGGCAGGTGTGTGAATGCGTTTGGTAATATAGGGTATTATATAGACTAAATGTTGTCTAAAATTGGAATTAATGTTTATTTGCAACATAGTATAGCAAACTATTGCAGGATCAAAAGCAAATACATTTTAGCAAACAAGTCTCCATTTGGAATGTCTCAGGTCATCAGCAGTTTGTGATGTTAAAATGGGGTCATGAGCCAAAAAAGGTTGGGAACTACTATATCAGTATCTGTGATGCACATTGTCAGTTAAAGAATACATGCAAAAAAAAAAAAAAACAAAACCACAAAAAACCCAAAACCTAAATTTAACTTTGAGTGTATGAAAAACATTTTAATATAAAGATCTGCATAGGTAAGGCCTGAGTTAGTAAGTACTTAAAGACTGTAAATGACTTTTGTTATGAAATATTCTTTCAGATTTGAATGAAACTGTTAAGAAATATTACAGATAGAGAGACAACGTGAAAGACAGAATACATGCTAACAGTATTCACTTAACCATGAATATGCAGATGCAATACGAGGTATGAACCAGATAGTAAAAGTTAGGCGTGTGACGAGACACTCACCTCATGAGACGAGACACAAGATTGGGTTCACGAGATGGAGATGAGATTTTAAGAAAACTAAATTACAAATTATATGAATGGACAACAGACTTTTATTTAACTAAGTTGCAGATGGATTTTATAACTCTGTAAGCATTAACTTCTAATGAACTTCTTCCTTTAAATGAACATCTTCCTCCACAAATTGAAACTAAAATAAAATGTTATAAAAGTTTAAATAAAATAAATACAATTATATATTTCTCCTCTTTTCAAAATCAAATGTGGTGTTTGACTGTTGTTGAAGTGAACTGAAGTCAAATGAAGTTGAGGTGTGAATGTGTTTGTCAGTGTTGTGTGGTTTGTCTATTTTCTTGGCAGGTGCAGTTGTTGATTTGAGTACTGAGCTGTGGTGCTGCTGGAAATGGCTCTGCATTCTGCTCATATTAGCCGCACCGTACGGCATTGTTTGCATACAGTGTCGTGCCTGGGGGTGCACACCAGCACCCACAACATGGGGAAACGCCTGGATAGTGACGTCCATATAACAGTGTCCAGTTTAAACAGTGCGTCACAGGAGAGCCACGCTTCCCGCACTCCTGACGTACAGAAACAGAGTTAGAGAAAGACAGGGAGAGAGAGAGAGAGAAAGTAAGCTGGGGCAGGAGATGATGGCGTGTCACACCGTCACAGTCTGCATATTGTCCTTGTCATATTAGTCACTCTCTTGCTAGTTATAATTTCTGCCAGGAACCCAAAATGCTGCCGAATAAATGATTTGAAAGTGGCGTGGGCGTAGCCAACCGTAAAACCTGGGTTTTCCAATGTCATTCTGGCTGATTGCTGGATAACAAATCTCGTGAGACAGAATTTTAACGTGACAAGAAATTTCACCCAATTACATCTCGCGAGATCTCTTCACACCCCTAGTAAAAGTTGATTTTGGACATTAAATTAATACAAAATTAGACTTATGCCATTGGAAACAATGGCTAGGGGTATATCCTGGAACACTCTCAATTCTGAACCAGACAGCTATGATGTCATGACATGAAACATCCCCAGGTCATGACCTTTCATTTGCATTTGAATTGAAGTCAATGAAATTGCTCCAGAGATATGAAGAAAAGTTTTTAGGGAATAAACTTTTGAGTGGCCGCTTGTGGGCAGTGTAAAATTGAATACATTCTTCCACTCCATGATTTTCATTGATATGAAAAACATGGAACTTCGAAGTTAACATCTTTTGGCGGCAATTAGACCAAAAATACAATATTCCTGAAACTCCATTCTGGGATATAATTAAATATAGAACTGTTCACAGTATCATCACATCCAGTATGTTAATATAATATTATACATAAATATTCCACAGATTGAAACCAAACACAGGTCAATAATATCACAGGTATTCAAGTTATGGAATGTAATTGTAGGAGTTTCGCATGATGTAGTTTGTAACTGAAGGTAACCAGTCTTTGGTAATAGTCACAACGTAGGTGATCCAAGGGTAGTACAGCTCTGGTTGTCTTGTTGCTCCTGTAATGACGATGTTCAAGGCTGCATCTGTGGCAGGATAGGCTGGAACATTAGTAATTCCCCTGGGAGGTAGAAAAATAATGTATTTAGCAACTATGCATGACATGTGTTCAAAGCCTACACCAATACAAGAAATACACTCCAAAATGTTGAAGCTCTGACACATCACTGTGCATTTATCAACATGATGCACCTCAGGCTGTTGTATGTGTATGTGTCTGTATCTGACTCACCTGACTTTTTCCATAGCTGCATCGGTATCAATGAGACCCAACGTGCAGATAGAGATGGTTACATTGCTTTGCTTCATTGCTAATTCGTGTTCCAAAGCTCCAAAGAAACCATTCAAGGCAGATTTTGTTGAGCTATATGGTGCAACAAAGGGACTGGACAATTTACCTGTGGAACATCAACAACTCTAAAATACATTTATGACAGATGTACATGTTCTAAGTAAAGATGGTCATATATTATCAAATATTACTTTTGGTATCACTATACGAGTATAAATGTATTAAGGATTTATAAATGAGTTATAAGCACGCACCACTTTTATCAGTTGTTATATATATATATATATGTATATATATATATATATATATATATATATATATATATATATATATATATATATATATATATATATATATATATATATATATATATGTGTTGTAACTGACATACCACATTAAATAAACTTAAAAATCATATACAATAGTGCCTTATTCCTTTCTAAATAGGGATCATCCTTCATTTCCATCAGCAGCATTAACATTCTACTGTCATACCAGCTATAGCTTATATTTATTAATAACTTAAAACTATTTAATCACTGTCTGCATATTGTGTATCATATGCCATTTCTACTTGTACAAAAGGCGTTCTGTCTGCTCATGTGACAGCTTGTGGCATCAAAGAGCAGAGCATTCATTTAAAAAGTAGTGGTTATGGTTTCCTCTCTGAAGCCTCAGTGAATTATTTTATGGTCTGGAAGATAACTGATCATTGACAAGAGATTAGAAATAATAGACTGTTTATGTTTGTTATACTGTTAATGAACTGTTAGCAGTTGGCACTCTGTGTGGACACTTAGCACATGGGCTTTTTGGCCATGTTAAGAGTTAAAATGTTATTGTAATTACAATGAATTAACCTTATCGTCAGAGTTCAAACAGAATATATTGTAATATAGGTGTAATTTGAGCTACCACTAGCACACTACAATGTGCTTTATAACTCCATGCTCACCACAGGGCTCCCCTCTTATGTAGAAATTTAAATTACTGTGAAGAGTTATTTCTTACTACTGTATACGGACGACATACACAGTGGAATATATGTGTGTATATATATATATATTTTTTTGTTTTGTTTTGTTTTGGTTTTTTGGTTTTTGTGTGTGTGTGTGCATGATCTTCACTTGAGCTTAACAAGTGTTTTAAATCACTAAGAACTTTAGCAGGTCATAAATGTTGGTGAATCATTAGTAAATGGTCATGACATTACATGACATGACATGACATTACATGACATGACATTACATGACATGACATTACATGATGATAAAGAAACAAGATAACGTCCGTTAAGCAACTTGTATTGGGATGTAAATGTGCAGAACACAAAGCATAAAGTGGATGCTCTTTGCCTTTAGCCTGTATTAAGGTTTATGAAAATTGTCTTACATATTGATTACTATAACGTATCTAGAATGCAATGAATAACCTGAATATGACCTGTTCATAAATCACTATTGTTTGTCCACATTTATAGTCATTATACTACACTGAATTGATGTTTATGTTTAAATTGATTTAAATATTATTTACCTAAGAGTGATGAAACAATCACAAGTGATCCTTTATTTTGCTCCAAGGAGGGCAGGGCTCTCCAGGCCATCTGAATATAGCTGAAGAAATTGACCTTTGGAAAGTACATACCCACACATATGCACCACACACAAATGGGTCAGTTTTTATTTTTTTTAAATCTACTAACAGACTATTAAAGAGCTGCATTACCTGCATCAGCCACCTGCTGTGCTCCATGTCACCTTCCCACATGCTGAAGGGGGATGGACCAATGTGGTTGAGAATGACATAATCCAAGCCTCCAAGCTTTTCCAGAGCAAAATCTACCACTTTGTTAGGGTCTGTCTCACTGGCCATGTCTGCTGTGATGTAGAGGGCTTTCTGGGCTCCTAAGCTGAGACACTTTTCTGTCACCTAGAGGTCAAGATCACAGAGAACCTGTCAAATGTGCAATATAGCTACAGGAAAGGATAAGAAAACACCTGAGTTTTAATTAAACAGATATTGATATTAAGTAACCTGTAGCCAGTAAGTTGTATTTATGTATATTCTTGTCACACTGCTGTATATCATACAGTTAATACAGTTCAACATTAAAATCTAGTCACTTTGACAGAAAGAAATGACTAGATTTCTTTCTGTCTTTCAGTGTTTGCCAATTTGACCTTACTGAAACTTACAGATTATAATGTAACTTCATGTATATCTACTGACCTGTGATAAGACCTTCTCCCTCCTTGCTGTAATCACAATCTGAGCTCCGAAGCGAGCATAATGATATGCCACTTGTTCACCAATACCTGTACTGGCCCCAGTCACCAATACCCTGGCACCTCTAAGAGACTCTGAAACAAATGTATATACTTATTTTAGTATATTAATGTAATCAAAATCAATACACCATACAGCACTGAAATGATAAACAAGCATCTTAACTTCAGATAAATGACACAGACTGTTACTTTATTTTTTTCATTTTGACCTCCAAGAGAAGCTGTTACCATAAAATGATAAAAAGTCCTCAAGGGGGTGATTGTGGTTAAAGTACATCTGTCTGTAGTCTAGAGGTGACATAAACACCCACACTCCTCTGTCCTCACATAATATTGTAGTACATTTGCATGAAGTAATATATAGAGGTTACCATGGCTGCTCCATTGACAGTAGTACAGTTTAATGACCTTTTAGGACTTTGTATTTTCATCCCTTTTTTGCTCAGTGGGAAAAAAATTATCTCCAAATGTGTTTATTTTGTTTGTGACAGACTTTTGTGTTATAGAGTTCTTTTATGGGTAACTAATTTCTCCATCTTAATCCAAATGAACTCTGTGAAACCTCTTGGATTAAGCAGAAACTGCATTGCTACAAAGCTGAAAACAGAGGTGTTTTCATGAGCTTATGAAAAGGTGATTGTTTAGAGACAGACTAGTTGTTGCATGATATAGAACAGTGTTTCCCAAACGTGGAACTCGAGGCACACTATCCTGCTTGTTTTAGATGTTTCCTTCTTAGAACACCCCTGACAGTCATTATCAGTCTTCTACAGAGCTGGATGATAGGCTGATTGTTTGAATCAGGTGTGGTTGGAGAGAGAAACACCTAAAACATGCAGGATAGTGTGCTTCGAGGACCAGGGTTGGGAAACACCGATATAGAATATGATGCAGTAGAGTTAAATCAGCATTATCCATTTACAACCATACAATACAGAATACACATCCATGCAAGCAATAGGCTAATATTACTTCAAAAACAACTCTGTCAGGATGCATCTTACTGCAAAATGCATGATTTTACCTTTCACATATCATGTGTTTTGATTATTAAACACCTTTTGATGTAAATATTTGAATAGAAACTATTACTATAATGGGATCATTTTAGTGTTGCATTACTAGACTAATTTGTTTTAAGAGCACGTTCTAAATACCACTAATAATCACTAATGATTCACACCACATAATCTGAATTATTATGGAACTTGACTGCACACTGCCTCCTCTCAACATGCCCAAATGCCCTTTCTTTGTTTAAGTCTGCAGTCAGTGAGCATGTCCAATTTTCTTCAATTGCTCATTTATGAATGTTTCCTAAATCCCTCCAACCTTAGGGAACATCATTCTACCATTATCCTTGTTGGATGTAGATATTTTCTGTCATATATCTATAATATAATCTAGAAAGTCTACGGTACACGACTCCTGTTTGATAATGTAACAGCTCTAAGAACACCTGTCACCACCTTCCTGGCCAGTCTGTACATGCATGTATATTACAAATGCAGTAGTAAAAATATATATAAAAAACAACAACACATAATTAACAAATAGATAATTGAATGCTAAAATGTAAGGAATGTGATTTTCTTTAGATTTTGCAGTAATCGCGTCTCTTACCAGCATTAAAAGTTGGTTCACTCCATTTGACAGCAAGAAAAATAACACTTACACTAGCTAATAATACTTTTGTGAAAGTCTTCATTTTGCTAGACTTTTGCAAGTTACGTTAACGTACTTTTCTAACTATGCTCAGACTTGTATGTTTCAGGTTCCACAACTCCTCCAAAAGGAAATATGTAACTACGCTCAGACTTGTAGGTTTCAGGTTTATACTCAATATGTTCTACTTTTTCTTGACGTAAGTCAAGGTGGGCGTGTTCAAGTTTACTGAAGCCAACGCTTATACTTTTCCTGAGGTATTAAAAATTATTATCAGATAATCCTATCATACCTTTACTATCTAAAAAAATTCAATCGATGATTTAAAAAAGCAATGGTCTGAAAATTATTGTTACAGTTTCTGGGGGGAAAAATTACAACCAGAACGAATCTGCTGTTCTGAAATATCAGTCTCCGCAGGCTGTTGAAATGCAACTTTATTAACAAACCACTGACTGTACAAGGCTGGGTCGTCCTTCATCGGAGCTAAGCATAACATCTTTAGCCACCCTGTTCTGGACGTATTTGGAAAACAGTTTTGTCATTAAAGAGAGTCACATTGCTGTGGGCTATGGCGGCAAAGGTTTTGCCCGTGGTGAAGTTAGTATTTTTGTCTGCTTTTCTTGTAACTCCTTATTAGTAACCCTTAGCTAATGTAGATGCTAACCTAGCTTCTCCATTAGGCACTTAGCTAACTACTGTTTGGATTTTTAACCAATCCAGATAAGTTACTCGCAGAGAAACCCCCGGATGTATAGTGTGTTAAACTATATTCTTATATAGTTCTGTGACCTCGGGATTCCATTAGTATAGGTTTAACTTTGGGTGCGTATGTTCTTTCGTTAACAGACTTGCTACGAAGGTGACAATTGCTGGAGGAGCTTTGTATGTGGCCTATGACTCTGGTCTGCTGGGAAGCAGTGACCAGGGCTCCAAGGCCCTTGAGAAAGCCAAGGCTGCAATACCACCTGCCATAGAAGAATGGCTGAAGTACTTCGGCTTAGAGGTACACTCCGATGTGGTCCTTATTTACCTATACTGCAAGACACTTATTAAGATTGTGGATTCTGTCTTTGATGCAGAGAAGTCCCACAATAAGCAATTAGAATGGTATCTGTTTTATTCTGTGCATAGTTAAATTATTTCAGAAAACAGTTTCATTCGTTTACTGTTCATCCATTACTGTGGTATTATTTTAAACCTTGATTACTTCTAATAATGGATGTTAAAGGACAACAGTTTGTCCACCATAATTTAAAACAGGAAGGGATAATATGACAGTACAAGTATAATAAAATTGATCAAACTTGGTTGAGTTTTTATTCTTTACAATGAAACCAAGCACATCACACCATTTTCAGTGGTACTTGGAAATAAGTGGGTCTTGTCAAAGGCTGTTATAATAAAATTAATTGTAATGACATTTTGGTGGGATGTTGAGCTGATTAGTCCTGCTATCCCATGTTATGAAACTATGCAAACAAATGGGGGAAAAAAGGCCAGTTTTCAACATTTTTGTCTTTTGAAGTAGGGAGATTTTTTTTTTAAATCAGTGGTTCCACTTGTGAAGCCTAATATCAGTTACTATCTGTCTCAATGTCAGCAAATATGAATATTGATTAAATCAAGATTAATCAGCCAAACTCATTGTCTTTCTGTAGCTGACTTCCATCACATTTAATTATTTCCTGAACATTTTATAAAAATAAATAAATAAATCTGATGGGAGAACACATCAAATGCATAACAAAGCTGTCACAGCACCCAGGTCCTGCACAGTTGTACAACATGTAATGATGAGTAACCAAGTGATCAGCCAAAAACAATTCCTTTCACATTTCCCACATGATCTTATGGTTAGTGGTGTGTGAATACCGTGTAGTGTATCAAATGTGTCTCTAATTAATAGATCTTCTGTGTTCCCAGGCTCAGCTTCCAACCATGCCTCAGATCGAATTCTCCCCTGTTAAGTCATGGAACTCTGGTAAGTATTAGGTAGTCAATGAGATGCTTGTTTGAGAGGCTATAAAGTGGTAACATTGTGGAATTTAATTTGTGGTTCATTTGTAAAACCAATCTTATTAGTTTTTGTTTCATTTATTTGTGTATTTGGACCCTAATAGTTCAAAAAGTTAGAATTTGAACCCTCCAGCTGCTGCAAAGCTATCTTTATATTAATTGTGGCAAAAACTGAGTGAATTTCTACAACTCGTTTCAATTGCTTCTTAAATTGTTACATTTCATGACTACTTTTCCACAACATTTGGACATTTAAGGTCAACACTTCTGATAAACATTTCTTCAAGTAAGATAGAATTGTTAGTAGCAGTGGTTGTAGTCCATATTGAAAATATGTCCAAACTTCAAGTCAGTCACCTGAAATGTCCAGTTTTTGTTTATATTAACAAACACAAGTAGTTGAACTGGATAGAACAGCACAGGCAACTGAATGAGGCCCTGTCCACACAGCAACGCAACAACATTCATTCGTAAACAAGACAGCAACTGTCATGGCAGACACGGAGTACTGGTCATAGCAGAGCTGCAGCCACTGCTAAGTTTACTGGTGTTACAGAAGGAAAATCTACTAATGTTAAATCAACAAGACAAGCAGTAGAGATGCCTACACACGCGTTGTTTATTTCGGGGTGCGTTTTGTGCCCGTATGAGCATGCACTTTACTTCTTCTATTGTTTGGTGTATCTGGTGCGACTGTCTTACAGTGCACCTAGAGGTGTGGCATGTGTACATTATTTTCAGCATGTGTTTTATTGCCATTTTTATTATGTGATGCGTTACGTTTTCTATCCAGTACAAAACGAAACCTTGTTGTGTTGCTGTGTGGACAGAGCCTCAATGAAGAATTCAGAGCCAAGCATTACATTTACAGTTTATGTAGATCATTGGGAAAGGTTTTAACATACATAATTCCATTTAAAAAATAAAATGTCACACTTTTAATTTCTAAAAAAATATCTTCTATTATGTTGATGGATTCAAGTCGTCAATAACAATTTCTTTTCTATTATTGCAGGAGTGAGGTGGACAATTTCAACACTTTCAGAAGCCCCAACAAAAGCAACTGACTACACAAATCAAAGTTTGCAATACTTGAAAGACCTCACCAAGTAAATATAAACCCTGTGGGAAACCCAACTTGTATTTATCTTTTTGACTTTTGCACTCAAGAATTTACCTCTTTAAAGAGTTGTATCCCTCACAAGAACAGATGTCCAACTTGGGGAAAAAACTGCTAGAACATTACTTGTAAAATGCAACTTTTCAGAGTGTTGTCCCTGTGCATGAGTACTTTTATGCTCCAATAAAAGTGATCTTGGTTTATTGTTCAGTTGTACATGGAACAGAAAGTGAAAGGTGTTTTAAAAAGGGCATTGTTTATAGAATTAAATTTGGTCCAACATTTTTGCCTTTTCTTTAACCATCCATGTTTTCAATGTCTGTGTACATATATATATGCAATACATCAAGTGTGAGTTAATACATGAATCTTGCATTACTTTTGTCTGTTTTATTGAATCAAAGACCTTGATGATAGCAGTGTATTCAAAGAATGACACTAAACAAATGTGCAAAAATCTTTATTAACCATGACTGAATAATAACACAACTGCCTGTTGATGCTGCTACAACTTCAGAGCGGGAGGAGGAGGCTGAAAGTATTTAGAATGCACATTTGCAGTTCCACTCTGCACAAAACAAAAAAAAAAAGAAAAACACTTCACAACACAGCACCAGTATTGGTGATGTAAAACATCCACTCATCTGGATTGTTCAGTGTTTTAATGTGGGTCTTACAAACTGCACTGAATCTTCAACAGTCACGTCCACACTGTCCAGAAAAAGGGAGTTTTCAGAGTCTTGAGGCACTCCGTTCCAATGATGATGCATGCAGGCTATTGAAAGCCAAGAGTAACATTAACAGTATACTTATCAGTTAACTAGTTCACTGAGGGATACACTGAAAGACTTAAAGAAGGCAAAATAGAGGCAACTCTAACTAGGACAGTGAAAAAGCCTGGATGAAAAGCATACTAAAGCTTCGCCATCATGTTTGCAAAACTAAGACAAAGTTGTTAAGTGTAGACTGCGAGTTACATACGGTCAACAAACTGGTCTTGTAGTTGAGGATATCTGTGAATCTTCCATTTAATTTATGTACACTTATAGTCAAAGCTGGTAGTGTTTTAATGGGATGGTTGTGTAAATGAGTGTAATCACAACAGGTAACACATGGCATTATACACAAATTGTACAGCTTAATATTGCTACTTTTTTTTCTTCATGCATGTGATGTAAAGTATATACTGCTGCATTTTGTTATGAGGAAAAAAAAAATCAATGTTGGCCAATTATAAAGCAAACCATAACCTGAAAATGTAAACTTTATACATTAAAGTGCTCCCCACATTATCAGCAGTGAGATTATACAACCATTGATAATGCATGTTATATTTAGATATAGTTTTATGCTGCATTAATAGCAGAATGCAGCACATATAGAAGTAATGGTTGCAAAAGTTTCCTCAAGCTGTCAGTGTCAATATTCTGTGAAGAGCACTGAACCTCTACAGGAATACCAAATAACAGCCTTCATATGCTATGACAGACTAAAAGCACGGTCAGAATCTATACACTATTGCAAAACGACAAGCCAGAAGGCACTTGATGATTTTGGTGGAATCAGGTTTACATGACAATTTAGTATCCTATCCCCTGTACATCGGACACATTAGGACTCATACTGTTAAAACTAGGAATTGGAGTTCAAGGTTAAATTAAAATATTTAATTGCACTGTTTTAATTAGATTTAATATGCAGCCAATTGGTACGCTAGGGTGTTCATTATGGTGCAAACAAGCAGAGTTAATTTGAATGGATGCAACTTCTGAAATAAAAGGCCCACATTCAGGTGAATTTACAATACTGTTTCATTTCTATTCTCCAATCTGACAAAGTGGCTTTAAGTGCTTTTGAGCAGCTTGTCTGATACATTTTTAAATCACATCTGTGAGAATGTCCAGACAACATGACAACTGTATTTTGTAGGTGCTGGGCATCTTTATCTGTCCAAACTTCAAATAAAAAGAACAGCAGCAACTATAAAACAATGTGACTCCTCCTCTTAGCAACAACCTAGCATAGCAGTGCTAGTACTGCTGTGCATATGGAAAACATATTGCACTTTCTTCTGAGCAAAGCATATTAACCTTTTAACCCTGTAATGGCTTTGATTAACAGGTTAGAACAATGAATGAAATATAAGCAGATGGAGGGAGGCTGGAGATAAGGTGTCCACTATGTCTAAGTGGTTTTGACCAAGTCATAGACATGGATATGAAAGTCATCGTCATATTTGATATAGTAGACAGAGGGCTTGGCTGGGACTTGGAAGATCACCAGGCCGGTTCTCTTCACACCCTTGTCAGTAACATACTCCACTTGTTTTCCCACCAAGCTTTCCGTCTCTTCTCCTGGCTTCCTGTCTGCAGGCAACAGGTGCTTGTTTTCTACAGGAAATGGTTGAACAATGGAAGGGGGGGAAAAATTTCAGTTTTATTTTTACTTTTATCCTTGTAAATAAGAGATCTCTTCAGACCCATTAATACATTTTTTTTAAATCTCTAGAGGATACGACCTTCACAGTTTTACTTAAAAAATAAGACAAAACACCATCTACTACAAAAGACATCCTATAAAAAAAAATCAAAAGTAAAAGATATATCTAAAATGACTGTTGAATTACAGCGTTCCCCATCAAAACAATTATTTAATGTAAAAAAACAAAAAACTTTTAATCTCTTGGGACTCAGGGAAATTTAGAGAATCACATTTCACTTTTAATCTTACAAATACAATTAATTATCACCTGTTTATTTTGAGAAAAACATAAGAAAACATGTATGTTCACCTCAACATTTGAGTGTAACTTAAATATCAACTGTAGCAATGTTGTCATAAGGATAACAAGCTTCTAATGTCCTACATTTATAAGAACAAATCAACCTCAAATTCCTTAGGGTTCTGCCCAAAGGATTAATAAAGCTCTATCTAATCTAATCTAATCTTTCAAGCAAAACCTCCAATACATTTATTACTAACCATTTTGTCTTCCTCACAAAACTGCAGAAGTGGAGTATTTCTTCTTTACAAAGTGTTAAGAAATATACTTATATGGTTTTGAGGGTTTTCCTGTTTTTAAAATCATTGGAAATAAACCCCCAAACTTTGTAAAGATTTTTCAAACAAGTGTTGAAAGTCTTTGTCAACACAATCTTACTCATCGTGTCCTTTACACTCAAACTGATCGGGATGCAAAAAAAAGAAAAAGTATTGCTATATGTGTCAATAATTCCCACTTTCAAGATGAGACTTGATCAGTGATTTCTGTGGATATTTGTGTGAGTGTATCAAGTGTAATATCCAAATATTTCTTGGATTACTATCAACTATGTGTACATGTTTAAACAGATCCATCTAAACTCAAACAGTCTCTGAAACTGTTGTTTGACTTGTGGTTAAAACAGTAACTTGCTACAGAAACACTTTTTTTGTAATAATACATATCCAATTTCCATTCAAAAAACCCCCTCAAATCAAAACAATTCTTGATTAGTAAAAGAAGGCAAGATTCCATGTGTCCATGTGACTGCAAGAAGGTTCTAGACCAGGGGTGTCAAACTCATTTTAGTTCAGAGATCGTATGTAGCTCAGTACCATCTCAAATAGGCTGGACCAGTAATAATGTCAACTGCAACATTTTCTCTATGATTTAGGGCAAAACATGTAAAATACATAATGAAAATGTTTACACCTACACACTATACTTTAAAAATGTTAATAACATGAACCTAAACTTTTAAAAAGTGCAATTTTCACACTATCACGTCTTATCTTATTAGCTATACACATACATGACAACATTTAAGGTTGCATAGTATGTATGTAAAATTGTTTTTACATTTAAAGATTTTCATGCAATTTATTTACCTTTTTTTTTAATAGTAAAATAAAAAGAAAGATTTGGAATTGTCATTATAGGTTATTATGACAGCATTTTACTTGCCTGACCCACTTGAGGCATGGGCCTTGAAGTAAAATAATTTCAAGACCCTTGATTGTTAATATCAGTCTAAATTTTAGACTTTGCAAATTCATCCCATGGGCTGGATAGAAGCCTTTGGGCCATTTTTGACCCAAGGCTGGATGTTTGACATCCCTATTCTAGACAATGGGGTTCTAGAAAGACTAAGTTAGTGAATGAAGTAATCAAATGGCTCCATGAAGACATGCAGAACAGTGTGGTAAACTCACATGGTCTGCACAGAACATTCACTGGATATTCCAAAGTGGAAAAAGTGGTTTATGTCTGAGTGGTTTCGCTTGATCTTATCTACAAAAAGCCTTCAGATAAGATTCCATGAGACTTAATGACACTTTGTGGCTGATCACTATGTCTCTGTTAATCGCAAATTACCCATACCTGCTTCAGGCAAAATCCTGAGATCTCCATCAGCATAGTCATCCCACAGCTGGTACATATAAAGAACGGGGTCCTTTTCATAAGTAATGTAATACCAATTGGTCATAATTGGAGCTCTGGAGAGGACCATGCCTCTCCATTCATTCTTCTCTCCATCTTCTTTTTCAAACAAATGCTCAACAGCTTTTCCCACCAGCTCCTCTGCCCCTAGAGGTATCTTGATTTTATTATTAACTGTGGAGAAACATAGTAAATATAAAAATGAGAAAGGGGGCAATAAACAGTCTCAACGTTTGAATTTAAATATAAACTGTAAATGTACAGGACAAAAATAAACTTACCAACTTTTTCAGACAAGACTTGGAGGTTGGACACCCTTTCATCCTTGAACAGTTCAATTCCGTAGACGCAGTCGAAGCCGTCGTACTTCACCATGAATAGCGATGGGTTGACACTTAGCCTGTCGAGTACCGTTCCCTTCCATTTGCTCTGGTTTCCTTTCTCACGCCAGTTATGCTGTATGCGGACTCCCAGAATGCTGTTAGGTTCAGGGGTCACTGTGTCATTCAGTTCCCCGCTACTTCGCTTTCTGGTTAAAAAAAAAAAAAAAAAAAAAAAAAGGAAAGATATGCACATCTCCACAGATAGGCAATCAACTTATTTGTACTGTAAATTATTTTCAAGTATTTTTTGTTACAAAAGGTGTGGGTGAGACAGACAAAACAGATTTGACTGTATTTATTGTTAACAAGATAAAAATTACATAACTATATGTTTGACAGTTTCAACATGTCACGCCCTGGGTATGTTTCAAAGGGCATTCATTATCTTGCTGAAACATCCACTTTTGACATCAATCGAACTGTAACATGAAGCACGTGGGTTTGAAAATGAAATGTTACTGGGCATAGTTGAATGACTTAAGAGTAGTGATAGCCTAATATAGATTTTTTTGGGACCAATATCAATTCAAATTTTTTTTTTTAACATCAGGTTTACCCAATGACCAATACAGGCCGTCGATATTTCTAAGCCGATGCTGGTTTTTTTTTTCTGTCTTTTCTCTAGCAAATGTCAGATAATCTTCTTTACTTACAATTACAAAATAAAAGTTATGATAGTGGCATGGAAAATAAGAGCATATTGTAGGCCTGGGCAATATGACCTTAAATCAATATCACAATAAAACAGTTTTACCTTGATAATGATAAATATACGAAAGATGGAAGTGCACACAGACATGCGGTTTTGGTCTGTAACCATGGACGTCCCTTTCCGTCTTATAATACTATGAGGCAGTGCACTCCATACTGTCCCCTGCTACAGAAGTGAAACTAAAATTTTATGGTCATGTATCTTTTCTCTACCTCCTGAAGCCTCACAAACTTTCATTTGAGTTTTATTATATGGATACATACACATAATAAATTATATACATATAATACATATAAAAGTTATATACATATAATAATTTTAATGTAACAGTGATAATTGTTTAGTATGACAAGCTTGGTGTGATGGCAGCGCAAAACCTGTTTCCTAAGTAACATTAGCTAATCTGTGACACTGCATTTCATGTCCTTTAACTCAACATGATCTTTGTGGAATTGAAATATTTCCAAATTACAGATGCCAAATTTCTTTCTGGAACAAGCACAAGACTTTTATTTTCTTTTTTTATTAAAACGCCAAATTTACCAACATGGGTAAAATGACATCCGTTATCATAGTACATTTTGGTAACAGTAATTTTTTGTTTATCAGCCAGGCCGAGCAGGCCATACAAATTAAAAAAAAAAAAAAAAAACATAAGTATCGGCCCGATATATCAACTAGCAGATATATCGGTCGATCATTACTTAAGAATGATTTTTAATACAATATTATCACATATGCATAGTCCTAACACATTCCTCCACCACTGCATTGATGAGATAACTACAGTAGTATATACCAGTGTACATGTCTACAGCTGTTTGTAACATTATGACTTCACCAGTACTGGGATCATGCAGTGTGATGGCACACACTGGAGCTTTGTTTTCACATACCTGCCCCTTTTCTTGGACATGCCTCCAGGAATTTAACAGCTACAGATGAAGACAAAGACAAACATTTAAAAACTCAGTTATTATATAGGTGAGTATGACAAATATAACTAATACCACCTTATTTATCCAGGTGTGTGTGTGTTAAAGTGGAGCAGGCTGTGACCTACAATACTGGAATGACAACTTCAGTAGCTCAAAGATTAACATGATGGAATGATTTCCTTGGTATTTTACAGAGGTCACAGTCTGTAATAAACACTCCTTTCAAGCGAAACTGTAGTGTGTTTTTGTCATATATACATATATATCGGTACATGGGTATATATTAAGGTAGTAAATTGCCAAAGTCTTGCCTTCATTGAAAATACAAGGGTTATAGGAAAATATGGCTGGTACAACTTCACTAGAAAACGTCAGCCATCTCAGTAACGTTAGCTACTTGCATGGTGCTTCACAGAACTTAACATTAGCAACATATGGTGACAGAACGATATGACCAGCGAAAATGCGATAATTCAGCCCAAAGCCCACCTGTCCTGGACCACAGCAAACAGCTACACTTCTCATACTACTGTAGGTTAACAGAAACACTCATTTGTCCTAGCTCTGCCTCAATGCAGATGAGTACAGGCGGCTACGCTACACCCGCTCCTCCGTGTCCCTGTTAGCAGCTAACAACCAATAGCCACAGCTGCCTGCTTACGCGCTTGACCTCCCTTTTGAAAACATTCCCATTACCTTTACGCAGATTTCATATCAGTATTGTCAGGTCGTCTGGCAGTGAATTGTTACCACACAAAACCCGCCTGTGTAAAATCTCGCGAAACCTGTGGGAAATGGGAGTTGAGACCAAAAGACTACATTTCCCAGCGAGCTTTGCTCACGACGACAACGAAGGATATATGCACAGTCGCACAATGAATAGTGGGAATTGATGTTTTAATGTCAGAGACTTTTTAATGACAGAAGTTGGTGCAGTGCTGCAACCCCACAAGCAAGTTTACACGGAAATAATTAATAAAAAATATGAGACAAGACTACACAACACATTTGCAACAAATATTGTGAAGGTAAGATATTCTGCTGCAGGAAAGTTGATATAATATAATATAATATAATATAATATAATATAATATAATATAATATAATATAATATAATATAATATAATATAATATAATATAATATAATATAATATAATATTGTTGAAAAATATTATGTTAGATTTTTGATTCTTGCTAAAATAAATTTTTGGTTTCAGTATCAGTTTGCAATAACTACCGTAAATTTCATAATCATGCAGTTTATGAGCAGGAGTATAAGGAACAAAGAGTTTGATAAAATAAAAGTAGTTACTGCACTAAATCATATACACTTTATAGTTTATTATTTATACCACTTATTTATTTTTGTTATTGTTGCACTTTGAGAGACAAATAGCATCTCAATTTTCTGTATTTTCGGTGCATCTGGCGAATTTATATATATATAATATATAATTGAATTGAATTTAAATCTTAAATCTGCAAACATGACTCTAGTGTACAGTCATTTTTCAACCATGGCTCCAAAGCTGTTTTAATTCAGAGTGTTGTAGTGGTGCATTTTCACCATAAGACTGAAATGACTGCATGAAAAAAACCTTAACAATAAGATGCTCTTAAGTTTAACCCCAGTTTAATAAAAAATAACCACTACATTATACATTGCATTTTAAACCACAAAGAAGTGTACCCCCCTGAACAGCTTTATTTCAGTACAGAAGCTTAACACCATTCAATAATGAACTTTATCGAATTCAGCGTTTTTCTGCCTTGGGCTCAGGACTCCATGCGTGGTCACTTGAAATTTCCAGTAATTGATAAAAAAAACAACAACAAATGTCTGTTGGGGTCGGTCAGATGCTGCAGCTCTTTCATAATTCATAGTTTGAATTATTGTTTGTTCAGTATTAATTGACAATTAAAGGCTTGACAAGTTAGACTGACTGTACATAATATCCTGACCAAATAAAATCAAATTCTCACTTTATGCAGTAGTCTACCTCTGCCCATATTAATACAGCTTAAATGTTGTCTAAAATTAATATTAATTTGCATAATGGCATATCAAGCTATTACGTATGTAATCAAGAACAAATTAAAAGAGAAAAATCTGTCTCCATTTTGAATGTGTGGGAACACCAGCAATTTGTGATTTTAAAATGGGGTTATAAGCCAAAAAAGGTTGAGAGCCACTGCTTTAATTGTTGTTTACTATGTTTGTAATCCAGTCCCTGAAGGATGATATGCGTGTATACACATCAGGAGTCCTAGGGTTCCCACATCGTCGGCCAGAGAAAGAGACGACGCCTGCAGCACTTCCATTACACACCAAGGGACCCCCAGAATCACCCTGGAACAGACACAGGACACACAAATATAATATGGACCATTGTTCCTCTAATCAGGGAAAACACCATGGTCATAATGAACAATAAAATGTTAGGTTTTAGCAGGTCTTTATAACTACCTATAATTTATAAATGATCTACTGTATTTATTCACTTACTGAGCAGAAGCCCTGAAAGCTACGGGCCCCAGTGCCACAGACCATTGTCCTGGTGATGGGAACTCTTCCCCATCTTCTGCGACATGTTCGCTGTTGGAGGATGGTTACATTGACTTCCTGAAGCCTGTTTGCTATGGTGTTATTATCCCCTATATCGCCCCAGCCAGCTGTGATGCACTGGCGAGCTGTCCTCAGCCGGTTCCTTTGGAGAGAGATTAGCTGCACTTCATCAGTGAGTTTGGCTCGACGGTTGAGCTGAGACAGAGAAAAACACAGAGAAAATTTCAAATGAATAGGGTCTAACTTTTTTTTTTTTGGTGCAATATGCTAAGTTTAACCCTTAAAGACATACACAGTAAATTTTGCAGTGTTAAATCAACACTTAGAGAGTTTATTTAACTTCTTCTAGAGTGTATTTGGTACCATTGTCTCCAAATTAACACTGCAAAATCTACAGTGTAGTGCAACTTTTGTGACAATTTTTCTCTATATTGAACTTCTCTTAAGTTATTGTTTTTTGTTCAGTTTTTTTTTACATTTTGTTATGATATTATTCTCTACAAATCTGCTATTTTCCAAGATTTAATTCACTAACCACGAGATGTTCATAAAAGCTCAGATTGAAGTTCAGGTTTTATTACTTCAGAAATAGAAAAAAAAAAAAACTGGAGAATGATTTTTTTTCCTATAAAATTACACTCAGCTGAACATAAATCAAATAATAATGATTGATAAAATTTCTATCAGACTTTACATTAGTGAGCCATTATTCATTCACTCTCACATGCTCCCCCTGGTGGTGGTAAACTACATAGTCACAGTTGCCCTAGGGCAGACTGACAGAAGTGTGGCAGCCATTTCACGTCTACAGCCTCTGACCACCACCAAACATTCATACACCAGTGTGAGTGACACTAGAGGTAAGGAGGGTAAAGTGTCTTGCCCAAGGACACAACAGACTGACTAGGACAGAGTGGGAATCGAACCATGAATCCTTCTGTTAAGCCTTTAAACTTCTAGTCAATCTCACCTAAATGTCTTAATAAAGTAAATTCAATGCTGTTCTTGAACCATTTTGATAACATGCAATTGGTGTTTGATTATATGACAAATGAAAATATTCAGATGTTAAATGATGCATTAGCCATTTGTGGATATTTATTGATGTTCTGATGTGTTTTGGACTACATTTTAACAATTGTTTTGGTTTGTTTTGGATGTTTTTATTGGACTATGACTGTGTTTGTTGGAATATGGGTCCTCTGTGGATAATTATGAGACATAAAGGTTCAGATCAGCTGTTTGACATTTGTATTTTGAACAAATAAGTGATTGTACTTGCTGTGGTTGTTTTATCTGAAAGTGGTTTATATCTTCTGATTTGTGAGAATCTCTGTTTGTCAAACTACATTCGGTCATGTGACAGGTTTGGGTTGTTTGCTTAACATTTTTGAGCAACTACGTACTTCCAGCCTATATGTGGACCATTGGAAGTTTAAAGGGTTAATGCACGACCTGCTCTACCAACTGAGCCATAGCTGTCCAAGTGTCTCCATCCACTGTCATTGAACCAAATCCATGGGTTTTACTGATGAATCAATGTTGTAGAAGACAAACAGCTGTACTTTCTTAGGAGGCTGAGGACATTCATGATTTCTCTGAAGATCCTCAGTAACTTCTATAGTGGTGCAGTGGAGAGTGTACCACTGTCTGGTATGTAAATTGCACCCAACGGGACAGGAAGTCACTTCAGTGTGTGATAAAAAAATTGCATAACAACTCTGCAGAGTGAGCTTCCTGTCCCTGCAGGACATTTACACTGGTAGGGTCGTCAGGGCCCACCACATCATAAGAGACCACACACACACCCACAGCACACACTCTTCCAGCTGCTGCCCTCAGGACGGCACTACAGGGGTATCACATCCCACACCACCCGACTCACCAACAGCT
The DNA here is from genome assembly GCA_020466265.1 of Siphamia tubifer. NCBI lineage: Eukaryota > Metazoa > Chordata > Actinopteri > Kurtiformes > Apogonidae > Siphamia > Siphamia tubifer. The sequence continues at coordinate 35,481,530 of CM035786.1, forward strand.
TTTTTCCACGAACCATCCGTCTCCTAAACAAACACCAATAACCACAGAACACATCACACTGCTACGTACCACTGCATAACTCAAAGTTCTTATTTTTTTATTTATTTATTGTATTTTGCACTTTAAATGTTATATTGTACATAGATAGTATTTATTTTCACTGTACCTTCTTTAACCCCACTTACCGTTACTACTTTTCTCACATTGATGGGAAGTGTGTAATTTAAGAATTTTACTGCATGGCATCAAGTCTGTGTGTTTTTCACTGTGTGTGTGTGTGTGTGTGTGTGTGTGTGTGTGTGTGTGTGTGTGACAGTAAACTGTTTGAATCTTGAATGAGAGTGCTTCCATGGTAACGACAGAGCTTCTGAATATCCACATGGGTCATAACTGATAAAAAAAAAAATATGACAAACTGTATTTTCCACATGTACTAATAGGTTTAAAGGTTCCGAAGTTAGTAAACATTTTAGAACAGTAAATGCTTTTGGTCGCCAGTAGATGTTTGGGTCTTTATGGTTAATTTAGTGTCAATTAGAAACAATGATTTAAAATCCATTATAGTGCAGTGGAGTTGGTCCACGTAGAATGTATTTTTGATAAAACATTACTAATAAATAATGTCCTCACCTTTAGTAGCATGATGTCATTTTGATGGCCGTCATAGTCAGGATGAGGAATGGATCTCACAGTATTCAGTGTCTGCTTCGTGGATTCATTGGCTGTCAGAGAATCAGCTCCAAGTACTACTGTGAGTGGGCTGGCACAGAAAATCCAAACAGGACTGGGCTGAATATGTTATTTCTGACAATGTTTATCATAACAAAAAAACAATTTCCATATAAATCTCTGCTTCTAAACAGGTCTGAGATACTGGGAAACATTGTGACCATTGTCATAATAGTTTAAAGTCATGTGAGTTCAGACTAACGAACGTTTTACAGACTTTACTGTGTGAAAATTGTCAGAGTAAAATTATTTCTCTTTGCTCTTTTTTACCCTCTGGTATTCAAGTTGTTATTGTTATCATTTTATTTATCATATTTTTTGTACTATGCACTATATTACTACAAGATGTATTTAGGTTGTTGAGGAAGTGAAGAAGGGGTAGGATTAAATAAGCTTATGCTTCATCCTACTCCTTTTCGGACATGTCATTGTTATTATTATTATTGCTGTATTGATTATTGTTGCAATTTGCACATGTTCGAAATAAATCATTCAAATCAAATCAAATCAAATCAAGTCAAATGTTTATGCACACTTTGCACTTGGTGTTAAAAAAAAAAACAACTTCAGGTGATTTTTCAGAATTCAAAAGTTGTTAATTATTACAGGATCTCTAAAATTCTGGCTACCAATTGAAATTTGCACATTGTAAAAAAAAATAGAATGACAAAACTAGCATCCGTGTCCCAAGTGTATCAAAAATATACTATTACTTCCATTATAACCACTGTTTTTTAATCCATAAACCATAAGCTATGATTTATATAAGGAATAAATCATGTCAAAATATATATTTTTTTGCCTCAAAAATTTCGTGACATGATCAATAAATATCATTTCAAGGGTTAAAAAATTTAAAATGGATATTTATTTACTATGTATGATGAGGGGTGACCTTGATTTACAAAAATAAAACAAATGAGAGCAGAATAATAAAACAATATATATTTTTCACAGTTTGATTTATAAGTGTGCATTTTACACACACTTGTAGACAGATGCTATTGTCTATGAAATTATAGTATTTTTTTATTTTTTTTTATTTTTTTTACCTAGCTTAAAAATTTATAAATTAAACACATTAACCAATGTTTGTGTGAATCATTAACATATGAAAAAATAAAATCATGGGATCTATTTTTATGTAGTATTCTTTGTTTGTTTGTTTTTTTGTTTTTTACATCCAGAACATGGTTTTTTTTTACATCACAAACACAACATTTAAAGGGTTAAAAATATTACGATTATTGAGTATTTGATCATTTTATTTACAGTTGAAGTTGATGAAACAAAATGTAAAAGTTAAACACAAATTGTATGACATGTTTTTTGCATGCATTTTCCAGACACCTGATACTTAGTAAGGGTTAAGCTTTTGCTTTTTACCTGCTAAAACACACTTTTGCAAATCAATATTTGTGCATCAGCCTTTCATTCTTTATGAATATGGTTTATTTTGTTTACTTTCCCAGACTGCACACCACACTCACTGGAAATGAAATGCCTGCAAGCCTTAAGGGAAGCTGCAGAGCAATATTAAGAGGCAGAATAACAAGTAAGTTAAGAATTTAATTACCCTTCAGTTACACTGAGAAATGATCAGCTTATTTATTTCTAAAAGCTGTCATTATGGGTTATGGTGTAACTATGGTATTTACATATGGGGTGTTTTGTAAATGTTTCAGGTGAAACTAAATATTTAACTAATATAAAGGTTAGTTAGTCAAACTCTGGCCCCTCGTGGTTGGTTGCAGTGGCCATAGTGGAATTTACATATTAGTTAAATATTTAGTTTCACCTGAAACATTTAGATTTAAGATTTAAATTGAACATTTAGATTCATTACTGACATTTCATGTTTACACTTATATTTAAAATTTAAATTTAACGTTCACATTTATATTTACATTTAACATGTACATGTACATTTAACATTTAGATTAAACATTTAGGTTTCACATTGACATTCCACAATTAAATTGAACATTCATATTTTCCATTTAGATATATATTTAAGATTTCCACTTTGATTTATCGTTCAGGTTTAACATTCAACATTTCTGTGGATATTTGGATTTAACAATGTAAAATATCTGTAAGATGACAAATATACATACATGCACACACACACACACGCACACACATATATATATATATATATATATATATATATATATATATATATATATACTCCGTACTTACACAGGTAGCCTGCAATGTGCTGCTGTGAGCACAAAGTCCTCCTTCACCAGCAGACCTCCACATATGTGACGACCTTGGACTTGCAGTGAGGCCATGTAGGGTCTTGAGTGATTGGCAGCGTCTCTCCCTCCAATAATAAGAGAACCATCAGCTCCTAAAACATAAAATACATTTGTTTTACACATAGATGTTTATTGTCCACTTGGTACATTATGTCAAGTAATAATGTTGAATAGCATATATGTGACTGTGTTCAGTGTGGACGTAGTGTGTCTTACCATTCAGGACAAAGAACAGCAGTATTATTATGAAGCTTATTGTCATGGTCTTTAGTCTATTCACCACCTTCCACTCTTGCTCTTCTAACTTTTAGAGAAGAAGGCAGCTTACTCTGTGGTCTTTATTACCTCGGTGTATTTGCCAACTTTAAGGAGTGTTTTTGTGAAATTCTTTAGGCTTACAAAAGGTACAGTTTTAGATTTGCAAAACTAAGTGTCACAATTGATGCCAATGAAGGAAATAATAAGCAACTTCCCTCAAAGATGTATGCTGGTAGTACACTGAAAGATATGATCTTATATATATTGTCACTGAACTAATATAAGTGCACATATTTATGTATGATTTAAATCAGGGTTTTTTTTTTCATATAACAGAAATATTATTATAATATGATTAACATGGTTTAATCACATAATTATTAAGGGGCATTTCACAATATAAGAAATATTTAAAAAGTTGAAATTCTTCTTTTCAAACTTTACTCATAATCGGTTTGTGATTAATGTTCACATGTAAGATTTTTTTAAAATGTATTTATTCTTTAAATATTTAAATTAAATGAAATGTTATTCATTTTTATAAATTTTTTTAAAACAAATTTTTGGAATATTTTAGGGCCTAATTTTCACTATATGGTGAAAATGTCATCATGTCTAGCACTATATGAAACAAACATCATTGAAATTTGTGCTTGGTCTACTTGTACATTACTCAATTTTAAATTTCATAAATCTCTCGTTAAGAAAAATTAAGATAAAACACATTTGACTCCTTAGACACAGGATGTACAATGAAAAAATAGGAACCTGTTCATGGTGAAGTCACTGTGATAATAAATACCTTAATATAAGAAGCTTTAAAAAGGTTATGAATAGACAATGGTTTTGGAATGACACATCTCATAAATACATGAAACAGAATAAGCTAAACTTTCCTGCACATTCTCCATTTTTATAGTGAGCTAAACCCATGCACAGCAAGTTCTTTAATTGTAAGTTAACATAAAGAAAACATGTTTTTTTTGTTCAATGATATTCCTCATGAGGGAATTTTAACAGAACTAAAAAACAAGACAGATTTAAAGTAATTTTTTTCCTTTTGGTGAAGTCATAAATATCATAGGTAAATTACTGTAAGTGGTGACATTGTTTTAATTAATGCATTTTTTTTTAATTTAGATTGTATTTAACCAGGGAAAAAAGCTCAATGGCATAAACATCTACTTTTCAAGAATGGTGTGGCCTAGACAGCAGCAGCAAAAATTACACAAAATGGAAATCACAGCCATACATCTACACTAAACTATATACATAAAACATGAAGTCCATTCTAAAGCCATTCATAAATCACTAAACTAAGAACATATATACTAAAATATTAAAAGTGCATAGTAATGTTCCTTTAAAGCATTGGTGTCAAATTCATTTTAGTTCAGGGGCCACATTCAGCTAAATTTGATCTGAAGCAGTAAAAAAACAAACAAAAAAACCCATAATAATAACATAATAATATATGAATAATGTTATCCCCAAACTTTTCTCTCTGTTTTAGAGCGAATAAAGTTAAATTACATTCTGAAAACATATACATTCTAACTTACAGATACACTAAATATTTAGTAATAGTTTTTTTTTCATATTTGTTGTTATTATTAAGAATTTTTGTGAAATTATACAGTATATTATACAGTATCACTAAATGAAAAAAATTACATTTACATTTTAAATTTTAAATTTTTTTTACATGTAAATATTTATAGGTTAGACTGAATTGGTCTGAATGTGGACCATGAAATAAAAATTATTTATAACCTTGTGTGATTTTTGCATTTCATAAATTCATACAAAGGGCCAGATTGGACCCTCAGATGGGCTGGAATTGGCCCTCGGACCTTATGGTTGACACCTGTGCTTTAAAGCACATGTTTCTTATCTATGAATCTTTTAAGAACACAAAAAAAGACAATAAATAAATTGAATAAAACTTTGTTTGGAAATTAAAAATCCCATTTTATTTTTGAATATTAGATCCAGAGCATACATTGACCATGCACACTAAAAATAAAACACTTCTCCCATTAAGTGCTTTGTTGTGTTCCTCTGGTCATCTTACTGATCCAGGTATGGTATTTTGATATGTCTGTGTAGACATTGGGTACATCTGGGTATGAACACTTTTCGTACTTGTTGAAAGATGCGATACCAACTGCAATCCCATTGCACACCAGAGGGCCACCAGAATCACCCTGCAAAAAGGAAGCATCTTAGTTTGTCTGTTCAACATTTAATTTTAACTTAAAATCTTGCAACATGTCCTATAAGCAGACTGAAAACATACCTGACAGAATCCTTTGTCTGAACCATATCCACCTGCACAGATAACATTTGGAGGAAGACCCCCCCATTCTGTGTAGCAGGTTTTCTGGTTAATAACAGATACATTTACGACCTTCAGCTCAGGGACACTTGGACCAAGACTATATGTCGACCCCCATCCTGCCACTTGGCACATTTGACGCTCATTTAACGACATGTCACCTTGTGGAATTTGGATCTTTTTCACTTCATTGTCCAGCTGAACTGCATTAGACAGCTGGAAACAAAAAAAATCACAACATTAATATTTTGAGTCTAATAAAATAACATTAATTTTAGAACTTGCTTTTTCTGTGTAAAATAATTGTAGTATTATTAGGCCACCGCCGCGGACCACGTCCTGCGCAAGGCCTATTGAGTCTGCTGTGATCACAATGATGTCAGCCCTTTGACCTTTAATTTAACCCCCTGAACATGCACGAAATTTATTTTGCACACACTTCAGAAGTATATATATATATATATATATATATATAGTTTCGTAAAAGTCTGTAAAGAAATGTGTCTATAGCGCCCCCTAGAAAAGTGACAATAGTTTGTATTAGGCCAGATCACACCCTAGTGAAGTTAGAGCTATGAAAATCAGTACACATGTTTATCATATGATGACGAACAAAAAACCTGATGATGGCCACGCCCATAAACCAACAGGAAGTCCGCCATCTTGGATTGAAATTTCAAAAATTCTGAGTCAAGGTAATTTAACAAACTCCTCCTTGGCCGTTGGGTTCAATGAGTTCAAAATTGGGGAACATGATCTAGACAAGTGGACAATCAAAAGTTATCCAAATTTTTTTGAAAAGCTCCATCGTTTTTGTGCTATGCTGCCACAAAGTTTGTGAAGTTTTTGGGAAAAATTACCACTGCATACATTTCTTCAGCTCAGACATACAATGACAGATTTGGCTGAAATTTGACTCAGTTGTCAGTCTCACAGTTCTACACCCATTCATCACACAACATTTCAATTAAATCACTCGATAGCGCCCCCTACATATTCATACAATAGTGTGTTTCTGGCAGAATATCACATCCCGCTCATGGTATGACGCCAGGTCGCTCTCAGCTGTCATCGGTGGTCACACGGGAAGGCCGTTGCGAGGGACAGTGAAGGCCTTTGAGACTGCTGGCAGTTTTAATTGCTTTAGGACTTCCTAGATCCTAGGTAACTATACCTTGTTTAGGCATTGATGCAAGAACTCAAGTGATTTTAGATATTATCAAAAAAATGTGCAAAATGACCACATTTGGACTTGATTGCATAACCATTGTTTTTGATGCTTTTTAATGGTCTAATATTTTTTCTGGGACAATACACATACACATACACAGAGAGAGAGAGAGAGAGAGAGAGATAGAGAGAGAGAGCAAGAGGGCGAGAAGGCGAGAGAGAGCGAGAGAGAGCGAGAGAGAGCGAGAGAGAGCGAGAGAGAGCGAGAGAGAGCGAGAGAGAGCTATAGAGAGAGAGAGAGAGAGAGAGAGAGAGAGAGAGAGAGAGAGAGAGAGAGAGAGAGAGAGAGAGAGAGAGAGAGAGATAATCTGAACAATTAAACCTTATGTCACCTGAGATTATTTGCTAATTAAATGTATACATACTTTCAGAAGCAAGAGGTCATTCCCAAATCCAACATGGGTAAAATCTGGGTGCATGGCTTTATATTCAATCTTTATTCTTTGTCCACGTCCATTCAGATTGTGGGTCCCAAGAACAACACTTGTTCCCCTGAGTGAGTAAAATTAGGAAAATGTCACAACAAAAATTGCAGAATACTCTATACATTAAAATGAATGTTTAATATTTGAATTTTGGATCCATAAAAGTTATCACGAGCCTTAAATAACACACATATGCATGTTTACATTTTTAAATAATATTTGTTAAAATGAAATTATATTTAGGCATATTTAGTAGTACCAGTGCTACTTTTAGGGCAGTTTCTAAATAATTTTTTTCTTTCAGTTTACATAAGCGTTCTTATGTGATTTATCACCATTTATTATAACATTGTCCTCTGTATTTTGTAATTCTTCATATTAAATTTACTGATCATGTACTTTATTCACCTTTATATTTGAGGGTTATTATATCAAAAAAAGAGACAAATTGAGAAAACGTGACTTTTATAATCAAATATATTATTAACTGAAAGTAAAATGTCCAATAACTGTCTTTTATCAAAGTACATGAATTTTACTGTTGAATCAACGTTGTAGAAGACATCAGTGTTTCCACGTTCACTACAGAGCTTCTGAATGTCCAAATGGGTCATATCTGATAATCATGAAAAGATGAATAACTGTATTTTACACCAATTATTTACTTGTATTGATAGGGTTAGTGGATCAACAGGTGTCAAACATTTTAAATCAGTAGATTTAAAATGTTTATTTTCATTTTCATTTCATTTATTTATTTGTTATAGAGGGATAATGTACATTAATGACCATTTCAGTAAATGTACCCAATTGTAGCCAAATGGCTAATTTGCATTGGCAGTCTCCTTGTGATAAAATGAAACAACAAAGAGTCATAAACAAGAACTAATGGACGCACAACACTTAACAACATTAATATAACACAGGACCAGGAGAAACAGAGAACATGAAGTATAGGTGAGTATAGGTTACAAATATACTGATAAAATACAGAATATATTACAGATAAAATGCAGAATAAAGTACAAATAAAACCTAAATAAAATACAATTAAAACAGTTAATGCTTGCACGTTTGTGTTGTTTTCAGACCTTTTTTTTTAGTTACCAGTGGCTGTATTATTTGAGTATTTGAGATGAAATACAAATGTGTTTACTCACATGTAACAGTGTGCAGCAGTGAGCACATAGTTTTCTGTGATGACGAATCCTCCACATACATGACGGTCATGGTTCTGCACAGAGACCATGTACTGCATTGATCCCACTGGGGCGTCTTCTCCATTTATGATTACACTTCCAAGTACTACAAAGCAGAAAACAAGAATATAAAATGAGGTTATTACGAAGTGAAAATAGGAGACAAATGGTGTGATTTGTTACATTTACCATGACTTCCCAAACATATCAGAACATGGAAATGCAGAATTCTTTGCAGATTGTACATGATGACAATAGGTCAAGTGTTGTTTTAACTGTGAGGACAAGACCTTTTTTATAGCTGTTGACAACTGCGATTATTATCAGTAATTATTTATCACGACAGTTCTAGCCACATCCTTTGTGACACATTTTTTCTTTTTATCTTTGCATCATCCTGTTTGTTCTGATATCTCTCCATATGCATGGCACTCAGACAGTATCAGATTTTAACTTGGCAAAGACTTCAGCAGCGGTGGCAACATTTTTGGCTGTATTTAAGTAGACGTGCACAAGTACTGATTCAACTCCTTTATTTAAATAAAAAGATTACAACTTCTCAATTGTAATAAAATACAAAAGTAAAACTGCATTTTTGGCATGAAGGAAACATTATTTATTTAATCAGGAAAAATCATAACATTTTCCATTTTTTAATTCCATATTGAATGGTACTGACCAGAGTTCTATACTGGGTTTGGTACATGTGGGGACGGGTAAAAAAAATAAAAATAAATATGGTAACACTTTACTTGACGGGTGAGTTCATAACACATTCATAGCAGCTGTCATAAACAGCACATAAAACATTCATGAATGTTTCATGAGACAGGAGTCAACATTTCATGATTGTGGAACACAGAACTATGAAAACCTTTCAAAATAAAAGTCCAACAATCATTTCAACATTTTTTCCCCTAAAATCTCCTACCATCACATCACATCTGAGTCAATGGGTTAGTCCAGTGCCAATTTGTTTAATAATGTAACTTTTGCTGATGATTTATCTTTTGCTAATGGGAAGGTCCAACCATTCCATGTACAGTCCTGCAACAGGACAGGACTCTGCGGGACTGTTTTGTGATTGTTGGACTTTTATTTTGAAAAGTTGTCATCTTTCTGTCTTCCACATTCATGAAAGGTTTGGTATGAATGTTGAGTCGTGTCTTATGAAACATTCATGAAAACTATTCATCTTAGAGACTTCTAATAAACACCAAAATACTCATCTTTCACTTCTGCTTCTTGTGTGTACAGATTTTGACATATTGTTGACCCAAGAGGTCAGGGGTCACTCAGTCAATACCTAAAAAAAACTATAACAGAAAAAAGACTGGAGATAGAGACTTATTTAATATTATTGACAGATAGAAAACTACATGTAGACCCCAAAATGGCATCATGACCTTTGACCTTGAGCGACCTTGAAATGCCAAACCCACAGTTTCACAATTTGTGTCCATTAAGAGCTAACATGTTTGTTGTGCCTGGCATCACTTGTTACTTTATTACCTTGTCTGTACCGTTAATAACTCTCTTTAACTCAAATAGTTATGGGTGGATTTGGATTTAATTTTCAGGAAATGTTGATACAATGAACAAAGGAACACATTTTGGTGGTGAAGACTGGTGGAAGACTGTTCTAGTTTTATCTGTGTTCGATTCCATCCAATTAATTGCAGAAAAATTACAGAAGATTAATTTTGTTGCAGCATCCTGTTTTACTATGATATTTTCAATGAAGACACAGGTCAAAGAAAGATGCAGTCAAAATCAAAACTGCAGAGGAAACTGTTATTGAAATGGAAAACAGTTGTTTTCTCGAGCACATTTTTCCTTTACTTTGAAAATGACATAATATTAACCGATGTGCTAATAGGTCTGTAGCTGCTGGGAGGCACCGTTCATAAAAGTGGGTCATACAACAGTAGGTTTCCACATAACTGGGAACATCCCCAGTGAGTTTCAAAGGTTAATAATCTTTGTGATAGAAAAGGCCAAAGGCTCCTCAAGAGATCCAGGCAACCACACCAAAGCACTCTATGGTTTCAGAGGTTAATTTATTGTGCTTATAACCTTATATTCATTGCATCTCCCTGGGTTTCAGTTTCTCTATTATTAAGTTTATTTGATCATACCTACTCTTCTCACATGTACATAGCATGTGAGGTTTTCTGGCACAAACGTGTCAGTTTTCCCAAAGTGCAGCAGTGAAATCATTGCTATGGCAGTTTTTAGCTGTTATAGTTTAAACAGCTGGAACGGTTCACAATGGGAATGCAGAGCTGAAAACAGCTGGATGTGTTGATGTTTTTAAATGTGGACATAAAAAGTTATGAAAAGACAAATTGTATCTTATATGCATTTATATAAAGTTTGACACTAAACTAATAAATTGCCACAGGGCCCTGTTTCAGTAGTTGTGTTGTATCTTGATTTTTTGTGAGTCACATGATCTCAAATAACGCATCTGGATGTAAATTGTAACTTTTATTTTGACAGACAATGAGCAATGAGAGACACTTGAATCTAATTATTCTCCCGCCATTTCATTGTCTTTATTCATTACCTCCACCAAGGCGGTTATGTTTTTTTTGTCTGTCTGTTAGTTAGCAAGATAACTCAAAAATGTATGGATGGATCTTGATGAAATTTACAGAATACAGGCTTTCTTCTTGGTCTTTATGTTATATAAAAATAAATCGCAGCTTTTTTTAAAAAAAATTCAATCATCTTTTCAGTGTTGTCTTCACTTTCCACTTACACCACATCATGTGAACTTGGATCCACAGAATCCAAATAATGATGTTTTGTGTGTTTGACTCTTCAAGCTAATTTGCTAATTTAAGTACGTGCACGTGCAAAACAAGTGTGCAGCGTGACTTTGCAATGTGTAATACCTTATTGTGAAAAGTCTTATGTCAACATCCATAATGGGAACAGAAATTTGCAAAAGATGTGTTGAGTAATGAACTGAAGGACACAGTGTCAAACCTAGAAGAGTGAAGAAACTACAGTTTTTTATGTCTCTTTATTAATCTGCCATATCTCCGTCATCCTGCTGAATTTTCATTTTCATTATTATTATTATTATTATTATTATTATTATTATTATTATTATTATTATTATTATTATTATTATTATTATTATTATTATTATTATTATAGCCCATAGAAGGATTTCTGTGAAGGAAGTATTTTTAAAAATAAATACCTCTCTGCATTGGACTGAAGTAATAATATTTTCACATTTACAAGAGTATCTATATACAGACAAACACATATGGACAAAATATGGATTTTTTTTAAAAGTAGACTTTTGCCTTTACATGTTTCAGCTATGTACCCTTCCTCAGACAGGTTACTTGTTGTTACTGTGACATGTTAGCCTAGGATCTAGTCTGTCCCCAGTGGCCGCAAATGGTATTTGCTACGGGGAGACAGACTAGACAGCCTCGGATCTGAAAATCCAAAATGGACCGGACCAATCAAATCGCGAGGGGCGGGATTGGAGCCCGCCCTGCCTCATGACGACACAAATATGACACGTAATGTTGTAGTCGCAGAGACGTAGCAGCTAGCACACATTGCACACATAGTAACACCAGTTGCTAGCTGCTAGACAACATGGCTCATCACCAGGAACAACCTTTCGAGCTGGCTTTGGCAGCAACGGTAGGGGATTTAAAATTACAGTTTTCCCTGCGAGAGGAGCAGAAAACGGCACTTAAGCTGATTTTTTAAAAAAGGGACGTTGTCGGAGTTTTGCCCACCGGGTATGGCAAAAGTTTGATTTATCAGCTGGCTCCGCTAGTGGGACGACGCATGGGTCTGCACAACCCGCTGGTGATCGTTGTGTCACCCCTTTTAGCCCTAATGGATGACCAGTTGCAAGAGGCCGAAAAACTGGGAATACGAGCAGCACAACTCGGCAAAGGCGACCCGGAGGAGATCCGAAGCGGCCGGTGCCAAATAGTGTACGGGAGTCCGGAATCATGTTCATCGCTCTGATTGGTTGGCTCTGACTGGTTACCCATCCAATAGCGTGGCGTTGTGTAAAGAGAAAATTTGACAGACAGCGGTTATCCCGCCCACAAATTTGCCTAGACTTTCTAGACTCTCCCCGTAGCAAATACCATTTGCGGCCACTGGGGACAGTCTGGATCCTAGGCTAGTGACATGTCTTGTCAGCTGTTTTATCCAGGAATGTCAGCAACAGGGGACGACTGTGATGCCTGCTGTGTGGTATCCAATGGAGGATTTTTTTTCTCCTGTAAGAACAAATCATATATTGATTAAAGGAACAAACAGAAAGAATGAGTTATCAGTGTGGACGCTCAACAGAACAGAACACTACTTACCATTCCAACCACGGTATTACTTCACAATGTTGACAAATTACAAACACGCTTATATTGAAGTTTGTGAAAACAGATGCAATTAATGCAGTATATTGTGATGACTAATGAAAATACAAACTTTCCCTGAATATGGTCACATATCACCACCTCCTGCCAATAATATTACTCACATGGTACCTTAGAAATTCAGTTTCTATCATGTAGAATAAAAAACATTTAAATTAAATTAAAGGTAAAAAAATAATAAATTTTTTTATTTGTCTGGCAATAAAAAAGGGAATCTTCTCCAGTAGACAGTATGAACCCAATCAGACTATTCACCTTGAGCTTCAGTGACAAGGACAACTGGTTACTTTTCTTTCAAACGAATGCCTTCCATATAAACATAATTACATCTTGTATGAAAACCATTGACGTTCCTCACACATGCAAAATGTACTTATAACACATAGAGATAATAAAGCAGATACTAACTGTTCTTCCTCTTAAATGGGGAAAATAGTTCTGTCAGAGTGATACAGTTTATCTAGTATTTGAACATAAGATAGTGGATCAGATGAGATATATATATATATATGGAAGTCATTTCAAATTAATTTTAAATTATATAAAACTGGTTCTAAAAAAACATGGTTACTTATCTGATGTAACAATGTGCAGCAGTGAGTAAATCTTCACTGATGAGGAATCCTCCAGATACATGATGACAGATGTTCTGCACAGAGGCCATGTACAGCATGGAGCCTTTTGGAACATTTTTACTGTGATTATGTTTCCATGTACTGCAAAGAACAAAATAAAATCAGGCTAAAATAGTCCTTAAAAAATTTATGAGTATGTCTTCTTAAACTTATCATTTATTACTAGATATGTCAAAACATAAAAGAGCAGAAATATTTGCAGACCCTGCATCAAGCCAAGTAGACAGATGCCAATTTAACCATGTGGTGAAGACCTTTTTTTTGGCACTTTTTTTTCCCCTTTTTTCCTTTGTCTTGTCATGACATTCAATCCGGTACTTGCTTAATAATATCTCTTTAACTCCTGAGACTTTAGCAGTTCAACAGTAAAAAAAAAAAAAAGGAAAAAAAAGAAAAAAAAAAGCAACAAAATTAACACAAATAGCCAAAGTGATCAATAAAATTAAACAAGAAAAATGAATAAACTAACAAAAATAATTAAATAAAACAAAATGTAGAAAAACAAACACAATAAGCAACACAATGAACACACAAAGGTAATTAAAACTGCAAGCAGTCTCAAAGGCCTTCGCTATCCCTTGCGACCGCCTTCCCTGGTGATCACCCGGTGTTTGTATGCCCAATCTACAGCCATTTTAGTAATGGCGATTTTTTTTTTAGGGGGCGCTATAGAGCAAAATCCCAATTTCTATTCATAAACTGGTGTAGGATCGAGAGATAGACGTTTGAGTAGAATTTCAGCCAAATCCGTATTCGTATTTTTGATCTATGGCCATTTTACTAACAGTGTATTTGGCGAATCTGTAGGGGGCGCTATAGTGCGAAATAACCATTTCTATTGACAAACAGGTGTAGACTGGAGAGATAGACAAGGTAGTCAAATTTCAGCAAATTCGGTGTTCGTATGTCCGAACCACAGCCATTGTAATAAAAGTACATTTCTAGGGGGCGCTATAGTACAAAATCAGAATGTCTTTAGCTAAATGGATGTAGACCTGGGAGATAGACGTCTGTGTCAACTTTCAGCCAAATCGGTGTTCGTATGTCCGAGCTGAATCAGTTTATATAGTGGTAATTTTTCCCAAATCTTCACATAATTTGCAACAGCGTAGCACAAAAATGATGCAACTTTTCAAAATAAATTGGATACCTTTTGATGTGCCACTTGTCTAGATCGTTTTCACCGATGTTGAGCTCATTTGGCCCAAAGGCCAAGGAGGAGATTAATAAATTCCGATGACAGCAAAAATCCATGACTCCAAATTTTTTAAAATTCAATCCAAAATGGCGGACTTCCTGTTGGTTTATGGGCGTGGCCATCATAAGTTTTTTTTGTTCATCATCATATGACGAACATGTGTCCTGATTTTCATAGTTCTAACTTTACTACAGCGTGATCTGGCCTAATACAAACTATTTCACCTTTTCTAGGGGGCGCTGTAGACACATTTCTTGACCGACTTTTACAAAACCTTTAAATACTTGCAATTTTTCACACTTCTGAGGTGTGTGCAAAATTTGGTGAGTTTTCGTGCATGTTCAGGGGGTCACATTAGAGCTCAAAGAGTATAAAACAATTTGCAGAATAATTAAGTAAAAAAAATTAAAAGAAAGAACGTGTATTTTAATTTGGTTCCAGTCATTTTAGTTGCAGATTTTTATTCTTTCTAAATCAGTTGCTTTTTGACATCTGTTTATTTTTATAGCCCAATTCCATGAGCAAAACTCAGTAAAAACACAGATTTAAAAAACTTTAGAATTTTTATGAGTATTTAAACTAAACAATCTGTTCAGAATGTGTCAGCGCTGATGCATTAGGGGTTAAAGGTTAACAGGTTCAATATGTGTCGGGTACAAATAAAGGAACTTTGAATTTTATATGGTCATTTTCCTAATCAGCTAATGTGATTACTATCAATGTTATGCAAAAACTACTGGACTAATTTCCATGAAAGTTTCAGGAAAAGTGTGAGGTGATCCAGAATAGATCCCATTAAATGTTGGTGTCTGTAGGTCAAAAGTCAAGGTCACAGTCACCAAAAATGTCTTTTCACAATTGGAAGCGATACAACAAATCTTGTAAAAATGTTTGTGAGTGGGTTGGGTTCATTGTGGCTGTAATCATTTGTTTTTTGTTTGTCAAGTAGATTTTCTGCTATGCTTGTGTAATGAGTAATGACCACAGATCACTCATGATAACAGAACAGATAGTATTCACATGTAAATCATCTTACTCCAGCCCAGTGAAGCAGTTCTCAGAATTGTGTTCCAAACCACAGACCATAGTTTCCACAGACTCAAGCATCGCCCTGTTCTCAAAGTCACGAAGGTGTTGAAATTTACCCTTTTATTAAGTAAACAAGAACATGTATGAAACAAGGAACATTATATCATCTTGCTACACAAACCTAATTTCTAAAAGCTGCAATTGAATTAATTTAGTCATTTGAGGAGCTAAACTATTTAAGCTACTTTATACATTGTGTAACATTATCCTGCCATTAATTACATGTATTGTTCAAGTAGTTTATCCATTAATTTATTCATCGAGCCCTGTGATGACCTGGATACATGTCAGGAGCTCCAATTTTTTTTATTTTATTTTTTTTTAAATGGCACGTAAAACAAAATTTTCAGACAAGTGAACTTTAAAACTATACTTCAATAACAACTCATTAATGTCTTGTGTATACGTGTACATGTCACAACCTTTCCCCCAGATGCTCACCTCTCCTGTCACCTTTCACACAGTTACACTCCAAATACACCTATAGTTCTGCACCGTGCAGCTGCAGTTGTTGATCTGCTGTATTTAAGCAATGCAGCTTGCAGTTGCAGAACAACTCTGTCATGATAGGGTGAGGTGAAGAGAGGACTCTGATGCTCAGTGTTGAAGGGAAAAATTATTTAATAACAGACAGAATAAAGACAGAGATAAAACCGAAGGAAGACCAAATAAAACCTGGGGGTAGATCAGCCAGAGTCCGTGGTGGTGAAAAATGACCAAGTTATGGAGACAAGGGAAATGGGCAGAGTGTCTGGGTTATGGAGGTGACAATGCTGAATGGTCTCGCACCGGCAACTGCAAGCTGCATTGCTTAAATACAGCAGATCAATGAGTTGCAGTGTCATGGTGCAGAGCCAGGTGCATTTGGAGTGTAACTGGGTGAAAGGTGATAGAGGTGAGCATCTGGGGGAAAGGGTGTGACAGTACAGGGGTGTTAAAAAAAGTGTTAAAGGCTTAAATGTGTTTGTATCAATGTTGTGTTGGAGTCTATCTGGTGCTCAAAGCCACTCATTTGTCTCCTTAAAATCCCAATATGTGTCATGAATAGCAATAATATATATTTGTGTGTGTGTGATGTCCCTCTTTTGATGCTGTATATTGGTTTTCAAAACATCAGTTTTTGTCTTGCCATGTTCTTAAAAATGTCAATGCACACACTTTCGAAGGATTTACTGAACAAATCACTCATGAATCGTGGCCGCAAGGTATTTACGTGTAAAATGTTATTTTCCAAATGTGTAATTTCACATATGATCAAGGACAGATTGTGGAGAACTTTGCTGTTGGAACTCATTTATTTTTTAAAAATTCAAAAAAGCCCCCAAAAATACGGTCCCCGTCCAAACGGCACTTTGGATGTCAATCAGTAAAGGTGCCAGAGCCCCTGTAGCACCCCTTCTCTGCACGTGCCTGGTGGCCGTAAGTAACTGGGCCAAAAAACAAAAACACATCTCACTTAAAACAATCCAGATGCACAATCCCATTGACCTAATGATGTCAGATTAAAAACAAAATCAAACAGATTGCAGCGTAATTTGATAGTCAAGGCATCTCAGTGAGGAAAGCAGGGGAATATTTCCAAGAAAATGCACATTATTCTTATTTATTTTTTCCTGGACCTCTATGATCCTAGTGAGGATAAAGCAGGTGAAAAAATGAATGGATGAATTAATTAATCTATTGTTTATTCTCATTTTGTAAGGATAAACACAGAACAGTGAGTGAGACTTACTGACTCATAATAAAAACAGATGCTTTCTTTCTTTCTTTCTTTCTTTCTTTCTTTCTTTCTTTCTTTCTTTCTTTCTTTCTTTCTTTCTTTCTTTTAAATAAACTAAACACTATCTTACTTGAAAGTTCTGTTAAATTGAAACTATTTCACATCCATAAACTGCCTGAAGAAAAATATGACTTACAAATCTATAACTTCAGAAAATACTAAAAATGGTAGAACTTCATATAAACTGTTGAAGACCTTCCTCTAAGTCAAAATCAACTTATTGTGAAGGATGTTTGTCTGCTTTTTAACCAACAGATGGCGCCACTACCTTAGCTCAGGTCTGGATCAGTGCTCGTTCTGCTTTACTGTTGTGAACTAACTGAACATCTGTTACTGTACCTGCCTGAAGCATTGACTTTAAAACAAACTGAACAACAAACATTACAAACATGGGCTGGAAGATGAATATGACAGAACCTGGTCACAGTTCATAACTCATATTAAGAGCCTTAATTAATGCTTTCTTTCTTTCTTTCTTTCTTTCTTTCTTTCTTTCTTTCTTTCTTTCTTTCTTTCTTTCTTTCTTTCTTTCTTTCTTTCTTTCTTTCTTTCTTTCTTTTTCTTTGCCATCTAATTCTTCTCAATGCCCATACTCCGATTTTTTTTCTCCATATGCTATTGGTTCAGAATGTTAGTTAGTGTTATGACCATATTGATCAGCATAGATGTGTTTGAGTTGAGCTATAATGAAGTTAATGTTGGTAATATGAATTTAAAAAAAAAAGCTAAAGTTAAAAAATGTTATTAAAATAAAAATGCATTTCTACACATTATAGCATAGACTGGTGTGACAGTGAATAGTAATAAAGGAAAACACAACATTTGGAATGATGTTTTATTTTGCATTTTAGCTCCACGGCTGACATGGTTCATACAGGACTACACTCTTAAAAAAAAAAAGTAGAATTAAGAAAAAAAATTTTTTAATTGCAACATAAAAACACTATAAGTGAAAATACAATGCAAAGTTGTTTATTTGAGAAGATGTTTGTCCCAACAATTAAATCAAATGTAGCTGTATTTTTTACAGGAAGAGTATGTTAACAAAATCAGATTTGTATGTAGAAATGATGTATTTCTATTATTTTGAGAAAATAAAACTGTAAATTGAAAACAGCGCAGTGCAGTTTAAATTGTAAGACCATCATATTGAAATAAAATGCTTTTTTAAACCAAAAAAAAAATCATACAGAAGTAAATATCAATTCAAGATTTTAAATATGTAAAATAACAGGAAGCTGTGGTTCAGTTGGGAGAACATTGACCAAAGAGTTGGCAGTTCAAATCCTCACTCTGTTGACATTTTGAAGTGTCCTTGAAAACACCAAATTCTAAACGTCTTTCAGTTTAATCTGGCTGCATTTAGAAAACTCTGTCAGCATCATGCGGATCTACGTAAGCAGTAGATTGTTTACATTCACTGTTAAATATACATATTTAAAATGTTAAAACTACACGTTACTCTTGCAAATATGTTTACGATTTGATGTGTTTTTTACAGAGTTATTCTGGCAATCACAGCTGACAGTTTTTTTTTCTGTAAAAACAATAGTATTTTTTTTCTTTAACAGTGTACTCTAATATATTCAGAAGCTAAACTCAGTGATCATTACACCTAGCAATCATTTTTCTCAAGGGTCATTTCAATCCAAGGGAGAAATTTAGATATTTCAGTGTAGACATTGGGAACATCTGGGTATTTGCAGTTTAAGTTCTTGTTGAAAGACACAACACCAACAGCTATCCCATTACACACCAGAGGTCCGCCAGAATCACCCTGTGAACAAGAGGAGTCACAGTTTGTTAGATTGGTCTGTTCAGTCAGATGGTCTTTTCCAGTACCAAACAGAAGACGTACCTGACAGAATCCTTTGTCTGTGTCATATCCACCTGCACAGATAACACTGTCAGGGATGATGTGACCCCATTTCTCCCTGCAGAGATCCACTGGGATGATCGGCACATCCACCTGTAGGAGATCTTTGACAAATCTACCATAACTCCTTGTGCCACCCCATCCTGCTACAAGGCACGTTGTATTTTTCTTCAGATCCATGTGATGATTTGGAAGTGGAACTGTGTGGACTCTGTCACCCAGCTGAGCCTTACGAAGCAACTGTTGTCACAGAATTAGAGTCAATGAAACATATTTACATCAAAACTGGTTTTATCCTCCGGTTTTGTTTAATTTATTTGATGGACAATATTAACCTATAAAGACTGTACTAGTTTTGTGGTAGTTCTCAAAAAGAAAAAAATAACTTTCCAAAGTAATTTATCATCATCCTTTATTAGAATATTATCCTCTGTATTTTCCATTTTCACTGCAAATCATGTATTCTTTTATATTTAATTAGCTATATTTAATTTAGATCTTTAGATTCAAAGGTTGTGATATCAAAACAAAGAAAATGTTATAAGTAAAAATATCATTAACTGAAAGTGTCTCCATCCACTGTCATTGATCCAACTCCATTAGATTTACTGCTGAATGAATGTTGTAGAAGATGATAGTGTTTCCACGTTCACTATGGACCATCTAAATATCCAAATGGATCATATCTAATGACCATGAAAAGGTGACAAACTGTATTTTCCATCAGTTCTAACATATATTACCAGGATTAGTGGATCAACAGGTATTAAATATTTTACATATGTAGATGATTTTGGTCATTGGCAGCTATTTGGGTTTTTATAGGTTAGTATTTATCCTTTCTGGAAATGATGATTCAGTCAAAATATACTTACTTTTAGGAGCATGATGTCATAGCCCTTGCCGGGATTCTCATAAGATGGGTGTTTGCATTTCTTCACATTGTATCTCATTGAATTATCAACATTCCTCAGATCATGTGTACCAACAATGACACTTATCGATTTCCTGAATGAGTGACCATTGTGATGTGGTTAGACAAAAAAAATAACTGTTTTTACATGGTGACTTTGTGTTAAAGCTTATTGTTATGTATAATTATATGAGACAAATATAGTTAAAAGAGGAAAATATCTCTCACTTGTCACAGTGTGCAGCAGTCAATACAAAGTCTTCACTGATGAGGAATCCGCCACATGTGTGAACTCCATTATTCTGGACTGAGGCCATGTACAGCATTGAATTATCTTCCACCTTTTTCCCATTTATGATTTTACTCCCAAGTGCTGAAGAAGAAAAAGTGGAAGATGATGATGAAGAAAATGAACAGGTATTTCTGAATAATTACTCTGTATCTGGTTGACTTTACCATTCCATCTTAGATTTTCTAGAACAAGCAGAAACAGAACGTTGAGGAGACGATGCATGATGGTGGGAGTCAGCTCAACCTGTTAGTGATGATCTGTAGAGAACCTTTTTTATACACTCAGCTAGATGATTGACTTCCATTTTTATCTTGCAATTAGCCACATCCTTTCTGCAATGCAACTGTGCACATTTGTAGTTTGATAATGCTCTATCTTGCATCATCCCCATTCACCACTTCCCAGTTCCATGGACTCGCTGCACCTTCTCTCCACCGGACGTGAAAGGAAGGACGGGACCCCTTTTACCCCTTTTATGCATCGACAGGGTGGGGACTGGCCCACCTACAACAGGTGCCAGGGGTCAGCTGCGATGTTGGCAACCCACCCGACCCATTTTGAAATACTGGAGCCTAATGCACATGTGAGTCAGAGGGTCTCCCAGAAATTAAAGTGGTGAGAAATTAAAGCTGAGGTGAGATTCTGGGCCTGCAGGAGCCTGGGCGCATGTGGGAAGCAAAATCAGTGTACTCAATGAACCCTCATAGTGGTGTCCAAAAGCAGAAGGTGGGGTGAACCCCCACCCCACCCCAGCAAAGTGCACCCAGAGTATTGTATTGTATTGTATTCTATTCTATTTTGAGTGACATTGTACAATACAGTTGCACAGGTACATTGGACAGAGTAAAGATTATATTAATTATATTAATGATACAACCCTTAGGTTAGCAGTTGAAATAAACCGAAAACACAGATCATCAGTTTTTCGAGTCTGGTTTCTACTCATCTAGTGAGAACGAGGACGCACCACAAAAGCCACAGTTTCCATCTTTAGGCGTGGGTAGCAGTGTTCTCACAGTCGCAGTCATCATACTAACCCTTTGTTTGTCTCTAATAGATTAGTTTATGGGAAACTCATTTCCTTCTAGTTTCTTTCTATATTAATTTAATATGACTGATTTAACCCTTGTGTGGTGTTCGGGTCTGTGGGAACCGTTTTTATTTTTTATTAAAAGAAAAATGATACAATTAATAAATTTTTCAAACTGAGATCCACTGACTTTGGCTCATTTTCTGTGAAGAACATACATCAGTATACATATTTAATGACCACACACCCTACACATTTCTATTACATATAAGATGTCCGGGTCCACTGGACCCGGGGCTAATAGAAGTGTGGAAATCGATGTTCTGTGTACCACACAGCAGGTCTAGACAGGAGGAGGACAGAGTGTTGGTATACAGAACATCAGAGGGTCAAATGTGCGAGAAAATGAGAGCAGACAGTGTTGACAAACAATGTTGCAACATTGTATGCGAACCGCAGGTGCAGAATTTGACCTTCTGTATTGCGGGAATCTTTATTTTCTCACACTCTATGCTACAAACTGGAGGCAGGACACTATAATTATAGCTTTGCCAGTGTGGTTTCTTATCACAACCGATCAAGATGGCCAAAAGGTACTCTGCGCAAAGGGCCCTGGAATTAATTTTGGAAGAGAGAGAAATTTTTGATGATGATGTAGAGCAGGCATCTCCAAACTATTCCACAAAGGGCCGGTGTGGCTGCAGGTTTTTGTTCCAACCAACCAAGAGTCCACAGTTTAACCAATTGACTCTCTGAAGACTGAGATCAGTTGATTAATTGAGTCCAGTCTGGTGTGCTGCTGCTTGGATGGAACAAAAAACCTGCAGCCACAGTGGCCCTTTGTGGAATCATTTGGAGATGCCTGATGTAAAGGGAGAGGATTCAGAAGAAGAGGTTTGTGAATTTGAGGATCACATTTCTGAAAATTCAGAGTCTGACAGTGACTCTGAAGAAGATGATGAGATTGAGCATCAGCCAGTTCCAAAACAAAGACGAGTCACAGTACCAGGCCGTCAGCATGGAGCAAGTGAGGAAATATGGATGTTAAAAAATTCAGAAATTGAATTGTCTTCTCACCCAAGAAAAGAGCCACCCCGCAAAACTGCCAATGTGATAAGGATGCAAACAGGGCCAACATGGATGGCAGTTACTCACACACAGGACATCAAGTCTTCTTTTGAGCTTTTCATCCCAGATTCCATCCAGGAAATTATTCTTGACTGCACTAATTTAGAAGGAAGACACTTTTTTGGAGAAAGGTGGAAGGGAAATGGACCAAACCCAATTACATGCTTACTTCGGAGTTCTCATCCTTGCCGAAGTTTTCAGGTCCAAAGGAGAATCCACAGAATCTCTGTGGGATGCAGAAACTGGAAGAGGCCATGCGTTCAATGGGGCTGATGTGTTGTCTTGACTGATATGTTTACTCTGTGTTCATGTGGTCAGTTTGTGTTGTGCACCCAAATGGGTTAAATTTCAAGTTCAAAGAAATAAAAGTCAGTAGTTTTGAAAAACCTTGCTTCACTTGTAAATTTATTTCCACTCATATCTTGATTTTAATCAATTTTTTTTATTATGTTTTAAATATTAAGTTATAAATGTTACCTAAAAATGGTACAGGGCAAATATTAACCATTTATATTGTTTATACTGCTTGTAATTGGGATAAGGTAAACATCTGTTCAGTATTTTAACATAAAAGTGGTTGATTGTTACGTATTAAAAGCCACAAGTCGCAACGGGTCCATCAGACCCACAAACACTGGCTGAGTAACAACAATATGAACATTAGACAAGGGTTAATATGATACAAATTAATATAAAAAATGATGTCAAAATGAAGGTTAAGTCTCAAAGGCCTACTTTATTTTTTATTTATTTCCTGTTTATCAGCATTTAATATTTTATCCTTTGTGCTTTACAATATTTAATTTGCTGCTCATGTACACACACACACACACATATATATATATATATATATATATATATATATATACACATACATATATTTGTAAACGCTTAGAAAGAACTGTAAGATTATTAAATGTAAAGTAGGGGGGGGTCTGGAAATTGGCAGAAAGTTTGCTTAGTGACAGTTCAAGAGCACAGGCAGCGCTTTTGTTATTACAGCTGGAAGGTTTAAAATCACAGGTGAACAGTTAGAGATAGTTTGGCCTACAGCTCTCACTTATGATGTACCACAACAACAAAAAAACACATAAAAAGGCCAATAAATATTGTCATACACATTATATTGTTATACACATTAACCCAAATTTACACAAACACAGCAATCCTGCATAATCCCTGCTGTTACGACCCGAAAGGTGAAACATATTTTAGAAAGGACACCAGAGTCAAAGGGTATAATTAGATTTACACATTTTATTTATTTAACAAATCTACTGGAGGATCTTCGCTGTTCTTCAGCTTCCTGGTTGAAACGAGTTGTTCAGGTTCCCCCAGTTCAACCCCTTTAAACCCAGTGCCCAAAGTAATAAAGGAAAAAGACCAGAGTGGCTAAATAAACATAAAGACAGTGCACTAAACAGGCCAACCCTGTACAGGGCCGTAGGAGCTGTCAGCGCACCGCTACCCTATCAAAGGAATAAACAATCAAAATAAGTCCTAACGAAAGAAAAGCGAAAACAGGACGTCCGGATCCACCTGGCCAAACAAAAAGGAACAGGCTAACAAAAAAGGCTAACAAAGAAACTCAGCACGCCTGGAGGATCCCGCGTGGAGTGGAGCGGATGCGTCTCGACGTGCGCGCTCCCACGGAACGCTGGGACCTGAGGAGGAGACCCTCAGAAAGAAAGAGAAGACCAAAAACAAAACGCCCCTACCGGTGCTCGTATAAATGGGGCGAGTGGCGCCAAACTAATTAAGTTTAAATCTAAAATTTAGATCGAATACAATAGACAACAAATTATCGATCCAAAAAAAACGCAATTTATTAAACAAAATATATGCACAAATGTTCATTCAAAAATAGACAAAACAAGCAAAGCCAAAAAGGACATGACTAAGGAAAAATAGTGAACAGCACCTAACATCTGCACACAAAAGAGAACACAGTGGAGCACCAATAATGCAATGACACAAATGTCACACTATCATTTAGTGAATGTAAAAACAAACATTTGCAACGACTGTCATTTATGAAACTACATGTGCTTCAATGATGTTAGAGGAGACGATTGTTCTACATTGACATTCAGCCTCTGCTGGGTTAAATGGATCGTAGCATTAAACCAGTGAAAACCTTAGGAACTTTATTTTGCTTGAATAATTTCAATATTAATAATGTTAATTATTAAACATTTTACATAAATGTAATATTACATTAGACTATTCTCTGTAAACACCAGGTGTCCAGCACACGAGTCCTGATTAGTTGTGATGACATATCTTGTAAGGATATCTAGATGAGGGGCGGGGCTTGAGGACAGGTAAGCCAGGCAGCCCCGCCCACTAAGGCCCTCTTTCAGGAAACTTTCAGGAATGATAGATAATAGGTCAAGTAGCAATGAAGGTCAAAGGTCAAGGTCGCACTAAAGGTCAACAGTTACAACACATCAGTGGTAATATCTTTATTCAGACAAGATAGAATCTGGCAGTTTGGGTTATTGGGTAAAATGTGTGCAAGGGGGTCGGGGTTTGTTGTGCCTGGCACCATTTGTTTAATTATGTGCTCTCATTTGTGTTTTTTTTACATTTGAAGTTCTACTAATTTGCAGCCCACTTTTGGAATAAATAAATGTTCCTATTTTATATATTTTTGTTCGTCTCAGTGTATATCAATTCAGTACAGGCTTCTGGTAACTATTTTGGTCTTTAAAAGTGAAATCATTATTCAGAAATGTTGATGTTTATTGAGAAAAAATATTTATTTCATAGTTATATGGCACACACATCAAAAATAGAACAAAATTCCTTATTCCCTTTGATGCTTTTGTGACAATTTGCAAATTAATTTGTCTCTCAATTTAAACTTTCTCAAGTGATTTGTCACCATATATTTTTCTATTATCCTCTTTGCATTTTCCTTGTAAATGATGCATTTTTTTCTATATTTAATTTAGATATTAATGAAATTCAGGGCTAATTCAAAGATTATTATGTGTGTCAAAACAGAGAAAACTGAAGAAAAAGTGACAAATGTGTTCATCCTATTCTTGATTAAACTGTTGAATCAATGTTGTTGAAGATGATGGTGTTACAACATTCATGATGAAGCCTCTGAACATCCAAATGGGTCATATCTGATGACCATGAAAAGATGGCTAACTGTTTTCCACACTAATTATTTACACATATTGATAGGATTCGTAGGTCAACAGATTTTAAACAGCTAATGCGTTTGGTTTTTATTGGTTAATTATACATTGCATGCATTGTAAAATAACAAAACACAACAAAGCAAAGGGCAGAGACAATTACTTTCATGTATGATGAATATAAATGTCTTTCAGTAATGCTTTATAATACCTATACACAATTCACTATGTATTAACCATTTATTACATACTGTATTCATACATTTTTTTCATTAATCATTTGTTACCTCTTTGTTAATGTCTTGTAAAGGATCCTGCTGTCTAAATATAAAATTATATTATTTTAACAGGTGCAGTGTTAACAACAGTTTATTTGCAAAGCACGTAAACAAACACTGCACCTGTCCATTATATTACATTCTGGACATTGGCATGTCTTGTTTTGTTAGTTTTCTGTTCATCTTCCTGTATTTTTTGTCATTGTGAGTGTCTGGGCTTTTACTTTGACATGTGGGTTTGTGTTCACCTTTTACCTACTTTCCTCCTGCCACAGTGTGTGTCTCCACACATTAATTATTCCCATCGTGTCTCACCTGTTTAGTCCCCTATTTAAGCTCCTCCTGTTTCTTTGTCTAATCACAAATTTGTTGTTACCCATGCAACAAATGAGTGGTCTATCTTTTGTCTTGATTTGACTGGTTCTGTCTTTGTTTCTGTTCTCTGGATTTCGTCTGTTTTCTGCCTCTTTTCTGTTTGTCTGCCTGACATCTGCCACCTGTTACTGGATCTGGATTCCACCCCTGACCGAGAGACTGCTTACTCCCCATGGGCACTCCTCTGGATTCTGGACTCCTGATCTGACCCCCTTCTACGGTAACATTTTTGGGATCTCCTCTGAGTGTGTTAGCTTATGTTCTGGTTCTGACTCTTTATTTTTGTCCCCTGCTCTGACAGTTTATCTCTGGATGATGTCCTTTGCAGCTGCCCAACTAATTCTAAACTCATCAGGTTTC
The DNA here is from genome assembly GCA_020466265.1 of Siphamia tubifer. Lineage (NCBI taxonomy): Eukaryota > Metazoa > Chordata > Actinopteri > Kurtiformes > Apogonidae > Siphamia > Siphamia tubifer. Next base: position 35,508,506 of record CM035786.1, read on the forward strand.
CAATAAAGTTGTTAACATTTTATTTTTGTCTGGGAGTCTTGCATTGGGGTCCACATTGTTCTGGGTCTCATCATGTTAGTATAATTTATCATATCAGTATCATGTTAAGGATCAAATATTAACAAAGCATTTACAAATACACTGTAGATTTTGCAGTGTTAATTTGGAGACAATGGGACCAAATACACTCTAGAAGAAGTTAAATAAACTCTCTAAGTGTTGATTTAACACTGCAAAATTTACTGTGTAGGTAAGAAGTAGTTAATACATAGTGAATTGTGTGTAGGTATTATAAAGTGTTACCCAACTTTCTATTTAACAGCTTCTTTTCTTAAGGCTGTTATTGATCCAGGGAAGGAATTTGGATAAGTCTGTATAAATGTTGGGTACATTTGGATAAATACAGTTCATCCTCATGTTGAAAGACACAATGCCAACAGCCACACGCCCGTTCATCAGAGGACCACCAGAATCCCCCTGTGAGGAAAGAACACAGACTTTATGGTTTTCTTTTCTTATGACCATATACACTCAGTCCACAAATTCTGTAGTTCAACTTGAAACATACCTTACAGAATCCTTTTTTTGTACCATATCCACCTGCACAGATAACATTTTTGGGAAAATGTGAAAGTCCAACTCCAGCCCATTCTTTCTGACAGGTCTTATGGTTGATGACGGACACCTCTGCCACTTGCAGAACAGGAGACGTTTTACCATTTGTTTTTGTGCGACCCCATCCAGCTACACGGCACTTCGCTTTGTCTTTTATTGTCATTCCAGGCTTTGGAAGTTGAACAGGCTGGACTCTTTTGTCTAGTTTTGCTTTCTTAGACAGCTGGTAACACAGAAAAGGAAAAACAGGAAAATGTCAGAGATTACTTTTAGTGAACTTTTATCCTCCTTCATCAAACTTAACAGCCACCAGTAGTGATGTACACTGTTCAATTCCCGTTGATCCACTAATCCTATCAATACATGTAAATGTCACTATGGTATACAACAACATCTTCTGAAGAATTTTCTTGACAGATAGGTTTTAGTGTCCCTGGGTTGATTGGCACTGATAGGTTAATTGGTTTATCTAAATTGCCCATAGGTGTGAGAGTGATTGTTTTGTTTATATATGTTCAGCCCTGAGATCAACTGGTGACTCATACAGGGCAGGGGCGTCTGTAGCTTGAGTAAAGATCCAGGACTATAGCCCAGACATTGGAGTCTCTTTTAAAGGGGGTCCAGGGGTTTCTCAACTGGGAAATTTTTAGAAAAAAGGGTTATTAAAATGCAATTTTATGGTTCCAATTTCTGTGCAAAATAATTAACATTAACCTGAATGATGTTCCACTGGACACGAGATCACTTTCTTTTGATCTACTTTACAGGTTTAAATATAGAGTATGTAAGTGTTTTCAAAGTGCATTCTGTACATTTACAAATTTGATTGATAGTTAACTGAATATTTTCATTAATATTTGAACTAATAGTTACTGATCACACTCTCCAAAGTGCAGTAAGTTTTCCAACCAAAGATGTGACTACAAACACAAGTACATTTAGTTTAAGTATTATGGAAGTAAAACACCAAGAAACACTAGTTCCATTGTAGCCATAACTTGATGTGAACCTTCATGCCAGTCTCAGTTCTTCTGCAGCCTTCAAAAGGTTTTATTCCATGAAAGCCCTGCATTTGGCCCAGATTTTGCCTGTCCCATCTTGCCATTATCCCTAGTGGGCAATTATTTCCACTCATGGTCACATTGGGTTTAAATGTATCGTCATGAGCAACCTGCAACGCAAGTAATATATTTTCTTGCCATTCAAGTAGCTATGTCCTCTAAAAAGTGAGGTAATAGAGCTAATTGACTACTGAATGAACAAAAGCTATTCATTTTTCACAGAGTTTTTTTCCACGAACCTGGGTTGATTGAAATGCTCTCTGGGGATGTAAAGCTCTGTAAAGCTCAGGACTGACAAAACAGTCTTTGTCAGTCCTGTTAAAGCCACTCCCACAGTCTGTGTCAGTCCTGTTAAAGCCACTCCCACAGTCTGTGTCAGTCCTGTTAAAGCCACTCCCACAGTCTGTGTCAGTCCTATTAAAGCCACTCCCACAGTCTGTGTCAGTCCTGTTAAAGCCACTCCCACAGTCTGTGTCAGTCCTGTTAAAGCCACTCCCACAGTCTGTGTCAGTCCTGTTCAAGCCACTCCCACAGTCTGTGTCAGTTCCATTAAAGCCCCTCCCACAGTCTGTGTCAGTCCTGTTTAAGCCCCTCCCACAGTCTGTGTCAGTCCTCTTAAAACATTGTTAGTAGTAATGGTACTAATAGTACAAAGAGTAGAAGCACATCAGCGATGAGATGGACAGAGGTCCTGGAATTCAAATAAAAACACAATGTAAAAAGGCATGTGAGTAGACACTTGTGCTGTGGCACTTAAATGCTTCAGTCTCAGACAACAGGGGATTCCCACTTGTCATCACATTATAGAGCGCCTCCATTTTGACGGTGCTAATGCTACCTACTGAACCGCCAGAAACATTAGGCTCCTCCAGAAACGGCAAGAAACCAACAATGCCTGAACATTGTTGTACAGTCGGATGCAATCAAAAACGAGATCCTACTAATGGAATAGCCTTATATCGTATCCCAAAAGAAACAACATGGAGAAACAAGTGGTTGTCTGTAATTAACAGGCAAAACACTGTTCCAACGTACCACATGCAGCTTTTGCAGTTCTAAATTTGGATCAGGTAAATTGCACTCCTGAAAGTAATTAGACAAGTTCTCTGCAAATACAGTTTGGCGTTGGAGTAAAATATATGAATTTTCTGTTATCAAAGAAATCCAGCACATTTGTGTGCACTAGCTAACACGTAAGCTAAATGACTAGTGACCATTTTCACACTTGCAAACACACTACAGAACAGGTACATCTCATTTTGACTGTTTCTGTACTTTTTAAAATATAGTTAGTTAATTAATAGCAGTTTGGGACCATTTTACGCTGCATAAGGCAAACAATGTGCCCTCAGCAAAATAGCATTAGCATTAGCCTAGCACTGCTGTTTTTGCTACAACACCTGAACCGAACACATCCACACTAAAACAGCACTTTGTGAAAGCGGACTCAGACCTTTTTTGCTAACTGGTGAATACTAGCTTCACGTGTTGTAATATTCTTTTAGGAAACATACCAAGGTAGTGTGTGCTTGTGCGTGGATGCATGCGCACACAACTCAGAACACCTAGGGCTGCATCTATCCATATGGTATGGAAATTTAACATTCCTTCTGTGATTGGCAGTGATCAGCAATCAGCAGATCAAGTTTTTTGGTGATCAGTGATCGAAAATGCTGATCGGTGCATCACTAGAACTATTCTTATTCCTACCATTCCTAGTGGAATCTAAAACCCTAACCCTAACCAACAATAGAAAAGATGTTTATTTGTTTTGAGAGAATTATATAAGATTGATACCACTAATATAGATCAAATACATAAAAACACAAATTAAACATTTTCTCAGAATTTACCTAAATAAGGCTATAAAATAACTGCATTTTTGAAATCCTCATCATGTCACATGATATATAAAATGTTTTTTTTAGGTTGATTACTCTTTCTTTAGTTTTCTCAGTTTTTGATATAATAACCTTCACTTTTAATCTGAGATTTAATGAGAATTAAATATAGCAATGTATAGTGATGGAAAAAAATATTAGATCATCAAAAGTAATAAAAAACAATGGTTATGCAATCCAGTTCAAACTGCTGTGTGTATCATGCGACTAAAATGTATCATGGACTGACTAAAAGCACTTGTTTTTGTCAATACAATGCCATTGATATAAGAACTCAAGAAACTCAGGTATCAGCTCATACAATAAACTCTCGAGCTATTTTTGTTGTTATCATTAGATTTGTCCAAACAACTGTACCTTTAGTTGTACTAGGCATTAAAATGTACAAGAAATTGAAAAAATATGGGTTGGTCTAAGATGAATGCCTCTGATTTTCACAGAAAAATGCAAAATACAGAGGACAATATTATAATAAATGGTGATAAGTCACTTAAAAAATGTTAAATATGGGTCTGCCAGGAAAGTAGCACTGGGTCTTTTCTTGGTTGGTTAAATACAGTATACTCTTAGAACGTATAGTTGCCAAATGTGTTGTTTTTGTCATCTTTGCAGGAGGTAATATTGTTTAAATATTTTTACTAGAACATTGTATGGCTTTTGGTTTGACAGACACATGTTAATTTAATATCTACTTACTTTGAGGAGCATGATATCGTTGCCATTATTGACATCTTTGAATGATGGGTATTTGCATCTCTTTACTTGGTATCTCATTGTCTCATTAACCTTGATGAGGTTGTGGGTGCCAAGAACAACACTTGTAGGATTCCTAAATGAGAGAAGACAGAGAATAGGTGTCAAACATAAGGCATGGGGGCCAAATCTGGTACACTAAAGGTGCCAGTCTGGACCACCAGATGAATTGACCAAATTCAGAGATTACAGAGATGATATTAACAGGGATGTCAAATTCAGTTCAGCTCCAAACTCCAAAATGTTAACAATATTTGGCCTGTTACTGAGTATTTTGTGTCTTTGCTGGTCCACTGTGATCTGTAAATTGTAATGCACATGTTAAAAAGATAAGCTCAGTAATAATATTGTTAAAATTGCACTTTTTCATAAGAAATTCCAGGTTTTTCAGGTTATTCACATAGATAGTGAAATTGTTGTTATTTATAGGATATTGTGATGTTGTTTTACTGGACTGGTCTGTATGTGGCCCTTTAACTAAAATGAGTTTGACAGTCCTGATATACAGACTCTGTCATAAAGACCTAAACATTCACCTCCTAGCAAAATTACCAAGTGATGTAAACTTTTTAATACCTGCTGATCCACTAGTTCTGTCAATATATGAAGTAATTAGTATAAAATGCAGTTTAGCATATTTTCATAGTCATCAGATATGACTTGTGGATGTTCAGAGTGTTCAGAGGCTCTGTACTTGCCATGGAAACAATATCACCTTCTACAACATTTAGTTTATGTTCAGTTAATGGTATATTTTACCACAAAAGTCACATTTTCTTCAGTTTTCAGTGATCAATTCAATAACTCTCAACTTTAATTTGCATTTTGTTGAAAATCAACATGATCAGTAACTTACATACAGGAAAATACCACATACTAACTTAAAAATGCAACACACTGAGGATAATATTTGAGTAAAAATGTGATAAATCACTAAAGAAAAGTTAAATTTCGAGGGAAAAAATATTTTGAACTTGCCACATAAGTAGCACTGAAGCTCTATGGGTTAAACATATATCAGTAGACATATACTTTACAGCTATATGGTATATGATAAAGACAGACAGACATGACTCACCCTGGATGATCACAGTGTGCAGCGGTAACTACAAAGTCTTCACTGATGAGAAAACCCCCACATACATGGATACCCTTGTCATTCTGCACTGAGGCCATGTATGGCATTAAGTTATCTGGTACATTTTTACCGTGTATTATTTTATTTCCAAGTGCTGAAAAAAAAAGAGGTAAAACCTAGATGATTTATTGTCCAGTTATAAGTTGGAGATTTAATATTAATATCTAATCTTACCATTTTCTTCTCCACAGAAAAGAAAGAGAATGCAGAGAAACAGGAGTTGGTGCAGACCGTGCATGATGGCAAGATGAATCCTAATATTTTACATAATGGTTTTGTCAAGTGGGGCCTTTTATACCATACATCAAGCTTGTGGTTTTAACATCACATTGGCTTTTTTTTTTTACCCATCAAATGTGCAACAGGCCATATGATGCACTTGTTTCAGTAAATAGAGCTGTGGTTGACGCATACTGTATGCAGTATGACACATATAAAGACTGTCCTGCAGTCTCATGAATTCACTTACCCTGTCCATTATTCTTTTATTTTTATTTCTTTATCTAGTCTCACTTCTCTTTTTTAACCCATAAAGACCCAGTGCTACTTTTGAAGCAGTTCCTAAAGGAATGTTTCTCTCTATTTAACCTTTCTTAAATAGTTTGTCACCATTGTTTTCATAAGATTGTTTTCTATATTTGCCATTTTTCAATGTAAAACATTTTCCTATATTTAATTTCCTATTTAGATGTTTATTAAAACTCTGACTTTTTAAATGGTATTTTCAGGGTCTTTTATTTTTTTATACACATTAAAAGGAAACAAGATTCATTGATTTTAGCTGTATTTCATTATTAATTACTACTTATTTTAGCTTAGTGTTTGATTCTTCTGACTTATAATAATACACATGCAAAACTAAGACCACTTAAGGATATAAAATGTATAATGTTTCTGTGGAACCTTTCAGAGTGATGCTCAAACACTAGGCTTTTGCAAACTAAATGAGAAACCAAAGAAAGAAACCACAGATTAAAGGCTCAGGTTTGAGGTACTTGTTCTCACAGTCATGAGACATAAGCTTATATAAACATCATGACTCAGCTTGTCAGTGTTTAGCGCAGTGGTTTCAATCTTTTTCTGTTGGGCCCCCTTTGGAGGACAAAATATCTCCAGTACCTGCTCAACAACTACACAACATTTTAACAATGGTGCAATTATAACTTTCTACTGAAAGAAACATCACTATTCTAACAATGTTTTTTGCTTTTCCTTGAATAATCTGTTGTGCAAAACAATGAAATAAATAATAACTAAATATACACAAATAAATACAAATAAACTCAACTCAACTGCTCCCTGAGACAATATTTATCAAATAAAACCAGGAATTATATGCGCAATTATTTTACAACTATGTAAGATAATTGCTTACAACTCCAAAGATTCTCCTTTTGCATTATTGCATATGTTTCCAGACATCGTATATACGTAGGCCTTAAACCTTAATAACCATGGTGGGCCCTCAGGTGATCAAAAGTGCCAGTGCTCTTTTCCAGTCCTGGAGACAGATCACCATGGTAACCTAAACTCTTTGTCTAGTTTACTGACAGATCACCATGGTGGTGGATTTGTTTGTTGTGCATTACTAAAATGAGTCCACACACCCCACAGTAGGCCTTCACACCTACCCCACTGGTTTAGTGGAATTTGTTTTCAAGTTTATGCAAAAATTTACTCAGTTAAAAGTCTCTTATTCTGTCCCATTTGGTTGAAGTTGAGATGGTAGAAATGATAAAAATACACACATGGTTATTCAGTATAAAGGTTAGACATAAAGTGTCCTTACTGTGGCAGAGGACATCTGCCATCACAAAACCTGCTGAAATGACAGTTGATCTCAGAAGGTAGAATGTTACTTGTTGCTCATGTCTAGTCTTCAATCATAAGTCTTGTTTTAAAGTACATTGTACTGGTAATATTGGTCCAGTGAAGAATAGTTTTTATTTATTTATTTTTTTTTTTTGTGTTCAAATTGTAATTTTCTTTCTTTCTGATGTACGGTACTTTGGGTTTCCATTTCACACTTACTGTGGATACTTTGAAGCCACATCAAAAATACTTGGACACACTTAACACATGAAATTGCACAGATGCACTACGACTGATTTTCTTTGGTGTGGATCAACAAACATTTCTCTCAACCACAATCATTTACATTGTGTGACACAGTAGATGAACCTCTGAAACCATCTGCTTCAGTTCAATTTTGAAGTTATGCAACTTAACCTATAAAGACCCAGCGCTACTACTATCTCAGTTCCCAAATGAATGTTTCTCTAGTTAACCTTTCTTAACCAATTTATCACCATTTGTTACAATATTATTCTATATTTTGGATTTTTACTGTAAATGATATATTTTACTTTATATAATGTTATATCCTCTTCAATTTAAATACTCATGAAAACTCAAGATTATATTTAATTTACTGGTGAATCAATGTTGTAGAAGCTGATGGTGTTTCCACATTCACTATGGAATCATAACTGATGACCGTGAAAAAAAATGAGACAAACTTTTACACCAATTATTTACATGTATTGATAGGATTAGTGGATCAAACATTTTACATATTAAACATTTTAGATTAGTAGGTGACATGATTTATCACTCCTAATCTGAAGTGTGTGATGTGTTTCTGCATGTTCCTCTAGTGATGCGTTCAATTCAAATTAATTCAAATTGAGTACCTGTTATATCTGTACAAGTACAACTATTTTAAGCCACATCAGTGACTGTGGCTGTATGATAAGTTTAATCAGTTCACTTAGTTGCATTTTTATTTAGTGTGGCAGATATACCTACTGACAACCAAGCAGCTTCTGGGTCTGCATGGAAAATAAGCAGGCAGCCACAGAAGATAATAATAATAATAATACTGATAATAATACTAATAATAATAATAATAATAATAATAATAATAATAATAATAATAATAATAATAATAATAATAATAATAATAATAATAATAATAATAATAATAATAATAATAATAATAATAATAATAATAATAATAATAATAATAATAATAATAATAATAATAATAATAATAATAATAATAATAATAATAATAATAATAATAATAATAATAATAATAATAATAAATTATTTATTATTTATTTATTTATTATTTATTATTATTATCCACATATGTATGTGGACTTCACATTTTCTGTTGTCTTGACCACAATACCACAATTTGTTCTACAAGGGCCTGATGTCCACTTACGAGGACATTATACTGCCATCGCATGATGTCAGAAGAGTATAGCATTACAGAAAACATGATTGCCATACTGAAATTTATTTCAATACCAAGTAGTTCCTTGTTTTGGATAATCCTTTATGGTCCAACTAAAGCAAAAATTACTTTAAAGCTAAAAATGTGGGCCTTTTGGCAACACTAATTTGTCAAATTGTCTCTGTCTGTGATGGGACATTACTCTGTTTTGACACACACACACATTCACACACACACACACACACACACACACACACACACACACACACACACACACACACATATATATGTTTGTTTGTTTGTTTGTTTGTTTTGGGGGGGGGGGTTGTAATTTGAAGCATTAATCATGTTAATTTTATTTCACTTTGCCCACCAGGGCTGAAGACCCCCATATTTTTCTGGATCAGCCACTGTATTTTCTTAGCCATGCTTTCCTAATCAGAAGTTTGCCTCAAAGGGAGTAATAAAGTGTCTCTCTTCTCCCAAAACTCCCAAATACACTGTAGTTTGTTCGGCGAGTGCTGACATTTCACAGCAGAGGGAGCTACAGTTTCACACGACTTGTTCAAAGTTACTGTCTTTTTTAACCAGCAGAAGGAGCCACTTCACTATCAGTGAAAATGCAATCCAAGTCACAAATGGAGCTGTCTAAAGCATCCAGAGGTAAATTAAACTCCAGAATGATCAGACAATTTACACATCATTCTCCAACAGGAAACATGAAAAAAAATTAAGCAAAAGTTTGAAGTTCATTTGCATACATTTAAATAAAATATGAGAAATTGATTAAATCACCAAAGGCCAAAATAACTGTGGAAATATCTGTGTTGTTGTTAAGTCACTGTGTCACATAGTCTACATAATACTGTCTATTGTCATATATTGTCTATTGAATTACTCATACTAAAGCCCAAATTGTATTGTTTTATTTTGCTTGTTCTACCTCAGATTCAGTTGCTATAAATATAACATCAGTGACATTTCCCATGTGTGTAAAGTTGTTACTCTTTCCAGGAGTGTGGGTACCACTTCATGGCTGTAGTTCAAATGACATTCTTTCATCATTGCATATTATATGATACAGGCCACAAATTTTAATCCAGTAAAAACCTTTTCCTCTGTTTTATTTCAAACTTCCTCACAGGAAAGCAATGTTCTCTTTAGGAAGAACATTCACCTGTTAATCTTTAAAGTGAGAAAAAAAAAAAAAGAAAACTGCTGTGTTGAAGAAATATCGCCATGCATGCAGTGACAAAACACAGAGTCTGTCTGGTTTCACTGGCATGAAGAATTACTTCACACACAGGAGGGCTTGAGGGGCAGGGTGGATAGGATTTGGCACAACTCAAACTTTGCACGAAGCCGCTCTGACTTTGGTCTTTTCCAGTCACTAACAGCCAAAGACAACCTCATGATGTTGTCTGGGATGTTGGCCAACATGTGGCTGGTCTGCTTTAGCCGGACAAATTATATAGTAGGACATGTTCTGTGCCCCTTTAGGCTGCCATAAGCTTTTCATTGATCTGCCCCTTAAATACTTAGAATTTGTTGAATTCTCTTTTTATGGCCAACCTTGTGAATTTTTAATAATGTTGTGATCTATTGACCATGTGCCAATCATGGGAATTTATGGAGTAGAAACCTTCCAGAGGTACTTAAAACATAAAGACCCAGTGCTACTTCTACGGCAGTTCCTGAATGTTATTTTTCTATCTATGCAACCTGAAGTGATTTATCTCCATTTATTATAATATTATTATCTTTATTCTATATTTCTTCAATAAAAATAACGTATTTTCCCATATTTAATTTAGTGATTATGTAGACATTCATAAAAACTCAGATTAACCCTTTCATGCATGAATTATGAGAACATTATTATGCCCCCCCACCCCGAGTATTTTTTTATTAACATTAACAATTACCATTTTTATGAATGTGTTTCCTTTCCACTCAGGCTGGACACTATGAGCTTCATTTCAGAAGAAACAAAATGTGTATTTACTGTTATACTGCATGCAAACTATAAAATACAAACATGTTTAATGCTGCTAATCTGATGTTTTCCTCACATTTAAACATACCTGCATGAATATTTTGTGGAAAAACAAAACAGTTTATTTGTGCCTAATAACAATTCGCAATTTTTAAAACTCAAACATGTTTCTACAAATCAAGGGTTAGGGTTAGTGCATGGGATTATACTTCACTATCCACTGTGAACTAAAACAACAAAATCCATAAATATACAATATGTCTATAAAATACTTTGAATAGCTGTCCACTGTAGTGACCACTGTGCATGAAAGGGTTAAAGGTAATTATCATAAAATCAAAACAGAAAAAAAAATAAGAAAACATGACTTTTTAAACAAAAAAATGTCATTAACTGAACATAAACCAAGTGTGTCCATCCACTGTCATTGATCCAAGTCCATGGATAATTTACTGGTGAATTAATATTGTAGAAGATGATGGCATTTCCATGGTAACTACAGAGCCTCTGAATGTCCAAATGGGTCATAACTGATGACTATGCAAAGATTAACAGTTGTATTTTGCATTAAATATTTACATGCATTAATAGGATTAGTGGCTCAAACGGTTAGGGTTAAATTAAATTAGTTTAATTAAATTAAAAACCGTTTTAAATCAGTATATGTTTGTGTCACCAGTAGCCATTTGGGTCTCTATGGGTTAACTCTGGATAAAGTGCTTCTACAGGAAATGTGCAAGCCTGTCCTGTAACTCTCAGATCATCCATATTAGATTACCAAATTTAGTCTCCCCTCTCATCCATTCTGATTCCCACAATCATCTTTCTGTCTGTCTCCTCACCTTGTCCCCTGGTGCCTGGCACTACTGCAGGCATGCAGAGAATGCCCGACATGGGGTTTGGTCGGTCAGCACCACATACCTGCGGCATGGCATGGAAAGACTTTAGGGGGAAATGTGGCCCATGTGCCACTCAGCAACTCTGTCTAATGTCCAGTAAGTGGTTTTAGACATGAACACTAATCCAGTCAGTGATGAGAAGGCCTCAGTTTGATGGCTCTGCAGTTGGCTGCCAAGACTGTCCATGGAGACACACTGGTTCAAACAGAGCACAAAGGGGACCAGCTCTTCTCCTCAAGGTATCTTTAATGAAATAGTATTTACTTTACAGGTATTTGACTGTGACAAATCCATTTGTTCATGTTATTCCTCTTTTTGATGAAACATGGAGACACAGGATTCTCCTCTCTCTCTTGTGTGTGTGTGTGTGTGTGTGTGTGTGTGTGTGTGTGTGTGTGTGTGTGTGTGCGTGTGTGCGTGTGTGCGTGTGTGTGTGTGTGTGTGTGTGTGTGTTTTGCTTCCATACACATAAAATTCAGATAAAAGATATAAGACACCAACCACACACACTGATCTCAAATTCTACACATTTATTGTTGACTTATTATCTGTTTGTTATCTGTTGTTTATTGTTGTGTTCCTTCACATATCTTCTGAACTGCTTTGTTTTTGATATGGTCATGGGTTCACTGAAGCCTATCCCAGCTTCCTATGGGTGAAGACTGGAAGTGTGACCAGTTCATCACAGGGCTGACATTCATAAACTAATCACTCTTATATTCACAACATGGATAATTTAGATTAACCTATCAGTGCATTTTGATAGTGGGAGGAAGTTGGAGAACCCACGCAAACATAAGTATAGCACACAAACTCCACCCAGAAAGGTCCTACTCCTGTTGGAACAGAACCCAGGACCCTCTTGCTGTGGGGCATGACTGTTCTGCACCGCACCATCGAATTGCCCCTAGTAAAATATTCTATCCTATTTTATCCTCAGTTTTAATTGTTTTTTTTTTTGTTCATTTTGCACCGTGGGGACTTAATTTCAACGTACATATGGTAAAACTAACAATCAAGCTGACTTTGACATTGAAAAAAAAGAATTTCTGTAGTATAGTACGCACTTCTAGTATTTTTTACATTTCTGAAAAACCTGTATATTAATTATCATGATTGGTTTTTGATGGGATAAGTCCTGTGCAAGTTGCTCCTGATGATCTGAATGAAGGTGATTTTTTTTTAGCAGGTAAAACATTCTCTGTTCACCAATAATTCAATACACTACAAAAAAAAATGACTGTAGAATTAACCGCAAAAGGTTGTAAAATTGCAACATAAAAAAAGTGTCAGTGAAAATACAATGTAAAGTTGTCTTTCATTCAATGGGTCAGGGCAGAAGTGAAAGTGAAACCTCGTAGCTACTTGGGTCATTTGGGTGGTGGTCTGCTTTGATGGGGTCTGTGCTCTCTGAGTGCTTTTCTAGTTACAATGTTAAACCTAAATGTTTAAAATGTTGAATCTACATCTTTCAAATGTTAAACCTACATGCTATGTAAATGTGCTTATGTTTTTTTTTTTTTACATTGTAGGTTTGATAGTATTTCGCTTAAATATTCCAGTGTGTAAAATGCAGTGATATCAAATGATAAAGATGCAGGTTGCACAAATTAAACTTCTAACCCTTGACACTTTAACCCAGACACTATCTGACAAAAACAGCAGAAACACACAGTGTTTGTCCAAGTTAAGGGGATAGTATTGTGGTGGGTGTGGACTCCAGGAAGAGTAGTCACGGCTTAAACCAAAGCTAATGAAGATCCAAATAAATTATTAATGAGTAATTCACCGACTGTCATGCACCTTAATACTGCTATAAAACCATGTGCTATAAAATTAAAGAACCCAGTGCTACATTTGTGGCCAAATGAATGTCCCTATATTTAGCCTTTCTTAAGTGATTTAGCATCATTTATTGTAATATTAACCTCTTTATTTTTAATTTTTTTTCAGTCTAAATCAGGTATTTTCACACATGTATTGTACTGATCATTTAGATATTCATACATCTCAGATTAAAGCTCAGGGTTATCATATCAAACAGAAAACTGAAGAAAAAGTTCCTTTTTCAATTCAACAAATCTATCATTTACTGAACATTAACCAAGTGTCTCCATCCACTGTTATTGATTCAACTTTTATTCAAATTTTACTTTTGAATCAATGTTGTAGAAGATAATTGTGTTTCCATGGTAACTCCAGAGCCTCTAAACATCCAAATGGGTCATATCTGATAGCCATGAAAAGATGACAAACTGTACTTTACACCAAATATTTACATGTAGCTTATTGATTGGGTTAGTGGATCTACAAGTATTAAACAGTGGTTGACTTTAGTTGCCAGTGGCTTTTTGAGTCTTTATCGGTTAAGAATGGACAAAATGAAGGCCAAGAATACTAAAGGAAAAGTGATTTATCATAGTGAAAGGGTGAAACACATGACCCCAGACCTCCTCCCTCACCCTCACCTGTCTGATGGATGGACACCCCCCCCCTTTCTTTCATCTACAAATGGACGTTCATCTATAGCCTGTCCGTCCATCTGTCCTTCAGTCTGGTTCTCCTCAAGATTTCTTCTTTTTCCTACTGGGTTTTGGAGTTTTTTTCTTGCAGAGAAGGAGGATCTAAGGACAGGGGATACTTGGGACTTTATCTATTTCTGTGGTTGGGTGGGGTTTTACCATATCCGGACGAAGTCGCGACATAGCTCTTGCCATCGCGCTTCATCCGTCCGTCAGTGTCCACAATTCACTAAAATCACTTCTCCTCCCTCAATTCTCAATGGATTTTAATGCTGATTGATTAATTTGATAGATCTAAGCATTAGGCACAAAACGTATAACTTTGTTTGTCGAAATTTGCCTATGTAAACAATTTGTTTACAATTTTGTTTATTTTTCAAGACTGTCACTAAAATCACTTCTCGATTTCAATTCTGGTTTTATGATCTTTCCAATGCCTCCCTTTTGTTGATAGCAAGACATCACAGCTGTGAGGTCCAGATGAGCACAGGGACATTGGCACTATCTTTTTTGTAAAGCCCTGTGAGGCGACATTGTTGTGATTTGGGGCTCTATAAATAAAATTGAATTGAATTGAACTTCCATTTCATAAAAATGGGTGATAAATGGGGAAATATATATATTTTTTCAATCATTATGGTCTTTATAGAAATTGTACCTTCTGGATTTTGCTGCTGCAGGACTGAGAATTGGTGATTGTACATTCTACATTGAACTACAGTAGAAAGAAACAGCACAACATTAAAGAGGAGTAGGAACAAATAAGTTGTTCTAAGCTAATGAACAATGTTATTTTTAGGTAATTATATACAAATGAAAATGGGAATTAGGGTGGCATGGTGGTGCAGTGGGTAGCACTCACAGCAAGAAGGTCTTCGGTTTGATTTTAACACCAGTGGGTGGGACCTTTCTGTGTGGAGTTCGCACGTTCTCCCTGTGTGTGTGTGGGTTTTCTCTGGGTACTCCCACCATCCAAAGACATGTACTGATAGGTTAATAGGTTAATCTAAACTGCCCATAGGTGTGAATGTTATTCAAATTGGGAATTCAAATGGGGTTGCCTGAAATTTGTAGTAATCGATAAAAGAAACAAAAACATACTAATACACAATATATGGTGAGTTCAGAGAGACAATAAAATATGCTGAAGCTGTAAGTGATGCACTGTAATGTTTATCTGTCAAATGTTCATTAAGATGCTGCAGCTCTTTCATAATTTATAAGTTGATTTATTGTTTGTTCAGTATTAACTGTCAGCCTTGTAAATACAAGCTAGACTGACTGTACATCCTGACCAAGGAAAATAAAATTCTCACTTTATTAGTGAATTCATTCAGAATAAAAGTGGTGCTCTTGAATTTGAGGTAAACAAATTATGACCTTGGTACAAACTAAAGACCCTGGTGCTAAAAGTAATGAAGTCACATTTTTCAACAATTCAAATTGAGCATATAAACACATTGTAATTGTTTAACTAAGACCACCTTATAGCTATATTTAACAGATTATTTTTGTGACTTCAGTACTTGTAGCACCAGAGTCATCAGTTTCTATGGGCCTGTCTGACTCCCATGGCCATATGCAGAGGCTTCTGGATGTGAAGTGTTGGGACGAGAACGCATCAGAGGAAACACTTCACATCTTTTGGCCACTTATCTTATGACCGAAATTATAACGAGGAGGAGATAACTGGTTAGTTTGATAATAAACATTATGTATATATATATATATATATATATATATATATATATATATATATATATATATATATATATATATATATATATATATATATAGCTAATAAGCACACACCCATGCTCACATGCTAACAAACCCACATACACACTCATCCTTGGTTCACTCTTTAGTTCACCTATTCAGCATTATAACTTGGGCTGTTTTTGTAACAAAACAAGACCTAATCCTAAATTCAGGGAGCTGTGAATGTGCCTCAACAAATGGCAGACAAATGAGAAGGATTAGCGAGGGCCTGTGAAAGAGTGAAAGGTTTGCCATTGATCTACGGTGGTCCTGTTCTCTTTCAGGGCCACTCGGTTTGAAAACCCCACTGAGTAAGAGCATACAGGGCCACTCCAGAGCCCCCTAGGCCACCGAGAGACACACAACAGCCACAATTAGTCTCAGGACCTGTAATGGCAATTCAATAAGCGCTTTAAAATTGTGCCTTAGTCCGTCTGCCACCCCCCAACCCCTCCTATCCCTCCCATTTTCGTCTACATACATAAGATTGGTATTATGAGTGGCGAGGGGCTCTTTTTTTCTCCCCTACCCACCACAGTTCTTTTCAGTCACTGTGAGAGAAAATGACCACACAGGGTTTCAAAGGTTTCAGAGGCTGTGGTTTGTTGTCGCTGAAGCAGCATGACTTGTGCCCCTGTAGATTTTGGCTAAGGCCCCACAAAATGGGCTTCTATTATTACTTTTTTCTGCAAATTAATTTTTAAGCATTCAAAGTAACTCTTTCTATAAACACTTATTTTTATTGGGTCATGCAGAAAACCTTCACCCAAGTGATGTTCTCATCAGATGGGACGTGACACTTTGGGTGCTTACGTGAAGCTTGTGCTCAAGTTGGTTTTGCGCTGGAACTATTGACGCTAATGTTGGAACCTGAAATGGATAGAACTGAGGATCAGAAGTTAGCATGGAGGATAAATAAAGAAAACAAAAGGCTGAAATACATTAAGATATGTCACAGTTTATAAGAGTTATGGTACTAGTTCCATGAAAGATTCAAGGTTCATTGGACCACGTACAGGCCGATAACGTCATTAATTTGCCCTTTTTAAAATGTAATAGCCTCCTGAAAGTAAGTACATAGTTACATTAAATAATTACCTTACTTGGAAACAGCATGATGTTTTTTCACATACATTGTTGTATGCGAAACAACTGAAATCTATATCTGCCTCTGAACCCTAACACTTTTGTATGTTTTTTTTCCGACCCCGAATCATTTTTTAAAGATCCCATTATGGTTTTCCATGTGTACTGTATCTGCAATGTGTCTGAGTATGTTTTATTGTATGTGTTTGTTCTGTTTCTGTATTCCATGGAGTTCTTGTTTGGCACCTGTGGCAGGCAGCCTGTTACTGCAGCTCTATTCTGCTGTAGTAACAAAGTAATTTATTGTAAGGGATCAATAAAATATCTATCTATCAACCAATTTTTTGATATTTAAAAAAAAATATAATGCCCTTTTCAGTGGACTTTTTAATTTTAAGTAAAGCAGTAAAATTGTGGTTCACTACAAAGAACAAAATGCGTTGTTGGATCTCAGGAGGATAGACGAATAATGTAATAATAGACTGATAAAAAACACAATAAAAGTTCTGAACCAATGTCATAAAAACCTTTGGCCAATAACAGTTCATTACATTATTGGCCTGTTAAAAAAACTAATCTTTACAAATGTAGTAACTGAGCCAATAATGTAATAAATTATTATGTTACTGTTCAGACGTTATCACGATATTGGTTCCAAAATGTTATTACATTATTGACCAGTTATTTTTTATTATGTTATTAGCCTATTACATTTTAAAAAGCACAAACTTATTATGTTATTGGCTTCTACAAACCATCCCGTCAGACTAGACTAGTCTACCAGTGTTCAGGTAGAATAACACACATGATGGAAACTGGATCTCATTCATCTGACATTTATCTTACACACACTCTTCACTTTATCTTGTGTTATAAAACAGTGTAATTACAAGTCATCATCAATACTATTGTCACTTTTTACTCAAATGATTAGTTGTTGCCTTGAAGTTCACAAAAGCCCTAGTAATTTACAGTTTTGTTAAAGAAAAACCGCATTAAAAAAATGTTTTTATTTCATAGTGTTCTGATATTGCATTTTAAATACATGTTTCTTTACTTCAAACCTTAAACACATGTTTTCCAGCTGAGTGGACATTTTTGTAACACCATAAAAAATAGGTTCATTAAAAAGATTTCTATTACATTATTTTTTTAATGCGTATAGAAAAATAAAAAAAAACATTTAGGAAAAAAAAATATCTTGACTAAAGTTTTCATAATTCATGCATCAAAGGGTTAATTTAACATGATGGTGTATTTTGGAAGCTTCAGGTGTTTACAGCCTGTATGTGCGTCATACGTCGACCAACATGTCCTAAAGCTGAACGTAGATTGTCCACTGTGAAGTTTAGAAAATGTAAAAATGTACTTTTAAAATTGCATTCAAAGGGAGTTTTGATCTGGAATAGTTTTTTCCTTAGTTTTTTATCACAGTGTTTGTTCATACTTTTTTAAATTATTAATATTACTATGACAAGTTAATGTCATATGTCATATTAGTTTTGCTGTTATAGAAAACTTTAAACTCTATTAACTTTTTTGAGAACCTGTTGCCAAAATGTATTCATGACTCTTTTGCTATGACAAGTACCCTATGTAAAATAAGTGACCATGTCCAGTTGTCAAAAGGTGTCCTCAGAACATAAAACACTGCAGGAAATGGCTCCTGTTTGGAAGCTAATTTCTTCCATTACCTCTACATAAAAATCAATACAAATATGCAGGTAGACAATGGAGGTGCCTCCAACACAAATAATAATATAATCTTTAAACACTTAACATGTATTTTCTGCCACTAGATGTTACAATCAAAACAATAGCAGGTGTCTGTCATAGCACATTGCAAATCCTTTTGTTTATACCATGTTGATAAATGCTCTAAATATACAAAACTGAATGAATTTAATCACTCAGGATTTCACTGAGAGAAGCAAAACATTTAGGAATAGTCATATTATTCCATTCTATAAACAAATAATTTATTATATTATATTATATTATATTATATTATATTATATTATATTATATTATATTATATTATATTATATTATATTATATTATATTATATTATATTATATTATATTATATTATATTATATTATAAAAAATATACAGTTTGAGCATTGTTTGGAAGTATTTGTCATATTTCAAGTACACAAGAAAATATCCAACATAAGCCTGACTATTTTTATTAGTTTTAATCCTTTATCTGGTCATTTCCTCAAATTTTAAATATGGGGCCAATCTCATTCCTTGGTGACGTCCAGACATATGTTGGGCTTTTTTAATGTTTTTTTTTTTGTTTTTTAGAACATAATACAGTGATTCAGACATTTTTATAGACATTTTGACACGGTAAATATTGGATATGAGTGATTTTTGACAGTATATGACCTTATAACAGTTGTTTTATTGCACTTGTTTACTTTTTAATAAGTTCTGCTCAGATGTTTTAAGTCAAGAAGATGATGATGATGATGACGATGTTTAAGGTTGAAAATTTGAGTTTCAGAGTATTTCAATGAGTGTCCTACAAATGGTTAATCCAAAAATGCAACACATAATTGGGTTTAAGTTTTAACTGCAGGTATTTTCAGTTCAAAAACAGTGCAAAAACACTATGGTGCACCAAACCAACTAATACACTCCTATTGCTTAGTCTAATCTGGTCAAACACCTGTGGCTCCTATACGTCATGTCAGATGAGGAGCTGCCGATGTCTTCTGGATAGCTGTCATTTCCATTCTCCCGCACTCTCTTTAGCACATTCCACATTGATTTTGCACAGTGTTTAGGTTTTTCCTTTTTGTTTCATGATCAAAGCCCAAAGCTTTTGATCAGGACTTCCAAAGGATCCCTCTTGTTTTGCTGGCGAGCACACTGACAGGACAGTGGTGGAGCAATGATAATTACAGCTCCCATTTGGTGTCCCTGCATCTGGCACCGAGAGCCAGTCGCACCCTCAGGCCAAGGAGAAAAGGAGAAATTCTTGGACGGTTAAAAGAGGAGAAGGAGAGGTAGAGAAGAGGAGATGCAGGTTGCTGACAAGGAGGCGAGTCAATCGAAAGAACAGGCAGAAAACAGGATTACTTTGTGTTTTTAAGGACTGCGGTGGCAGACGGATGGACAATGATCATATACTGGAGACACCTGACTCACCATCAGACTGTTTTTCCTACAAAAATACAAGATGAAAGAAGTGACATATGTTTTTGGTTTTTAATAAGAGCATTGATAAAGTATATTTTGCAGTGTACACTGGAAAAAAAATCTAAGTGTATTTTTTTTTTCATTTCTAGTCTAAATATCTCATCACACTTCAAATAAGACATAATGACCTAAAGAGGAACTTGGCTGAGATATGTAAGAAAAAAAAATAAACGTATTTTTATCTTAATTCAAGATTTATTTCTTTTTTGCTAAAATCAAGATTTTTTTTCTTAATTCAAGCCAAAAATTAAACAACAACACACACTATATAGATAATGTTCACTCCATTCCATTGGCAGATAATATTGTTTTTGCTTAATTCAAGCAAAAATAAATAAATCTTAACAAGATAGTTTTCAATTGTGCAATATTTTTTTTACCTACTTCATTCTCTCTCTCTCTCTCTCTCTCTCTCTCTCTCTCATTTATATATATATATATATATATATATATATATATATATATATATATATATATATATATATATATATATATATATATATATTGCCTAATTCAAGCAAAAAACTATTTAAAGAACTCTCACCAAGATAATGTCCACTAGTTTCACTTGCATTTAATTTAATTTAATTTAATTTAATTTAATTTAATTTAATTTAATTTAATTTAATTTAATTTTATTTTATTTTATTTTATTTTATTTTATTTTATTTTATTTTATTTTATTTTATTTTACTTCATTTAATTTAATTAAATTTTTTGTTTAATTCAAACAACAACAAAAAAACAATTTGTGAATGGAACAAATGAAAATGATCTTTGTAAAATATCTTGAAATAAGATTCTCAAGACCTATTGCTTAACAATCAGTTGTTACTGAAAGGTTCCTCTTTAGGTGAATATGTCTTATTTTAAATGTGATGAGATATTTGGACTACAAATGATACACATACATTTGGTAAGATTTAGATTTTTGCAGTGTAAGCAATGTCCTATAATGATCCACAGCTTTATGCATAGCAACAGTATGAGCAGACCCCCCATACTGATATTTGTGATTTGCACCCAGACCCTTACATCTGAACTACAGTGTGACTTCACGCCATTCTGACCAGACATGTACCCCGTCACAGTAATCTCACATTATGACAAGCTGAAAGGTTGGCCTTTATTCACCCCAAACAGCCACTATTCATCCCAGACTCTCCTTTCTGTTCACTTGAAAAGACTGAGTGTCCTCCTGTGCCACTGGAGGGCTCGTCTGTGTGTAAATGACCTTGATGCTTCGTTGCATAGTTCATAAACACAGAGCTTTTATAAGACACGGGGAGGTCCTCCACATCAACGGCTCTCCCGCTGTGAGTTTTGTCATGATTATGATGATGAGGAGGGGATTATGTCGAAGAGCTCTGATGGAGATGTTACCAACACTTAACAATCAGTGCCACACACAAAACACGATAATGCTATTGTTAATGACCACAGAAGAAACTGAGCAGAGGAGTCTCGCTGTTGGAAGTGAGGGGAACCATGACTCGTTATTTAGTCACATTTTTTATTGTAGTTTACCAAACTCAGCATGAACCAAGGCACTCAAATGATTTTATTTTGCTTAATGAACCTAGAGACTGTTTGTTTTCCAAACTTTAACCTCACATACAACCCGCTATGACTGGCCTACTTTTAAAAGCTGTTGATAAATGGACCACAAATGTACTGTAATACCATACAAAATGAGCTGAATATGGACTTGAATACAGTTATTATTTTCCCTTCTTTTTTTTCCTCCCACCTATTTTTTTTTTTTTTTTTTTTTTTTTTTTAAACAGTCGGTCTATAATCCAACACAAAGATGCAACAATAAACATCAACTTCAAACAGTTAAAGAGTACAAAATGTTTTTAAATATATTAAATGTTCTATTAGCAACAGCCTTGTTCTCAAGAAAATGTTAGCGAGACTTGACAGGACGCAACAGGTAATAACTGTCTACTACTGTGTACAAAATTAAAGATTGAAGCTGCAGCTATGGGACATTAATTGTACAAATAGTCTGTAAAATGCATTAAATAACTAGAAATTGCTATGTCACGACTGAATTAAGAGATGAGACAGAGTGCATGATTTCAAACACTGTTTCTAATCTACGATCTGAAGGTTGTTGAATGAGGGGGAGGGGTCTGATAAAAGCATGTGTTCACAGACAAACAGGAAATCCAGCATGTGATCCCAGTAGTTAGTTTACTTTCTGTTGTACTGACAGAAAAGCCCATTTCTGATATGATTTGTTAAAGTCAGTCATTTGTTAAAGTTTCCATCGAATGTAGGACGTTTCGGCCTAGGATGTTTCAGACTGCACTTTTTGTAGAGTAGTACTTTTCAGACAAATCATATTTTCTTATGACCCTAACCCAAACAATATGAGTTTATTATATACATTTGTAATGTGTGATCATGTGTAAATGATCCTGTTTCAAAAAATGTGAGGTTGTATACTTGCAATGTAATTTGTATAATTTTGATACTTTAATTTGAGTATATTGTATAACATTTTTAATATGTGTTCGAGTGAATAATACAATTCTATGCCAATAAACATACATTTCTGGTGTTTTTGAAAATATGATTTGTCAGAAACGTCCTACAAGTGCTGACCGAAACATCCTATGTCGAAATGTCCATGTACCATTTCCATCTTGTCCGCACTGATCAGAAATCTTGTCTCTTATCAATGAGTATTAATGTGATGCAACTAACTGTAGGTGGTACACTTTTTGTGTGTGTGTGTGTGTGTGTGTGTAATTTTTCTGTACTTTTCTCATACTTTTTGAGCTTATAAAACAGGCAAAAAAACAAACAAACCAACAACAAAATAAAACAAAAAACAAAAACATTTGTTGACTTCAAGCCTTCATGTGCTTTTTGAGTCCTCTTAAAGCCATCCAAACATTTGCCTCCAGCTTACAGATGAATAAAATCAATGCACAGTACAAATGGATGGAGGACACCCAAGTACTGGTGTCAAGACTGAAGCCTGAGGATAATACGACTCTACTTGTACTGGACTGTGTTATTGAATAATCATTAGAAAATGGAGAAAATAACTTAAAAGTACATGTTTTACTAACTCTACAAATGTTATACCAACAAATGTACACATATGGGACAGGAAGATGGAATAATAAAAATATGATTGCCTGTCAGAGTTCAAACTTAGGCAGCTAGGAGGGAAGCATAGGCAGGAAATGAGTGGATGGGTGTCTTCTTCGGGCCTTGTGACCTCGTCGTGGTTTCCCCCGCCCGTTCAGAGAAACAAACATCTGCCTGCCACCGTGCTTCCAGCGAAGGGAGGCGTACGTGTTGTATCCGTTCTCCTCGATGCGCTCCTTGAACTTACAGCTCGGGTTGTACTTCACCTGTGAACAGAGGCAGGGGTTAAAGACGTTGCTACTGGTCAACGTCAGAGCAGAACACAACGATGTCTGGTGTTGCACTAAGATAAAGACAATAAGTAAGTAATAATAATAATAATAATAATAATAATAATAAAATACACTGCAAGGAGGAAGAGGTTGTTATTGTTGAGGTGTGTTAAATGATAACCTCCTCCTAAATGCAGTACATTTTATTTGACTGTATTTATTGTCTCCTGGGTTTTTAAACTGTTCTCATTAACATATAAATGCATATTAATCCTTGTATCATTCGTTCTTTTGTTTTTCAAAATAAAACCAAATATAAGACAATGAAAGAACAAGTCATTTCTTCATTATTATTACAAAAAAATCTCAGCACTAATGCAAAACTCATAACCTGGATGCAGTGTCCAAATGTTATTAATAAGAAAAACAATTAATACATTTATGAAAGAAATCATATACAAACAGGGCCCTAATATTAATTTTGATATTAGTGTACTGTTAAATATTCAACGCTGCCAATATATGACCCAGTAAAACTAACTATCTGACGTTAAGTTTGGAAGTGGCATCATTAGGTACATCTAAAGATGACTTTTAAGGTGAGAATGTAGTGTTTTCCTTTTTTAGTAATTACTTTTGTGTGTAGGATGAAAGTTTTAAGGATTGTTTCAAATAAGACAGTACTAAAGAATTAAATCATTTGTATAATATAATTAAACCCATGAAGACCCAGTGCTACCTTTGCAGCAGTTTCAAAATATTTTTTTCTTCATATATACCTTGCCTTAAGTGATTTATCACCATTTATTATAAAATTATTCTCTATATTTTGTAGTTTTTCTGTGAAAATCTGGTATTTTCTTATATTTAATGTAACTGATATATATCATATAGATATTAATAAAAGCTTAGATTAAAGTTGAGGGTTATGATGTTAGAAACAGAAAAAATACTTTTGTACATTTTTTTCATTAAGTGAACATAAAACAAGTGTCTCCATCTACTGTCATTGGTCCATGGGTTTTTACTGTTCATCAAATCAATGTTGTAGAAGACAACTGTGTTTCCATGTTCACTATGGAGCCTCTGAACATCCAAATGGGTCACACTGTATCTGATGGCTATAAAAACATAACAAATCACATTTTACTTTGATTATTTGACACCAGTGGGTTAAAGTAATGTAATAGTAATGTAATATATTATCCACAAAATGTTTTCACCATGGCTGATATATGGTAACACTACCCCTGATTCTTTTTTAATGGTATTAATTAGTGCTCTTAATACCTCACACAAAATGCACTGATACCCATAAAGTTGGAAAAATTGTTTTCAAATATATTGATCTTCTTATTTCTAATCACTATTTCCTGTCATCATTTTGTACAATGACAATCAACGCTATTCTATTCTATTCTATTCTATTCTATTCTATTCTATTCTATTCTATTCTATTCTATTCTATTCTACTCTGTTCTGATCTATTCTATTCTATTCTATTCTATTCTATTCTATTCTATTCTGTTCTGATCTATTCTATTCTATTCTATTCTATTCTATTCTATTCTATTCTATTCTATTCTATTCTATTCTATTCTGTTCTATTCTATTCTATTCTATTCTATTCTATTCTATTCTTTTCATCCATATCATCATTACCTTTAGCCATGACTACACACTGAGCCCCAGTTACACTTTGTGTATCAAGAATAAATCCCTTTGTCACAATCATTTCATAAGAAAAAGTAAAGATGTTTTAGTCCATTTCTGTGGGTAACAGTGTGTTATTGCGTTATCATGACAAAGTTGATAACATCCCCAAATTTACAGCTAACTGTGTGACTAGACACCACATATTGCGGTGAGTGACAAAATATTTTTTAGGACAAGATAAAGACGAGCTTTTATCTGTGAGGACAGCAGTCAACAAGTAAGCAAAGTCCACTTTTTCATGGGTGGTTACCACTTCTTATCAGTTAGTCAAAGAGTCTTGAAAGATATTGCAGTGACAAGAGGTTCTGCTGCATTCCCTTTTTCAGATTGTTATCCTGCTGCCAAAATGAGGCCCTCTCTGTGATAGGATCAGGATGGTAGGAGCCTGGCATGAATCACCTGCCCTCCTCTTATTATAGACGGGTCCAGGCTGGAGGAAAGACCTGGGTCTTCAGCCACATATTTGTTTTGCTTACTCTGTTGCTTCTTGAGGGCACTGTTATTATCACTTTTTGCTGACTGATTGCCGGTGTCTGATTTTTTTTTTTTTTTTTTTAGTGTGATGTAAGTGCAGCAGCTCTTCGCCGTGCACCTTAGGCCTGATGTGTGGCTGATTCGAACAAAGAGCAGTGATTACTTTTGAAAGCTCGCTGTGCGAACAACAATTGGCAGATGGCACGCAAAGACTTTAAAGGAGCCCAGCTGGCTCTTTGTCATTGCTGGTTGGGTTTCTTTTCTCTGCAAACTATTTTGACAGTGGAACAAGCCAACTCAAGCTGCAGGTATCATCAACCAGGGCCCAGGTGTACAGCCATGATTGATAGCAGCACTCTGACCTCCCCTTGGACTTTCTAACAGAAGATTCCTGAGATCTCCCTTCACTTCAGTCAAATCAAACATGTTTGGGTAAGCACTTTTTTGGGACCCCTATGCACCTCCCCAGCTCTCGCCGCCCTTCCTTTTCTCAGCCCTCCCATCTTGACCTCCAGAAACAATGTTGCCAGGTTGTATACGCACCGATCCAAAGAGCGTGCCTTTCTTGGACATAGCTAAGTACAGCCCGGTGCTGACAGATTTGATGGCAACAACTCCCACACTGACAGATCGGATTTCCATCAGACCTGGAAAATAAAAGGGAACAAGAGTCTGGGTTAGAAACATCTAGCTCTGGGAGTTCCCCCATCAAAAGCCACCCTGACATTAGTGATTAGAATACCAGACGGCCGCACACTCGAGGGAGAGAGACCAAGACAAGAAGGGAATTATTTTTTTTTTATTATATATATATATATATATATATATATATATATATATATATATATATATATATATATATATATATATATATATATATATATATATATATATATATATATATATATATATACGACTGGTCCCTGTGTTAGGAAAACCAGCCCAGATCAGCAAGCTGACATTTGATTGATATTAAAAAACAAACAAAAAACTGGCAGCCAGAATAATCCTATAGAAAAACATCAAACCATAAACACATTTACAGAGTCATGTGTAGGTTTATTAAAACACATCAATTTAACAATAGTCCTGTTAACATGGACGTTTTTATTCCCGTTTAATTCTGAATAAAAGCTTTAAGATGACCATGTAAACACCTAAGTCCAGTTGAAAATGATAATTGTGATAATTCCTCTGCCATGTAAACACTTAATTTCACTTTAACATTATTCCCGTCATTCTGTGCATGCTCCTGGTCTAGTCATGATGACACACATATTCCGCTCTTCCGGTTCATTCCTGTTGTTGACTCGGTCAAGCTGCTGCTTTGTAATTATCACAAAAATAAATGCAAAAATCACATGTAGTACCTGCTCTGGCATGTTGCTGATTTAAAGGAATGCTACACAGGAAGTGGATGCAATGGGTTTCTTCCAGTAGACATCCAGACGTTAAAGCGGTCGTTCTGTCCAATTAGAACCCTCTGTACCTCCAGCTCTTAAAGCCCACTTTACTAGAGCGGAATACACCCATTTCCCATGTAAACTTTTATTTGGAATTAACATTCCAAATAAAAGTTAATTGGAATGGCAGAAGTACACGACAGAAGTAGCTTTAATTGTGAATGATTTTATTCCAAATCCTGTAAATAATTCAGAATTAAAAAAAAACATCATGTAAACGTAGCACATTAATGTAAATGGACTGCACCTTATATAGACCAGGTTTTTTAAATCCACCAGGACTAAACAGCGAGACATTTAGGGTCCAGTGTCTTAAAAGGACATTTATACTATGAACATTTGAAGCAAGGATTCAAACTACCAACCTTTTGTTCACTGAATGACCTGTTCTACCAACTGAACCACAGCCTCCCATTATTTTATGTTTAAAATATTACATTGTTACATTTTATTTTTTATTGCTTTTTTTAAATTTAAAAATGGCAAATAGGCTGTTATTTTAACATTGTGTTTTTGACATTTAAATGGCACCATATTGTTTTTCAACTTACTGTACGGTTTTATTTTCTCAAAACAATAGAAATACATAATTTCTACATAAAAATCTGGTTTTGTTAACATACTCTTCTATATAAAAACTACAGCTACATTTGATTTAATCATTAACACAATTTTTTTCATCAAATAAAGGACTTTGCATTGCATTTTCTCACTTTTTCTTATCCTGCCATTTTACAACTTTTTGTTCTTAATTCTATGTTCATTTTTTACACTGCAGACTTAACTGTGTGAATTATATGTGATATCAGCTGCTGTAAATCTTTCAACAAAGCACAATACATAGATATTGTGAAGTAGAAAGGGATTAGAGTAGTTGTTTTTTTATGTTATAGTAGTGGAAAACATTTTTATAAATATAATAAAGTCATTTAATGCAGGTCTATATGGACAACATTGCACAAACACATCATAACAGTACTGGATTCTTGTCATGTTGACTGTATCATAACCTCATCAGTGATCACAATACACAATATCTTTACAGGTGTCATTCCACTGAAAAACACTTTTCCCATGCTCCTTTTGGAATCTGAAACCCCGAGTTACCAACACATGCTGCGTTTGCTGCGTGGTGTGTCACCTCCACTGGCTGTATTTACCATTCATAGAAAACAACACAGAGAAATGAGCCACTGAGAAAAAGCCTGTCCACTACACATCAGATGGACTTTACCGTCACCCACGTGGAGTTAAGCCGTCCTCCATTGCAGCGAATCTGAAGTAGCATTAGCATTAGCATCTATAAAAGAAGACGGCGCCACAGTAGCTGCTGCACAAACTAGGAAAAAAATGGCGGATCAAACTGGTTCATGTGCTCTCTGTGGAAATAAAGTGTGTGTTTTTTTCCCTGCACGTTTTCAAAACAAGCAACGGCACGAAACCTAGCTGGATGTTACTCTGGGAAGGTAAACCCTTTAACTCTTGAGACTTTAACAGTTTTAGTCAAAAATGAATAAAATAAGTAACAAAATGGACAATAACAGCCAAAAATGTATAATAAACCAACAAAGTAATAAGTAATATGAACAAAATAAGACACAAATGGTACAAAAGTGCAGAAAAATAATAAAATGCAATATTAAATGTAGAAATATAAAACAAAATAAGGAACAAAATTTACCAAAAATAATAAATATTTATAAAATAATAACTTAACTTAGTTAAAATAAACCAAAATGAAGTAGAAATAAATAAATAATATTGTAATTTGGATCCAGTAGTTTTGTTTTTTTTCTAAATCAGTTGCTTTTCGACACCTGTTTATTTCTATAGATCAGGTCCATGAACAAAACTCAGTAAAATCACAGTAAAAAACAATAATTATTTTTTCTGAATATTGAAACTAAACCATCCTTTCAGAAGGCATCATCACTGACGCATCAGGGGTTAAAGGGTTAACACACACAGAGCGAGTAGGGGGTGGGGGGAGTGTCCCTTCATGGATTCTGAGCCAATCAGAGATGCCTCATGGCCATGTATGTGGAAGCACCGGTGAACTCTGTTGTTCGACCTCAAGTCATTTTTCTACCGTGCAAAAACAAAGCAATCCAGACATGTTTTTGAATAGAACCAACACCAACAGAGAACACAGTAATATTAATGAAATACTGATGGAATGACTCCTTTAATATATCCCCATAGAAAGTAATCTAGGGGAGTGATATCTGGTGAAAGAGGCGTCCAGGGAACTGTTCCATCCCTTCCAATTCACTGATTTGAAAATGTTTGATTTAGGAACCCACCAACATGTAGCCCCCAATGTAGTGGTGCACCATCTACCTGGAAAATGACAGTTGGTTGAAGGTCATCCAAGTGTGGGGTCACATATTAAGTCCAAAGGTCAAAGGAAAACATTTGCAACAGGTGGTAGCAGACACAACAAACTGTGCCCCTCACAAAGATTTTACCTGATTTTAACAACTATCTTGTAACATTGCAGAAACACATTTTTGGTGACTGTGACCTTGACCTTTGACCTACATTCACTAAAATGCAATGGGACTTTGCACTATTCCTGAATATTTCATGGAAATTGGTTCTGTAGTTTTTGCATAAAGATGCTTAAAAACAAATAAACAAACAAACAAACCGACTCAGACACAGTACCCCTCTCCCCTTAAAAGACAAGGTAACAAACAAACAAAAAACAAAAACAATACCCCTGCCCCTTTTGGGGGACGGGGTAACAAAACTTTTTGCCACCCCCTTAGGAGGGTGGGGTGATAAATGATGTCCTTTTGAAGAAAAATGGACTGATGATTTGATTATGTATGATCCCACAGTGAGATTAAAACTTTGAAAACCCCTGAGTACATAGAATTAATCCAGGATTCCTGCAGATACTTGAAAAGTCTTAAAAGGCATTGAATTCATTGTTCTAAAAAATAAGGCCTTAATTGGCATTAAAATGTCTTAAATTGAATTTTCAAAATGACACATTAGAAAGATCTATGTTAGTTTGAAAGAAAAAGTATTTGGTAACATTTAGGCTGTCTATATTACAAAAATAATTTAAGGTGAGTAGAAAATGAGGGCACATCATTCTGTTGGTGTGTGTTTATATGGTGTGTGTGTGTGTGTGTGTGTGTGTGTGTGTGTGTGTTATATGTTCAAAATTTCAAAGTTATGCTTCTTGATGCAAATGGTTCACGAATGTAGCAGCAACTGGACTAAACAGTCATGTTCTATTTAAAATAAACAGTTGGGTAAAACTGCACCCAGGTAATGCTTTTTCCTTTTCAGTTTTGGTTCATTGTCGACTTGGTCTTAAATTCAATTTCAAAGGGAATTTTAAAAAAAGTCTTTAAAAGTCTCAAATTAAACTTTCTCTGAGCTGTAGGAACCCTGTAATCTGAGTGACATATGTCATCGGTTCCTTTTGTAATATTTTTTTTTCAAATTGTAAGAAGACTTTGTAGAAACCCTTTAGTTTTTAGCACTGCCCCAGTGTACTGTATCTACTTTTACAACCACAGTGTTACACCTATCCAATGTCCAGAGCCAGTGCAATGTGATCCTGTTTTCCTACTTAGATTTATAGGAGCCTCTTGACGGAGATACTTTAGTCTGATGATGCCCAATGTTGTTTAGCACGGACACAGAGCCTGTGTCTGCCGACCACTTATGCAGCTCTTCATGCTCACCTCAGTCCTTGAAAACGCTGGCAAACTTGTGAGCTAATTGTTTCCTCTGGGCACTTATTGCAAAACAAGTCCCACGTGGCATGCACTTAATCTGTTTTTTGTCAACATTCAAATTTAAAGGTAGACACCCACTGTCACGGCTACAGCACAGTAATGTTGTTGACATCACCTGTGGGCTTACCGCAGGATGCTGAATAGTAGCTGATTGCAAGAGATGAAACTTCTTCTGGTGTTATTCACCCACTTAGACCTTCAAAAGTACCCTGATGTGATCTTCTATCTAATCACAGCACATAATCTTGTTGTTACACCCCTGAAAATCTGATATGGCAGGAGAAAAAAAATATTTTCCTTAAAGTAGCAAGCCAGTGCTGGATAAAAGCAAAAACTTGCTTTGGAAAGATGTAAACCTAGCTGAGGGTGCTGAAGGATAGGATGACCCCAAAGCTGACAGGAAATGAAGCATCATAAACACAGCACTCAGCCTGTGACCACCCAGATGACCCCCCCCCCCATCTGCTTAGAGACGGTCATGTCCTGAACATGACTGATTAAATGTACAAGAGGTTCGTTAATATTCTCACTCAAAACAGCAATAAAAGACAAGAAAAGACAATATAGTTTAAAAATGGGGTGCAAGTTGTTTTCCTGGAGCATTTTTTATGATATTGCTTAAAATCCATTTCACACCACGATTATAACCAATTAATTAAAATGCTCTAATACAAAAATTAAAATAAGTGGCGCCCGGCACAATAAACCCCACCCCCCCTTTGCACACATTTGACTTGATTTGCCCTATTTCTTGTTAATGTGAAAACACACCTTTGGTGACTATGACCTTTGACCTACATTCACCAAAATGTAAGGAGAATTAATCTGGACCACCTGGCATCTTTCCTGAAAATTTCATAGAAGTTGCTCGAGTAGTTTTAAAGTAAAGCTACTGACAAACAAACAAATGGACTCAAAAACAATACTCATCCCCGGAGTAAAAAACTATACTCACCTGTGACAGGAATGAGGTGGAAAATAATGATTATGAACATGGCTTCTCACGGCTTTGTCAAAACAGTGGGGGGTGGCTTTTTTTTAAGTCATGAAAAAATCAACAGACCTAATTATTTTTTAAGTTAATGCAAGGCCCAATTATGTGTCGAACAGTTGAACATTAATCTTCAATGCAAACTAAAAACACATGAAACATTTAATTTTCTGCAATGGCCACACCTGTGATATGGGAGTTGCCTAATTAAGTTTCAGGGCCATGGATAAGAGCTGATCACACCAACGTGGGAGATGATTTATGTCCAACAGGTAACTCAATCAGACTGTAAAACATATAACATAAACGTAATGATTAAGGTGAAGTTGAACATGTACATTGGTGCCTGCAGACATATACCCATAGGCTATTAGTGTTGTGTGGATAACTGGGGGGTTTAAATAAAATGCCACTTTCAAACCAAGAGAGAGGGGTGGGGGTGGGGGGGTTGATATGTACAGAGAGAGATAGTTAACATATATGTATGTACATTTATGTGTTTGTGAATTCTGAAACTGAAACAGTTTGATTAAATGTACATGGAGTTGGGCACACTGCTTCCATTTAAGGCAATGTCAGGGATAGGGGTCCCATGAACACTTTAACATATGGACAGTCAGAGGCAAGATTTAAAGTAGCAACCCTTCAGTCATAGGACAACACACTCAAGCATCTGAGCCACAGCCACAACTAAAAACACAAAAACAAAAAACCTATCCATAGCCATACAACCATTAGTATTATTTTATTCAGGCTTGTGTTATAGTCAGTATTGTCACCCATTGTTTTGTTTTTTTTTATTTGATTTTATGTATTTATTTGATTTTGGCTTAATAACAACATGTGATAACAACACTACATTAGAGACTACAGGTGTGTGTTTTCATCTTCTGTAATTACATCCATACATCCCCACTGAGGATGTATGGATGTAAAAACCAAATCTCACCCTGTATAAAACTGTAGTATTTTTTATTTGAACGTAGACCTGATCATCTGAAACAACCTGCCCCTGAGCACTTGCACTGTAGACACTAGGAATGATGGGTAATCACTTCATCTACTGGTTTTCTCACTCTAATGCATCCATACCTCTAGAACAGGGTCAATCTGGATTCATCAGACCACATGACCTTTTTCCATTAAAAACACAGTCCAATCTTTATGCTCTGTATTAAATCTTATGATTGTTAAAATGAGAAGCTACTTATTGAAGCTGAGAAATACTACTTATTGTAGTACTATTAGTATTACTATTAGTAATAGCAATTTTATTTGTCCATTTAAAAGAACATCTTGTTCTCGTCATCTGAACCTGCTTTATCCTCACTAGGGTCACAGGGGTCACTGGGGGCCTAATCCAGCTACAATGGGTGAAGGCGGGGTACACCCTGTATGAGTCTCCAGTTCATCTCAGGGCTGAACATATATAGACAAACAATCACTCTCACATTCACACCTATGGACAATTTAGATTAACCAATTAACCTATCAGTGCATGTGTTTGGATGGTGGGAGGAAACTGGAGTACCTGCAGAAAACCCACACAGACACGAGGAGAACATGCTGTGAGGCACGGGTGCTAACCACTGCACCCCTTAGAAGAACATGATATATGCAAACATACACTTCAGATCTCCATACTGACATGGGTGAAAAGATGTAGAGCGAAGCAACAGTTTATTTGTGCCTAGCCTATTTACAAGATGGCATAGTTTTAAACAATAATATAATAAAACAGGTAATATTAGAAAAGCACTCAGTGAGTGCAGACTCCGCCAAGGCAGATCAGCCCCCACCCTACTAAATGACCTAAATGAACAATAGGTTTCACTTTCACATTTGTGAGCCGCTGTCTACCCCGACCAACCAAATGAAACATATATATATATATATATATATATATATACAATTTCACCTTTTTGAAAAAAATCCCCTTTGTGAGCAATGTGATGAATGCAATTCAATTGTGTCCTGTTTCAAAGTTTATTAACCAACTTATTAAACATAAACAAGTATTCAGAGAATGCCTAATCTTGCCCCTATTTTGTGCCAATCTTAAATTTGACACATGGTTGACACACATAAACAGAGTTACAGAAATTAATTTTGCGACATGTAATCGTTGACCTCCAGAGATCTCAAAAACCTTTGGTCGTAGATGATAACATCATATATGAAATCTTTATTCTACATCGTTTGGTACCAATCTGAAAGTTCTGTGACCCTCTGGTCTTGAGTTATAACCGATAATTCGATTTCACCTTTTAGTTAATTGTGACCTTGACCTTTGACCTTTACTCAAATGGATCATCGCATCTGATGCACATTAGCTATATGTATATGCTCATGTAATTCGATGGTGATATCTTAAGTATTCATTGAGTTATAGCACGACATATCTCTGCGGACACACACACGCTCACACACACACACACACACACATACACACACTGATTACAACAATCTTTTGGATGAGATTAAAAGTATGACATTTCAAATCCTGAAATAAAATATTTTGTTAAAACCTAATATATACATGCATCCAAATTTTTTCCCAAAACACTGCATAGCCAATTCTATTTATAATGGGGAGGCTAAGTCACACCCTTCTACTTCCGGTCCATGGGTGCTTAGCTCGCAAAAAATGTAATGGGAGTGAATGGAGCGAGTCAAGCTAATTTCCGATTCCGTTTGACAAGGGCTCTGAAATTCACATATGATAGCAGTTAATAAGACATATTTGATGTGGCATAGACAGACCACCCGTTTTTGATGGGAAGCAAACGTGATGTTAGGTTTTATGTGAACTTAGTAAGAGACTACAATGAGTGGCGAATGTGACGTCACACTCCGCTCAGCTGTGGTGTGGAGTCTGTGGCGACGTCACATGGGCGCCAGGTGTGTAGTCCAAATAATTAACGGGTTTTACTCACAAATTAATCAGCCGTTGATTAACAGAAGCAGTTGAAATGCACATCAATTATTATCATTTATTACGAGGTGTCATTCAGGGTACATGACAAACCAGATACAATTTTAGCATTTTATTTCCCATTGAATACCATTCATTAATTTTCCAATCTCAGGCCCCATGAGCCTCCTGGAAGGGGCGGCGACTTAAGCTCCCCATAGACACTTAAGTGTTTGGTTTTTTTTTTATGACAGGTGTGTGTGGAACAGGTTTATGGAGATCCTGCTGTCTCACATTAACAGGTTCCTCTAATACCAGTTGTCTCTGTTATCCACTGGTTTATAACATACAGATGCGGAACTTGACACTAAATATATCGATACATTAATCCACACAACGACACAACACCACCCTAGTCGGCCCAGGAGATTCAGTCCTTGGTGGCCGATGTAAAAATTCAGACGAGACAACGTGAAACAAGTGAGTTTATCAGCAATTGGCTGAACAGATGACATGGGTGTATGCGTTGCATCACCATGACAACCAGGTACTGTAAAGTTACTACTATCGTGGACTAGAAACGCTAATGAGTTGGCATTAATGAGGCTCCATTATTATTCATTATTTACATTGACATGATCAAAACATCAACATGAGTTTATATTCCAAGGGCGTGGCCATGAACAGATATGTGTCATTTTGAAGAATAATAGTGGTGGCGTTTGTCATATTTTGGAATAAAAGACCATCTACAGTATAGGAAATCTATCATAAATAACTAATCATTATGGAATACACTCAATATAGTAGCTAAATGAGCCAATGATGAAGGGGTATTTTCTGGGCGGTAACTCCTAATTTTCAAATTTGGAACCAAGCTCCTCACTTATTTGTTCAATATTTTCTAGGTAACTGTGGTGTTATTCACATACTGTATAATATTCATCGATCCTCTTAAGAGTGCACCTGCTGATACCATCAGACAACTCTAGCTGGTTTCTGAGAACACATCTAAAGGAACCCTTAAGACTTAAAGCACACATCTGTGTCTTCCATCACTCTAAACCCTTAACTATCTGAACATCACTAGTCATGCTTACCAAGTGAGGTCATCTGTGCACGGATATGAAGTACAAAGAGTAAAAAGGAGGGAAGAAAAGAAGGGGAAGGTAAATAAACATAAAGTCCTGTTGAGTGTCTTTCTTCTCTGACAGGAACGTGTAAATGAAGCCTTTTCTGCTCACCACAGCTGCAGGGAAGGAGGGAATGCCTCAGTCCAGTCCATCCAGGTATCAACCCAGCTGCACCCCCATCATTCCTCCGCTTCCTCTGATCCTCCGAGGAAACATTAACACTTTGATGGCAGTCTCTGCTTTACGAGCTGTGTTTACAAACACCGGGTGTGCTATGGTGGCACCTGGAGCGTGCAGGAGACTCATAAGCAATTAGCTGCAGCCCGGCTGGCGATTGGAGTGCTGCAAGGATTTATGGGGGATTAGTCCAGGCCAATGAAAACCGCTGGTGCCTGAAAGTGGTGCCAGCAGTAATTGCCATTATTTGGTGGTTTGAGTTCCAGGCACAGTAGGTGTGTTGGAGGCATGTTTGTCACTTCTGAGACACTGCAGAGCTGCAATTGTGGTGTTTACGTTTATTGGAGAAACCGACATTTGAGGATCTGATTCATTATTAAGTAAATGTTATTTTCATGTATGATAAAAGCCTTTCTTTCTTTCTTTCTTTCTTTCTTTCTTTCTTTCTTTCTTTCTTTCTTTCTTTCTTTCTTTCTTTCTTTCTTTCTTTCTTTCTTTCTTTCTTTCTTTCTTTCTTTCTTTCTTTCTTTCTTTCTTTCTTCTCATACTTCATGTGCCTTTCCATTTATACATGTGGGTGTAGCAGGCAGCAGACACAAAAGATCAGAGGACATGAAATAGGTATTTTCAGATTGCTAAGAAGAATCACTTGGGCGTTGGACGCTTGACCACACATCTATAAAGACCAGTTAGATCCATATAACTCACAGTCCCCCCTTTGAAAAGTCACTCCATTGTGTTAAAAGCCTGAGAAATCACAGCAATGTATTTCAGGCTATTAAAAGGCTTTCCTACCTGCTGATATTCAAAGTCAGTTTAGCAGGAGTCTATATTCTAGGTTTAACCTTAACACTTAAGAATTTAGCAGATGTTATATATTATCATTTATAAATATTGAGTTAGAATTGACAATAAAACCTCACCCTCACCTTCAAGGACAAATGACCTCTTTGCATTATTTAACATATGCTAAGGTGTGCAAGTACCTTCTATTAAACCATGTTCATATATATTTTGACCAAACAAATGGGCAGTAACATACTACCTGTCCCATTCATAAACATTTTTCTTCTACTGAAATTGTTTAATAAATCTATGTTGTTGGAAAATACAGGGAATGTTACAGATTACTCAAACACAGAACAGAAGGAAACAATAGGGATAAATTGATTCTTTGGCTTGGAGTGAAAACTGGAAGTCAGTTTTGCGTCATATTCTGCTGCACGAGTATCAACTGATGGCCCCATTGAGCTCATGAAAAAGGTACTTTTGGCTTCCCATTTGGAATTGGCAAGATCTCTTAACCTTTGACATGTTTTGGCTGGGACTGTCAATAAGCTCAAGCTGCCATTACAAGCAAATCCTGGACTATACATGTCTAGTCAACTGTGGACTTGCCATTTATTTCTCCTCTATTGGATTTTTAAAACCATAGAAAAAGTCCTTTACCCAGTCCTTTTTTACTCTTTCTTTTCTTTTCATCCCCCATTTTTTGGACGTTAGCCCATCGTCAGATCATTCAAGCCTTTTCTGACCTTGAAAAAGTGGACAGAAAGGAAAGAGAGAGACACTCTCACGGGGTTTCCTTTTGTCAGACTCATGGTATGGGGGAGGAGGTGGAGGAGGGAGGGAGGGAGGGAGGGAGGGAGGGAGGGAGGGAGGGAGGGAGGGAGGGAGGGAGGGAGGGAGGGAGGAACTGAGTACAGGGTGAAGGTGCTGATGGGGGTTTCAGTGGTGGGGCAGGTGCCTTCAATGCCCCCCCCCCCACCCCCCATGAACCACCCACATGCCCCCAAAGCGATCTCTTTGTTACTCACCTGTGAGGTGAAGAGCTAGACAAGATCTTATAAATGACCAAGAGTTTTGAATAGGGCTCTACAAAGTGTGAAAAAACGGTTCCTTCCGTCACAAATTATAAGAAAGAGTGAAAGACTGAGAAAGAGAGAGTGAGTAAATGAGATTTTTCTGCTTCTTTCCTCCTGTCTTCTTTTTGTCCCTTTCCCAGGTCTTTAATTTCTTGGGTTGCCCCCTTGAGCAGCCCTCCATGGCTCAGTGCTCGACCAGAGCAGAGCCTGGGAATCTTGGAGGTCCCGCTGTGCTCCTGCTCTTGATTGACATACCTTTTCAATTATTTCACAGTTTGCTTGCTTTTTAAATGAAGAGGGCCCTGTTGTTTTTTTTCCTTCTGCCCTCCTTTTCAAAACACAAGCTTTTCATGTCGGGTCTGGGCCGCCAGTCCTAATGGCTGTGACCAGCACCTTTGATCTGCCATGACCCCCTCGAAGGGCCTGGTACTGGGCGAAGCAGCCGCCTGAGTGTATCAGTGCAGACAAAGGCTGCATCACTCACTACTGCTTTAAACACCTTGAGATATTACCATGAGAACAGACGCCTTCACAGTGTGTGATATCAAAACTTCCATTCTACATTAACTCTTTGGTGTACAGTATAATATGAAGCAACAATTACCAAATATTAACAAGTTTGTGATAAATTTAGGATATATTGGGAAGTTGACCCTTTTTAACAAGTGTTCAACCACCAAAGCTGTGTGCATATAAAACAATAAAGACGTCAAATTGCAGACAAGCAGAACTGGGGCCTCTACCATTCATGTGGTGTAGTTGGTTCAACATTGCTCAGCAGATTCTAATTAATTTGACAGTTTAGAAACAAACAATACAGCAACACCATATCCCTCTGAGTGCTTCTCGTATGGATGCATTCAAGGAAACTTTATTGTCCATACAAGGACAGGCCATATTCATTTATCAAATCCCATTATAACAGACTGAGTTTTCTGTAATTTCACAGGTTTGTTGAAAGACACCATTCGCTACATGGATCTAAAAGTGTGACTACACTTTTAAAAGTTTTAGTACAAAATTAATGGACAAGGATATGTGTCATCTCATATTGTATTCCTATTCGGCTACGCATAGTATTAGTTACAAGAGCAGTGTGGGGGCATAACCCAAGGATCATCGTGTTCAGTCATTTTGTTCTTCACACCCTTGTCTGGCTAAAGGCCTGTTGCATTTTGTAATAAACGTCCAAAATGTAATCACTTTTTCATTTCATTTTGTCATAAAGCCACATTTTGTAATAAACTGCCCCAATGCATTTTGTAATACATTTTGCCGCATTATGTAATAAGTTATTCCATTTTGCAGCAATGGAGTGCTTTGGTGGTGTGGCATTAAGACTCAAGGAGTTGTTTGGGAAACATTAAGTGGTTTATGGCATGGCAGGTAGTTAGACATATTAGACAATATGGACAATTTGAAATTATGAATATATTTTGGAAATAGAAGTGCAGCAAAAATGCATTGGAGCAGTCCATTACAAAAGTGGCTTTATTACAAAATTAAATGAAAAAGTGATTACATTTTGGACATTTATTACAAAATGTGACTTAACAAGGCCTCTATATAGTGACATGGAGTTTTTAAAGGCACCCAGGGATGTGTGGCATGAGTACATACTGTCCTTTATTTTCATTGCCCATAATAAATTACTATCACATGGTTTGGGCCATATAGTTCACACCCTGACTACATAATACCCAACCTTAAAATAACAATATTTTTAAAAAAAAAAATCAATTATGGTCTTTGGAGTACAGTGGTTTATCAAATCCAAGGGAAAAGTGGTGTGTCAGCAGACTCAGTGCTTTTGTTTCAGTGGCACCCAGATCAGATTATTGTGTGGAAATAAGAAGAATCCCAACACCTCATATTGATCAGTGGTTGACAGATAAAATAATGTCTTGCCAGGAGGTGCATACACTTGGATGTCTACAAAGCGGTATGTGATACTGGACCAGCAATGATCTCACTGCAATGAGTGGCTGATATGAAAGCTGATCATCAATTTGGTCTGGAAGACGACAGAAGTATGGAGACAGGAAGGGATAATTTACAGGAAACACAGTGTGCTTGACGTAGATGGATTTAACTCCATATCCTGCTCCCTTCTGTATATTACTTATAATCATTAGGCATTCCTGTTACACTTGTTGTAAGGGTAAAGCCAACTAATGTCTCTGGTCAACTCATTTTATTATTACTTATCTCACATTGATTTATTGTTTTGAACCAGATATTAAACAAATGTAATAAATTGACAGTTACACAATATAGTACTTTTAGTTTTATTAAAATTATAAAAACATAAAGAAAAAAAAGCCAACAACAATAGGAGGTAGGATTTGGCTCTTTTATATCCACATAACATTTATTATTTTAGTCAGGCTTTGTTTATACATATAAAAAAAATCTGTATTTTCACCTAGATGAATAAGAATGGAAAAAAAAACACGCACTTAATAATAGTATATCATGACAAAGTAAGCACAAAATCAAACACTACAGGTGTGCGTTTTTGTCTTCCATCTTCCGTTTTCTAATGCAAATTTGTATTTTTCTCACCTTGTTCAATCCTTTCAACATCATAAATACCACAATTAACCATTTTATTATTTTAGCGTTTACTCAGAACTAACAATTACTTTTGAAGCTTGAAAGGAATAATGACTTATTATGATATTATACTAACTAATGTGAAAATTCCTAACACAATAAAAACCCTTTTTTTTTTTGCATGTTGGAAAAATAATGGTAAATGCTGAAACCCAATCTTTTAAAATGTAATTGTCTTATAATCGTCAGTTGATTATTTTAGTAATTTCTTCACTATGCACCAGGTTACTTTCATTCCCATGAAGCCAAATAAAGTATATGCCAATTTCCTTACTACGATTGTGTAAAATGCCTTCAGCTGTGTACGTTCATACTGTGTACTTTTACTTCACAAAACATCAATAGCAAAGTCAAGTAAAGTCAAAATGATCATTTTATCTGGACCAAAAAAAGTAAGAAATCAATCTTCATCACACTAATCAACATCATCTGCTCAACAGGCTGAAACTATTTTGACCACACTCCCAATCAGTGATGTCATATCATCTGTTTTACATCTGGCATCTTTAACACCTCTGATTGGTCCACTACAATAATATTATACATAAGATGATTTATCCTTAAAACATAGAAATAATGCAATTTTCATTTTAACTGAATTTTCTGAAATTTTCATTCAATTCAATTTGAAGCATTAAAGCTATTCATAGTAGAGATGTTTTTTTTGTTTTTTTTACTGTGTGCAGTTTACTGTGAAACTGGGGTCATCTATCAATGTCATCAGAAAACAATAATTCTTCAGTTCAATGATATGTGTCCACTGTTCTTGACCTGTAATCAGATCATACATTATGACAATTGCTTTAGTAAAGAGCATCTGAAGTTGAATAATCAACAGTAAAGACAATGCTAATATTGCACTAAAATTCAGCACTTTATCACATTAGGTTTGTTAATTAATGCATGAATTCTTGAGTAATAGATAAAAGTGTGTTTTGTAATATCACAATGATCTCTGCCTTTGACCTTTGTTATTCATCTTTGAATCCATTTGTCTCAAAAATGATAGAATTCTCAAAAATCTTCCACTTATTCTAGAGAAGAGACAGACCTGAGATGACAATGACCTTGATTTTATCCTTGATTCAACATGAATATTTACATCAAACTTTAAGACATTCTGTTGTAGATATTGTGCTTCAAACAAAACGGAAACTGGCCAACAAACATATCCTTTTTAGAGAGATTACAAGTGCATAGATATGTAATATTCCCCTTTACAAGTTTTATGTGTAAATTTGTGTGTGCACATGCTTTTGGGCTTGAG
Organism: Siphamia tubifer; assembly: GCA_020466265.1. NCBI lineage: Eukaryota > Metazoa > Chordata > Actinopteri > Kurtiformes > Apogonidae > Siphamia > Siphamia tubifer. Next base: position 35,550,445 of record CM035786.1, read on the forward strand.
TTGGTTGTTTTATGACATTAGCTAACTTCATTTCTAAGCTGACAACTCTATTACTTACAAACAGCAGAAAAAAAAACAGAAAGCACCAATTCCTGTGTTGAGAACTTTACTTATTTGTTTTCTTTTTATTTCGATTGTTGGCTTAGAAGTGTAACCAGCTGGTGTCTAAAAAGTTCAACACATATACAGTACACACTCACATGCATATCTTCTACACTGAATCTTTTAATTATTTTCCTTTTCTTATATTTTATATATATTTTTTAATGAATACAAAAACAACTTCATTGTGTCAGTGTCCACATATATATTTTAGAAACACATTAGTCACTTTTTTATTGAATATATGCACAAAACGTTACAAATGTTTACTAACCGTGAAAAAACACAAGTGCATACTCTCAGTTTTACAATCATTGGTTTATTATAGCGAGATGACAAGAAAAGTCACCCCATAAACATGGAGATGAACATAAATCTCATGTTTGTTTGTTTTTTACAGATATATCAATTATTATTATTATATATTACCTCTCTATCCTGTGCTAAATTCACTCTCAGACTCAGCTGAGGCAGATGAACCCCCCTCCTGAAAGACATACATGTGCACCCCCCTCACCTACCCACATGCCTCCAAACTTTTATCACATGTTCCTTGTGTCCGTATCAACATTTCCTGACAATTTCAGCTAAATTCGTCCATAAATTTTTGAGTTATCTTGCTAAAAAACAGGCAAAAAACCCTTGATGATTCCATTACTTGCCTTGACAGAGTAATGCCTGTGTTTTCTGGTGTGTCCACGTACATACCATATCCATGTTTCTTTTAAAACTCTTATTCTTTCCTTGTTGTAACATCCGTCAAGTTCTGATTTTATATAATTCACCTGACTGTAGTTACAGACAAAATCTTTCCATTGCAATTTTGCATAATACACCATTTGCACTACAGCGGAAAAAAAACACCTCTTGCCAACACGAAAATATTTAATCAAAAAAAGAAGAATTTTGTTGAAATTAATGTTTTTCCATCACATATATTTTCATGGTGGATACAGGAAACAAATGGAAATGTGAATTTCGAGCAAGGAACAGGTTTCCCTTTTTCTGATGCACTTTCTTGTCTTTTTGGTTGTATATACTCTGAGTAATACAAAGGGCTGGGACTAGATACGTTCTGTTAACTTCATCCTACACCCTTCCAATCTAGGATGATAAAGATGTGTCCTTTTAATTTCTGCTTAAATACTTTGTATGTTTTTTACTTATTTTGTTTCACCTGTTCGAATAAACAAATAAATGAAAGCAGGTATATTTGTGTAATTTGAGGGTTAATGGAAAAGCAACTAGTGATGAAATAATGACATGTATTTTTGTGTGACGCACAATAAAGTTCAACATTCATATGATGCAATACCCTTGCAGACCAACCAGTACTGACAGCAATATAAAGTTTATAGTGTCTTTAACAGCAGCTGTGACTGCCACTTTATGTTCTCCACTGTTACAGCACAGTACTTTGGTGTGTTTCATGTATAATAGTATGTTTGTGGTTCTGTCCTTCTGTTGGAGAGCAGAGCTACTGGCACTTACCTCCCTTTATTCAACTGTACCTGTCTGTCCTTCAATCCTCCTGTTTTCCATCTGCCAGCCTGTTTTTCACTGTCTACCTTTAACTTTTTCCTCGACTGTAACATCATATTTCTTTTTTATACTGACTCTGGTTATTTCCCGGACCCTGTTTCCTCTCCTCTCTGTCCCTCAGGGGCCAATTCGCACTGGGTCTCCACACGTGAATCATATTTATTGACTCCGACTAGACTAGAGTCAGAGTGATCACACACAAATATGAAATAAATCCAAAATTGAAAAACTGAGCCAGTCATACAGAGGCGCTGCCAGCAGTCACAGATCTCAGATTTTATTTTTCATATAAAAAAAAGCCTAAGCTGAAAGAACAATTAATCACTAACATTCTCCACGTATAAGGAAATGAATTTATTAACCTGACCTCTGTACAACTATCATGTTAGTCAACAACACACAGAATAGGTTACGTGGAAGTCTGAACAGCATGTGTGCATGTTTGTGAGCACATTACCGTGCATGTAGCCCATCCCAACAAAATGCAAGACGATGGCTAGAAAGGACAGGAAGAAAGGAAAGAAAAGACTTCCCTGCCCATGTATCATTTACTATTCCCACATTCCATTAAAGTCTCTGGAGGAATGAGAGTGCAGATGGCAGTGATAAGATTATTGTTCTCCTGTCTTTTTAATCTGTCAGTCTATATTCAGCACTCAGCCTGTTCAGTTTTTTTTTTTCAGTTTTATTCAGTTTTAGTAATAGCAACATTATGTATTAACGTTGACTGTAGTAATATTTGTGATAGATAATTATGTTTGGTATAGGATGTGGAACTGCAAAAAAAAGCACCTTTAGGTCTCAGTCACTTGTATTATTGAATATGTACATATGAACTGTAAAAAAAAAAAAAAAAAAAAAAAAAGTCAAATTGAACTTATTATTAGGTAGGTTTTGAGTGCAGGCTGGTCCTTGTGCAGTTCTCCCTGCTTGCCAGCCTGAGCCACTAAGAGAGGTGTAAAGCAGACAATTTACTTCTCTACCAGTCCAGTCTCAGTTCTTTTCAGCCTGTGAACAAGCCACATGGCAGTGATCTGCTGAAAGCTGACTCCCACACTCCCTCTGCCCCAGCCTCGGCCGCAAGGGGTGACATTCTCTCTAACACAATCCAGGGCCTGGTCCTCTTTCAGGACTTGCACTCGGGCCTGTTACCCCCACCTTTTCATACGGTGCCGCTGGAAGAAGTACTCCAGGGATTAACCCAGCCAGGTCTTTCAAAGGCCATTAGAGCAAATTACAGGTATCCTGTTACCAGTGCGCTGGGACAGGCCAGGTGAGGGGCGCAGAGGCCAGGCGGGAGAGCAGGGGTCAGCCCGGGACAAAAAGACAAGGCCACCCTGGGCCCCACTCTATCAGAGTGTCTCGCTGGCTCCACAAACTGGTAGGCTTGGATCTATGAATGGCTCACTTGATGGGACCTCAGAGACATTGTCTCACCACCGTAACTTTAGCCTTTTTCCTCAGTAGCCCCCACCCCTACAACTAAGTCTCCCCACCATGGTTTCTTGTTTTTCGATTGATGTGGGCATGTCTTTGCCAAGATAAACCATTGCAAAAATGACTACAAAATCTGAGACAAACTGTAAAAATGTACCACAAAGATACCATTGCCATGAAATGACCCAAGTGGTGAGGGGCTATTCACCTTATGGGCCCAAATACTAGCGCAGTGTCCCCTGTTTGACTCCCAGCATCCTGGACTATTCACTATGTCAGTCCTCTACTCTCTGATGCACATTTCCTATCTGTGTCTTATCAAGTAAAGGCAACATTTCCTAGAATAATGAAAAAATGTAAATGTATTGCATCAGTACCTTGGCACTGCAACTCTACCCTAAATAACATAAACTGAATAATGTCCTAACTACATTGTACTGTCACTCAAAAGGACTCTGCTTGGCTTAAAATGTCATTTGAATTGCATTAACCAGCATGATTTCAGACTTAAATTGAAATTGTAATGCAGCCCACAATCACTAATGTGTGTTTTGTCAGAGTATCAGTATGCTGCAGGCACTGTGGGGCTGATGCTGATGATAAAGTATGGAGATGGCCACAGAGTTCCGGATCCTGCCATTTTCTCTAGATTTCTCTCACACACATATTCTCACTAATACGCACATGCCCTGAGGCCACTTGTGCCTGCCACACTCACACAAACACACACATGTGCCTCACCCTATCCCAACCAGTGGATGACAATCTAGTGAAGGAGCTGCGGAAGTGTTTCATTAGCCAATTACCGCTGGTAGATAAAGCCTGCGTTCCCACAGTCCACAAGGCCGGGGGGTCAAATGTGACCAATTACCCCCCATCCCTCCACAGGACAGATTAGTCTGTCTGATTTATCCCCAGACAGACTGACCCAATAGTTAAGAATCACCACACACAAGGTGTCCAAATATGTGTGGTGAGGCTTCTCATGAAACTGCTGGTTTTAACTGAAAGATAAGTTCAACAGGTGACCATGACAAAGTCGAATCTACCAGATTTACACGTACTATTCGTAAAATTAGAATATCCTGAAAAAGTGCATGTGTTTCTGTAACTCAACTTTAAAGGTAAAATGTACATTTTATATATAGTGAATTAATATATGTCAAGTTTTCATTTGTTTTGAAACTCACTTTCAAACAATATTCCAATTGTCTGACTTTTTGGCTTTGAAGTCTGAATAAACTATGAATTATAATCAGAAAAAAATACAACAAAGAAATGCTTGAGATATCCCACTTTGCATGGCACGAGTCTATATAATATGTTGGTTTCACCTTTTATGTTGAATTACCTGAATAAAACAACTTTTACACAATATTCAAATGTTCTGAGTAGTACCTATATGTTCAATATTCTTTGGTACCATTCACATTGACCATCAAACAGTACTTAGTCTACCTGCCTATCTGCAACATTTACTCTTTGCTAGTTTCATTCGTTGAACATTGTAAGCTGTATTTGTTTGTAATGGAACATCAATCTGTTCATTAGAGACCTCCAAGAAGCTAAATCAGAGGGCAAAAGGCCCTCCTGTGCTCAACCCCACATTTATACACTTGGTGGGGGTACACCAGTCAGAGAAGGTAATGTTAGAAGACAACCTGATGAAGTGGTCGGATGGTGGAGTGGAGGTCTTCAGTAGTGAGGTTGAATGATAGCACGGGTGAAAAAGGTTAATGAGGCCACAGTGTGCACCCTGTCTGCTCATCTGTGGCTGTGTGGTACGAAGAGGCTGCAATCTGACCAACCAAGAGGACTTTTCTTTAATCAAGGAGAGAGAATGGTGAGGGCAAACTGCCTCCAAATCATGCATCACATCCGTAACAAGCGGACAGCGAGCTATCAAAGGCTTCACAGATAGTTACAAGCAGATCTGCCCACTGAGAGCTTTGTGACTCATGACTTCTGAAGTTTCCTGCTCTTTGGTACCATGGGAGGGGTGACCAGGATGGTGGGATGCACATTAAGACTGTGCCACTAAATTGTAATAAGCCTGATGTGTTGCATCTGGTTTGTCTGGTCGTCCAGACAAGGCTCAGTTTAAGTGGAAACATAATGAAGAGTAAACAAAAGCCTTGTTTACAGTTTTCTACCTTCATCTTCACTGAGAAAACTCTTCACCCACTTATTAAACAGCAGCCACATCTGAACCAAACCAGAAGTTGCCTGTCGCTTTAAATCAGTGCACTAGCTGAAAAGTAAAAAAAAAAAAAAAAAAAAAAGTTTAGTCTGAGTTGAAGAAAACACTCAAGTGCATTTGTGTTCTGTAAAAGAATTCAGGTACTCAAGGCAACAGCACGTGAGCGGCATGATGATAAAATTAAAGAATAATGGCAATTTTTGACAGATTTAATCTAGACATTGACATTCACATGACTTTGACAGTGCCTTGCTTTGTCATCCAGAACATCTTTAATATTGTGAGGACAGAACCGAGTGAATTTCTCTTGGTATTCAACAGCAGTCAGTTTGAGAGTGTGTGTGCATGTGTGGTTCAGGTGTGCAGCCATGTTCCAGTGAGCGAGCACTAGGACACTGAATATTCTCTGTGGCCTGAGCTTGCCCCATATTTACATTATTAAAATGAGATGGGCATACAGGGAGGTGACAGAAGGCACAAGAGAGAAATCAGGCCCCTGTCAGAGCTGTCACTTGCTCCACTGGCCAAAAAGGCCCTGACCCCAATTCTATCCACTGCAGGGGAGAAAAAGGAAACATGGACACAGTGGGAGATAGAGGGGGATGGTGATAGGTAGAATAGAACAGACAGACATGGAGATAATGGTGAAAGATATGTGTAAAGAAATATAGAGGCAAAATTATATCTAGGTAGGCAGGGCAAAAACTGAAACTGAAACTCTTGGATCACAAAACTTCTCTTATGGCATTACAACAGCATTATGTATATATAATAAACTGCTCATTGTAGTTGTTGGATAACTTTTGCTGTTACCCAGAGGTGCCCAAAGTACTTACTATTCCGTACTTAAGTATAAGTACAGCTACATGTGTGAAAAAATACTCTTGTAAAGGTAGAAGTACTGTTTTAGCTTCTTTACTTAAGTAAAAGTTAAAAAAAAAAGTACAACTTCTCAATTGTAGTAAATCCCACAAATAAAAAGTAAAATTCCATTTTTTTTTAACCATAAATGAATCTATACTTATTTCACCAGGCAAAATCAGAAAAGTTTGCATTTTGTAATTCTACACAGAATGGTCCTGCAGAGTCCTGCACTGGATGTGGTACTTGACAGGTAACTCACAAAAATATGCAGGGATGCGTAAAAATATGTGTATTTTACATGCTGTCATATCCATTTAGTTGAACAATTAACAAACCTATTATAAGAACAAAGTACAGATATTTATTGTAGGGAGCAAAAGTAAAACGTTGCCAGGAAAATAAGTAATCAAATAAAGTACATGTATGTATATATATATATATATATATATATATATATATATATATATATATATAGACACACACAGACACACACACACACACACACACACTTCATTACTTCTCACCTCTGCTGTTACCTTTTAGAGGAAGATACTCTACAGATTTTCAGTGGCGACATGGGAGTGGTCCAATGTGTGGCATGGACTGTACTGTCTCAGCTATATCGCCACTTTGAACCACCCTCTGTGTTCTAATGAGGCGCATGTCCTCAGATCAGGAAAACTCCCATGTGCACACAAATTAGCACAATGTGCATGCAAGCACCCACATGCGCACGAATGTGCATGAATTGAGTGCAAGGTAAGGTCTGTTTCATATTAGCCATTAGGGAGAAGGAAACTCACATCTTTTTCAGTTTAGGATCCACTTCATGCTCCTGCAATGGCACAAGTATAAACACAGGCACAAGCATTTTAAATGTACACACACACATCCAAAGAGGTCTGACACGATACTTATATCCTGCTCATGTTCATTTAGTAAAATGGCTGCAGAGATAAAAAGCAGGTATGGGTGAATGTGTAATGCTGTTCAGAGAAGAACCTGAATGGTTTCAACCTGTTGCTATGTGACGACCTGCGGTGGAGTCGCTGTATTTAGGTCTCTACATTTGCATTAATTATCCTACTTCTGCTTTCAGGAAATGCATTTGCAGGATGGTTATTCGGTCCAGAGATTGACTGATCTACTTCAGTCTTCAAGGCACAACATGCTCGCTTTCATATTCATGTATACATTTATACATATACATTTCATACATGCAATTTCTCTCTTTGTTTACTATAGGGTCCAGTTTGAGGCAGATATAGTCTGTTTCTACCATTCTGAAACCATTTTTATTATGCTTTTACCATATTCCAATGGGAAGTCATGTAGTCAGATAGATGCTTAAGATCACTGTGCGTAGAGGTGTAACGATGGCTAAGACTCAGAATGACATGGGCTGCTTTCAGCTGTGTAGTGGTTACTCAGACCTTCTGCATATTGTCATGCTGTGTCTGGTTCAGAGAAGAGAATTAACAATTTTTCTTATCTGTACTTAGGTGTTTATGTTTTCTCCTTACAATACTATTTCTATTGCATATTTATTAGATTTTTAAAACTGGCTTTCTGTTCTATTTTAATTTTGTGTTATTGCACATCCTTCCAATGTCAAGTCTGAAAAAAAAAGAAAGTGGACCAAAAAGTTTCAAGTTCAGATGCAGGCAATGATTTGCAGCAAAAAACAAAACAAACAAATGAAACAGTTTTGTATTTGTACTTTGAAGATTGAGTGGTTTAAGAGTGTCACATTCAACTCTATGGTTAATTTTTGGTTTTGTGCCTTACATTTTAAATACCTTCTCACTTTTAGTGGACATGAGTTAGAATCATTATTACCCCACCCCCCGAATAGGAGGGGGGTATTGTTTTTGAGTTTGTTCATTTGTTTGTCAACAGTTTTACACAAAAACTACCAGACCAATTTCTATGAAATTTTTAGGAAAGGTATGAGATAGACCAGAATAGATCCTAATAAATTTTGGTAAATGTAGGTCAAAGGTCACATGTGTTTTTGTAATGATAAGAGATAGGGCAAATCAGGTCAAAGGGGTTTGTTGTGCCGGCACCAAATGTCATCATCATAGGCTACATTTATACGGTGACGATGAAAACAGAAGACATAAAAGTGGTATCTCGTCCTCAGTTTTTCATCCGCATTTAGACAAGTGCTTTCAGGAGGAAATCGTTATTTATATGAAGATGCAACAATAGGCGAAATAAGATTGGATAAGCATGCCAGGCCACTAGGACACTGTGACAGACCGCCAACATGTTTTTGACGTATGTAATTGTACACCTGTCTCTGTTCAGCTATGGTATACGTGTATTTTCTGTACAATAGCTGAAACAACTCCTGTACATTTACTAGAGCTGCTAGTGCGGCTTGAAGATCTGTGGGATCCAGGTGGTCTGACATGTTCTTTACCTGCTTAGTATATGAAGGTAATGTGAAAGTGTATGTGATGTGAAAATATGTGACATAAAGACGCACGCAATGTGAACATGTGCGTTTCTTGCTGTTTAGACGGAGATGTGACCCGGCACACCCCACTATGAAGTAGTCTTCAGATTTGTGCGTATTCACACTTCGACAGTGCCAGCACCATGTAAACAAAAGGCACTTCAAATAAAATATGCTGTAGTATTTAGTCGTAATCGTCCTCATGTAAATGGCCCCATAGTCTCATCGGCCTTAAAAATGTTTTTAATGCATTTAAGGTCCTGTGTGTAAAGTGAAGCCACTCTTGTCTCTTCTGTGGCGAGCCAGTGATTACAAAAGCAGAATAAAGTAGAATCACATCTGACAGATTGTGAACAGTAACCACAATTACAGATGTCACATATTTAATACCTGTATGGTTGTAAAAACACCTATAAATAAGTGGCCAAAATCTCATGTTACAGCAGAGTCTGTGAACAAAGTCCAGAAAATTCTTGTTTTCTGTCAGAGCACTTGAATTACAATATGCTGAAAGGAAATTATGGAAATTATGATGGCACACATTGCAACATTCACTAAAAAGTCCAGAAAGGACAAAATAAACACTGGCTCAGGGAGCTATTGTAGGGTATGGTGAGAGGATATTAAAATGTATGTAAAATACAATGTCATCTTCAGATGGCAGTAAAGAAATGAAGGCCTGATGTTTGACACTGCTATGAAAAAATGAAGCCACTTTTTTTGCACATCTGTGTCACGGCTGGGCTAATGCTGTAAAATGATGGAATCTGATCAGTGATCTGCAATACAGCTGTCACATATTTATCATCTGTATCTGTGTGAAAGTACTTGAGCTGTCAAAATCTTCCATCACAGGGTAGGTTTTCTGGACAAAAAAAAAAAAAAAAAAAACAAATAAAAATTCAGCAAGCAAGGATGAAAAGGAATCCGTCAAGATTTTGATGTCCAAACTTGCTACACATTGCAGCTTTATCTGAAAAGTCCAGAACAGGAAAAACAAACACTGGCTCTGACAGTCATCATAAGCAAGGATATGTGTGTGTTCAAACTGCTACAAAATGCAAGTTCAACACTAGATGCCACCAAAGATTTCACTAAAGTAAGAGCACAGTAATACATAATGCATTAGCAACATGGCTTTTGCCTCAAATGTGCTATGATGTAAACTACAGCCAGTAAATCTGAACCAGATTTTATGAGTTGACTGCCTATCAGCGAGTCAATATTTAGCCACACTGAGTGACTGACGCACGTCTAGTGGTTATTGTGTTTGTGAGATGTTTGTATCACAGTGAGATAAAGTCCAGTGAAAGTCCACAGAAATTCCAGTGTCATATAAATACACTGGAAAAAGGGTGGAGAGCTCAAGATTTGCCCAAATGTCATCTTAGAGAAGGAATGAGGTACCTGATTTATTGCATTTTATTGCTTCCTTTAAGATCTGGACCAAACCATACTAGAAGGGATAGCTGTCTTTGGGGCAACAGGTGCATTACATTCCTGTTGTTATTGCTTCCCAGTCCCAGGCTCAGGGTCTCAGGTTAAATTTGTACACCTTTAAACTCCTAAAGCCAGTCAGCCATAGCTGTATTTAGGGATGCCAAGTTGTTTCTTTTTCCCCTCTGTCTACAGCAGGGGTTCTCTTTCAGCTTCTTTATTCATGCGCCAGTGCTTAAACACCTTCCAAGACATGATGTCTGGCTCAGTTCAAGCAGGGAGGTGAGAGGCTGTATTGGAAGGGTCAAAACAAAACCATTAATCTGTCTTGGTCTATCTGAAGTTGAGGCAAGACCTGTCTCAATTGACTCAAAAGGCTGATTACGTCAGTGTGTGTGTTTCTGAGTGTGTATACGTACTGTACGCCTACACTGTGTATTGTAAAGTGGCAGTTGCTCTTTAGTGTGTATTTACTTTGGCAGATGATTTCAAACATGTGGTGCTGCATGAGTAAGACAAGCGGGCTGACTGTTCCCAGCTGATCTAATTAATACTCATTTGACGCCTTTCACAAATAAGAGCACTAATGTCTTCTTATTGCAGAAAATGCCAAACTTTTCACATCAAAAACTCAATACATAGCTTTGGTCCTCTTTAATATTACACAACTTTACTGCAGATTGTGTCCTTACACTCCAAACAAAATAACCAAATCTTCACAAGAGGATGGTTTTGGTCCATTTGTGTCAAACAGAAGCATTTTTTTTTTTAAATCTTCGACATCAAACATTAATGTTGTAGCATTTGCTTAAAATATTTTGTGAGGTTCACACTTTTTCTTCCAACAAGTGTCCAGAAGTGCATGTACCGATTCAACCCTTGTATTCATCCTCCACATTTTACAAGTCCCTCTGAACATCAGCCCAAACGTCTTTTATCAATGGCTTTAGGATCTAAGACGCTGGGTTACTGGCACTGTTGAAATCTTGTCTTTTGTGTGCTCTTCACACCCACAGGATGTCCAGAGCTGTGGGATGTTATAAAGAAATTGGCTGCTGGAGCCAAAGTCAGACTCTATAAACCTGGTGATGAACCCAGTAAATCTCAAAGAGGAGCTGGAGCCAGACTACTAAAGGTTGTTAGCTACTAATTGCTACATTTCTTGCACCCATTCATGATATTAAACCATGATGGAAGAAACCAGGGATGCTTGGCTAATTAGAGTGACACTAACACTCTTGTCCTGCAGTGTTCCCAGGACAGTGACTGTGTGTGTGGACGCTTTAACATGCATGTTCATTTATGCTTGTTCCACCGTTATTTATTTAGGTAGCTTTCGGTTTAGTTTTCGGTTGCTTTCGTGCCAGCGGCAGCCAACAAAGGGCAGACTTTCATTTGTCTCCCAAAGGTTGAAGCCCAGTGTAGTTATTGGGGTTGATAATAAATGCATGATTCGTGGGATTTTACCCTCCTGTTGGCATCCAAAATTAACACGAATCCCATCTCAGTTGAGACGACCCAGAGGAAACCTTGCATAATGCCTAATGAGCAACGGGAAACACTCCAGCACTCCTCCAGCCTTTAATTTCCACCTCAATACTGAGCAGAGCACGCCCCAGCCCTTCTCCTACCCTCATTAACATGTGTATTCTCCCAATTCAAAACACCAAAGAACCTCCTTCGACCAGGTGCTTCCCTCCTCAGCCCCTCCAGCCTCAGTGCTGTTGAACTACGTCCCTGTTTGAGTTCTACAAGAATTAATGGTGAGTCATGATGAGAAGGTAGGATGGCCGCACCAGAATGAACTTTCTTACACCTTTAAAATGGCAGACAGTCTGTGTGGACATTTTATAATGTTCACTTGGCTATGGGACTCCAGTTGTCCACCAATATAGCCTAAAAATGGGCAATAAGCATTTGCAACATCAACTGTAAATGTATTAGCAGTCAGGTAATATCATCACCCTAACAACAGCAAGAGTACAGAGTCCACTAGTAATGAAAAGGAGAATGGCTACATGTAGTCCAGGAAATAAAACTACAATAGGAAGATTTGATTAAAATAAATTTAATATACTGTAAATCCATATGGATTTTTTAAAAGAAGTGACCACCCTTTTAATACCACATGCTGAGGTTGAGAGTGCATAAAACATGTCCAACCAGGATAGACATAAAGTGGAATGAAGAGAAAAGGAGACTTGCATTGTATGTACAATATATTTAATACATTTTGTATTCAAAATATGAAAGCTGATGACAGTTCATGGTTATGACAGATAATGGATAATATTGTAATAGTAATACTTTATAGTATTATTCCTGTTAATATACAACATTCTGGCTCATAATCCATATGAATTGAATTTTGTACATGACTAAAAGAGTCCATGAGCTGATTGTGCCACTACAATACAACATCTTGCTTTAAGTGTCAAAAGGAGGCTACATTATTAAGATAATGATAATTAAATATCACAAAATCCTACACTTTCTATTAGTGATGCACCAATCAGTATTTTTTGGCCTGATCACTGATACCAATCGCCAATAAACTTGATCTGTCGATAGCCAATCATGGCGGATCGCGTTCGGTTCTGGTGTAGGCTAATGCTAATGCTATTTTGCCGTGGGCACACTGTCTATCTTACAGTGAAAAATGGTCCCAAACTTCTGACATGTTTTGATTTTTACACATCCTGCTACTTTCTGCCAGTTGAGCACATAGACCTGGTTGAGTGAATTGTGCTGCCGAACATCTGTGGCATGTTCAGATGAACAGTCCATCAATTCAAACAGTCTGGGTGAAACAAAAATTAGCAGAAGTGCCAGAATGATATGATAGCAACCTGATGAACTTTGACATGAATTAAATGAATCTTCAATGCAATTAATTTTCCTCGCACATTTTTTGTACTCAAATTACTTGAAGAATCAATTCACCTCATTTATAGAAATAAAACTATGAATGAACTAACTATATTTTAAAAAGTATAGAAATAGTCAAGATGAGATGCACCTTTTCTGTTTTGCATGTTTGAAAATGGTCGTTAGTAATTTGCGTCACGTGATCAGCTTTTTGATCGGCACGTTTTTCCGATTGCTGATCAGGCTATTTTTAGGCAATATGATCGGCAGCCGACTGATTGGTGCAACATTAATTTCTGTACATTTTTAAGTATCCTTACTACATCTGTAACATTTCCTTTACCATTGTGCCATGTAGTAATAGTACTTGTTACATATGATTTACAGAACTATTATGATACACAGTGGTCCTCCTCAGAGGTTACATTCTAAAAATAACCCACAATAGGTCAAATCTTGTCGACATTGGGAGTTTTGTTTGGGATAAAACTGTCAAACATACAGCACTTCATAGTCACACTGCTTACGACTGAACATTTATGTACATTTGGCAAAGCTGAACACATTCTCTACTGTACAGGAGACACGGCATAGATGAGATTGACAATGGTCTACAGTCACGATGCAGAACACAATGCGCACTCATATGCTGTAAAAAATAAAATAAAATTTAAAAAAAACTTGCAACATTTCACACCAAAAAAAATCTGTGAAATGGCAAGGCCACCAAAAGTGAACTGTGTTATAGTGACGGACAATTGTACGAGTGATTTCCAGATATAGAAAGGTTAAATATGTGAAGTTTAGTGATATCTAGGGGTGAAGACGTAAATTGTAAAGAACTGAATTTCTCCTCCAACTCCCATCTAGTACAGCAAACACAAAAAAAGGTGTTCTACCAGGTCTGAGTGTTTTAGTGAAGGGGATACTGACTCCACACACAAATATAGTAGGTAAAGGTACACTGTAAACCCAAATAAGTTAGCACAACTCAAAACATTTAAGCCAGTCGATTGCCTCAATTATTTTAACTTGATGAACTTGATGAAAAATAACATTTTCCTGACCTTAAAATTTAGATGACATGCCACTTAAATCTTCTGATAACAGGTGAATTAAAAGTCTCACTTAACTCAACTCAAATTAAATGTAATTAAATTGTATTTATAAAGCCCCAAATCACAACAAAGTCGTCTCACAGTCGTCACACAATCAAGTACAGAGATGGACAAAAGGTCCCAAGCATCCCCTGTCCTTAGTAAATATGTGCAGTTAATGTGACTCATTGTTTCCTATCAAGGCTAATCAATTATTTTCACTTCTTAAGACTTAAAAATGAGAGTTTTCAAACCACTGAAATAAGTAAACATTGAGATAATTTGCCTAAATAAATGGTAAATGGACTGCACTTATATAGCGCTGTTCCACCTTCATGGTGCTTTACATTAGCCTCGTTGTCACACCAGTAGGTTTCTAATGTTCTGCCAGACCTACTGTACTGGGTTCAGCGTCTTTGCCCAAGGAAACTTCGACACGTGGACATCCGGAGTCAGGACGAGAACCACCAACCCTTCGGTCATTACACGACCCGCTCTACCAAAATTGCTGTGTTTTGGTGGTTATTTGGAGTGCTTTGAAATTGTATTTCAGCATCTATTACCTCAGTTAAGTTTATTTTATTCAATCATTCTTATTTGAAACAATAGAAATAACAGTACAATATCATTCTCAGCATTTAATGACTTAATTCCATTCAGTTGTACCTCATTTATGTTTTTAAGTTATGTTCACTTATATCCACAATAGTTCCCCTTAATAAAAAAATATTAGTTGGAAGTACTTAAAAAGAAGAACATGTTACAGCAACTTAATACATTTGAGTTAGTAGTACTATTTCTGAAACTTTGAGTATTCACAACTGAACATATTTAATTATTCTGAACTTTCAGGTTTACAGTGTAACACACCTCATGGCTGGACCCCTGATGATAATGTAAGTAAACCTGTTTCAAGCTACTGTAGACACATAGTGGACCATCATGGCGGTGATCCACCCCCCTGCTCATTCTAAGTTAACAAAACCACAATGATTCTCATATGTGTGTGACTATGCACAACTCTCAATATTTTATTACATTTCTGCTATTAGATCTCCCCCAGATATTACCGCCTGGTCTCTTTATGACTATGATCTTCACTTGTTTTTTTTTTTTTGTTTTTTTTTTTTTTTCAAAATAACGGGGCTTCATTTTCCTGGCTGCTAAAGCTTTCAGATTTGTCAAACCTTTAGGTCAGTATAGACATCTGTGTGCAGTCCTAGTCCTGTCTTTTCTGATTTTAAAAGCTCAAGTCAGTCTCTCCTTGGTGAGTGACAGTTTCCCCTGTCTCAAACAAGTTTGAATAATTTTCACAACATATTTCAGTCGGGTGGAAGGTTTTCTTCCCATGGGTTCCTTCCAAATGAAATAAACCCATGAACTCAGAAAACTCTCACATCAAACAGCAAGATGTTGCACACCAAAGGAAATTTGGTAAACACAACACACCCCTGGCTGCGAGAGATGCAAAGGCAGTATGGAGCTAGTCTGGCTCCAGTAACTTCTCCGATTATAGCAGTGGGTGACCTTATTTCCTAAGGGTGAATGGGCTGTCATTACCTGGAGCCTGCACAAGTGTTTGATGCCTTCAGCCACACACACCCAACATTTAACAGCCCATCTTTTAAAATGGTACGAAGAAATTAAACATCAAATAAATGTGGCATGCCAACAAAAAGTTCAGAAAATTTGTTACATATAACAAAAAGGCAGAAATAGAAAACAGCTTTGTAATTACTGATTTTATATATATATATATATATATATATATATATATATATATATATATATATATATATATATATATATATATATATATATATATATATATAAATATGATTAACATTAATATTAATTTATTAGCCTATCTTTGATATTCCGGGCACAACTCTGTATGGCTTCCCTCCAGTCTTCTGTTATACACTACTTACTTTTATGATTTACTTTCGCAATTGATTCTGAAATGACTGCTGGGTGTGCCCACACAGCTGTTGTGCTGTAACACTGTCTAATTAGCAGTGTATGACCAATGACCCAGGACAGGATATGATGCGTACCTGCCTCTGCAGCTTTTGTAAACACTTGGGTGTGTTTTTCCCCTAGATCATTTTCTGCTTTACCATAGGTCAAAAGAAAAACATGTCCTCCCCTTCGGTCCCTCAAAGCGCTGTGCTTTGTTTCTTCTTGTTGTTATTTCAATGAGTTATTTTTAGTGCCTCCTACAGTCAAGTAGTTTATAATAACTATACTGGTAGATCTATATTTGGATCCTGTGTTTTACAGGTGGTAAAAGTCTGCTATCTGTATTTCATGTTTAATTAAACAAATGTTTTGGCACTGAGCCCATGACTCTGATAAGAAATTTTAAGGAGGGCTATCTCAGGTCTGTTCCGTGAGCCAAGTGCATAGCTTTGTAAACTGTACTTACTTCCGTGTACTCAAGCAAATCAGAGTGATGATTAAAACACACTGCGGATAAATGACACTCATTCAGTGTGTTTCATCATTTAGCACAAACTTGATTATCATCCATATCAACTTAACGTATTCCTATTGTATCACTGATTACTAAATTAAATGGCCTTAGTTGAGTCCCTGCAGCCAGTTCTATCATACTTAACACCCACTGTCCCTCTAAGTCACTCTTTCTCCCTCTTCTCTCACCCCTCAGCTGTTCCATGCCCTTGCTCCACTGGGATTGATACAATATTTTCCAACCTCAATTAGCAGAGAGTCTGTTGACTAATTCCAACTGTTTTTGCACCTGAGAGGGAGCTGGGAGTCAGGGCTGGAAAAAGTGAGTGGGGTGGAGGCGAAGGGATGGAGCTGGGTGTAGCAGACAGAGCTGTCGGGGCAATATAGCTGTGTCGACAAGAGTGTAAGGGCAACACAGAGGACAGAGGAGGGGTCGGCCAGACTGCTGGGTAGAATTTGTAGAGGCTGAGTTCAGGCTGGGGAGTTAAAATACAAATTCAAGCAAATCTAAAAAAAAAACTGCAAGAACTGTTATCTTAAAACCTGATGTTGTTAAAGTACTTTCATCTATTCTGCAACTGTGTATTTGAGCCCTGTAAGCCCTGCATTCATCTAGTATGCAGATATTAACATTTTTAAATGTCCTTCATTTTTTTTAAATTCAGCATCTCATAAAGACAACAATAAGTATGTTTTAAAACTGCTTTTCTTCTTAAAATAAAGTGATTCTCTTTGTTTTTAAAATGACTGACCCGCTCCTAAATGTGAATGTGTCCTCTTTTCCGTCATGCTGATGTTGCACACTCGTATCTGTGTCACTGCTCATGTCATTAAAAATGTAAAACAAGCTTGTCCTCCCACTCTAATCGATAGCATGGCCACCGTATCAGTATCCAGAAATGCTCTGGGTCAGGAGGCTTTAAGTCTGATTAAAAGCCTACTTAAGTGATGGTAGTAATGCTACCCTCACACAGAAGCATAGTGAGAAGTATGAACTAGTGAGAAGAAAATAGCCCTTAAAACCAGGCCTGCACCATTGTGAAGTGCAACCACAAACTGACCACAAGTTCCATTTTGTTAAATTTAAGGCAAAGCTTACATGACCACTGGCTTGGCAGCTCTGGGCACAGGTACACACCCTCACTCTGTGTGAGCACAGGCAGAATCGTTCTTTCCACCAAAGGAAATGAGAAGATGATGGCTCAAGTGTATGAGGACATTACATTTAAGGGGACTGCACTTTTTCAGAGAAAGCCACTGCAACCACCTAAGTATTAATGACATGACCATGGCAAGAAAAAGCATGAATTTCACAGCCTTCAGACATTAATTTTGCTGCTTTCCAAAAACTATGAACATTTGTTTCAATTTAAATTGCCACATGTTGCCAAAGTGGTATTGCTTCCACTCTCCCAATATGACTTCTGTTGTGTCAAATTGAGGCAAAACTAGAGAGTAATATTTTATTATTGCGGCTGACATATATTAGCTCTAATATAATGGAGTAATGTCCCCAGTTGGATAAGCTCAAAAGTCTATATTTAACAAGGTAATAATTCATTTCAACTTGAGTTTCAACCAGAGTGTGTGGTTTAAAACATTCTGCCAGGTGACTAATCCCGACAGGTTAACAAATGTCATCCAGTCGACAGCTTGGAGCTTATTGAAACAGTGGCAACAGACTGAGTGGCCTCTTAGCTGGGTACAGGAACTACTCCTGCCCCCCAGTAGCTTTATGGAAAATCTCTGACTCACCCCATTTTTAAATAAAAAAAGACATTAACAACCAAATACATAAATATTACAGTAAAAGGCATAAATATCTCTAAGGACCATCCAGCCAGTCAGTGACTAATGGAGAGGGAGGTCAACTCATGACCAGAGTCGGCTCATCTGACTTGGTCAAGAAAGACATCCATTGATGGACACAACGAAAAGGCATGGCTGCTCCATGAGCGACCTCTTCTCAGGTGTCTTTGGAACACAGATTATGTATAGACTACAGGCATGCTAGAGGAATAACCCATCAGGATTTCCACTGCTTTATAGTGAACAATGCACTTCTGCTGGTAAGTGTTATCATACATGAACAAATGTGTGATATGGTAGGGCAAAGTAGAGCCAAGAGGTCATCATCAAGAGAGATTTACAGACATGTCTATGATTGCCAAAAATAGAGATGATTAAAGAAAGCCCAAATGACACCACAGGTTTAAACAAATTACCATTTTCCACTATACGTATCTAAATATATACTGTACACAACAAATCACATTTCCCCTCAGCCCTTTGGTGACAGTGTAAAACATGTATTATCACTAACTAAACTGTGAGCCATCAATTTGAATCTACATTTGTATTCTATTTGATGAAAAAAAAAAATCCATTTCCACCTGCTATTGCAATTGATGCACTTTCATCACAGTTTTGACAAGTTAATCTCCAGTGAAACTGAAGCACGTTTTATCGCCATGCTCACTTTGAACCACCAACTGATGCTCAATGTCTTTCTTCAAGTCAGCATTCCTGTAAACTCTGTGCAAGCTGCCCCATGAGAAGGCTAAATCCACTCTAGAGTATTCCCTTCATACCTAGCAACGTGTGTCTCAAGCTCCAAACACAACACAAATAGCTGAGTAGTGATATAACCATAGGATATCCCTGTGCACTGTTATAAAAAAGAACAGATAAGAAAGTCCACCCATAAAAATAAAGTATGAATGTCATAGGGCATCCTGCATACTCTGAAATACAATTATATATACAGTACTTAGATGAAGTCAGGCAGGTACTTACTGTCAGCGTAGTTTTTTCGCCGGGTGCCGTCCACCTTGCCTGTTTTGTCTATGCAGAGGAAGAACTTGTTGGCAGAGTAAAGCCGCCGTAGTCGAACGTCACCTTCTAGATGATTGTAACTACGAGTGTGTCTTTCCAGTGTCCATGAACAGTTGATTCCGGTCGCCAACACCTGAAGAGGTTCATGCCCTACCCCAGGAGGACAGGCCCCTGTGGCAGTGCCAGCGGTGACCACAAGAAGGGTGAGGCATGCCAGGCAAAGGGAGGCTGCACTGGGCAGGGGGAGAAGCTGCCCGGTGGAGGCTGCAGTAGTGGTGGTGCCAAGGGCAGGTTCAGGACAGATACGAGCTACGGATGCCGTCCATCTGCACATGGTGGGTCAGACTCCCAAGGTGCACCTTGTGCAGGCTGCAGGCATGCTGATGTTCAGGAGATGCCCCAGTGGAGGGATAACAACAGGGTGGGCGTCCAGTGACAAGAAGGGAGGGAAATGGCACTCAAAGCAGATCCTTTGGATGTCACTGATGCACTTTAGGAAGGATGATCTGACACCAGGCCTTCCTACAGACACAAGCTTGTCAACGGTTGTCCTGTTGTCATCTTCTGTCCTTTTGTCAATTCTGTTTTTTAGCTGGTGTCGTAATTGCTGTAAGTTTATGAATCCACTTTTAAAAGTTTCTCTCTAGTGTTGCTCCTGTTTGTTCTCCTCCTCCTTAGACTGAAGTCTTCTTTCCTGTTCCACAGATATAGTCCCGGCATCTATGAAGATGTGCATGTGTGTCACAGTGTGTTTGTTTGGATGAGATTGAGTGTATAAATATGTGTGCCTCTGTGAGTGTGATTAAGAATATGTGTATGTTTGTGTGTGGCAGTATGCACCTTGCGATGCTTTGCTCTTTCCAGCTGGAAAGGAATAAGGTGCCTGTCTGAGCTGCTGACCCGTGGCTGAGAGGGAGTTGAATGAGGGCTGGTGACTGACTGTGCATGCATGAATGTGTGTGTGTGCGTGTGTGTGTAAGTGAGAGAAAGAGAGGGAGTGAGTAAGTGAATGAGTATGGGAGGGAGAGAGTCAGTATGAGTTTGCGACAGAGAAAGAGGCAGTGAGAGTGTGTCTGTATGTGTCAGAGTGAGCGGCAGTCTGTGAGTCTGTGTCAGCTAGCATGGGGCAGTAAAGCAGCAAGTGAACAGCCTCACGCTCCGCTGTGTGCAGGCAGTCAGTCAGTCTTCTCTTCTCTGGAAGCACCGCCTGAGTTGTCCTGCATTTTATCCTGGGCAGGGCCAGCATCTAGGATGTTGAAAGGAGAGGGGTGGGGAGGTGGGGCCACCAAACTCATTCATAACCATTTCAGACAAAATGAACATGCTTCTCTATTCTCACCCAGAAAAGTTTATTCTACACAGAACAACTCATTTGCTCCACCTGATTTCATTGTCTTATTACCATGGCTACAGACACCTGTAAGGACTTACATCCTTATTAAATCCCCTTCTTCTCTTTTTCACCCCAATGTGAGCGGTGAAGCGTTTTGTAATACAGGTTAAATTAGCTCCATTACTATCCATTGAGTCACCTTAAAGACACCTTGACACCTACACTCTCATTTCTTTTTTCTAGCCACATGGGACAAATTAAAAGAGCTTTTTTTGTATGGCTGCTGGTTTGAATCATCAAGTGGTCGGAAACACAGAGCAGGTTGCAAGAGTGTCAGGAGAGATTGTCCAGATGAAGGCTGAGAGACTTTCTGATCACTTGTGTTAATATTTCAATGAAACACCCTCTCTGATCTTTTATTTAATTTGGCAGAGCAGGTCGGAAATGAAGAACACCTTTTTTGCGACTTCCCACACTCTTGTCTGTTTTTTTTACAAGCTGTGTAATGAACCTGATTAACCAAAGCATCAAAGCAGTCAAATCAGTCCTGTTTAACCTCTCACTGCATTATATTATATTTTTATTCCACTTTTCTTGAAGATTAAGACCCAACATTGTATAATGGCTAAAGAAATAGGTTGTGAGTTTCAGGGCAGAGACCCAAGAAAAATGGAAAAAGTAAGAAAATATACAAAAATGACCCACAAGTCCTGAGATGAAGTTGATCACATGCCTCTTTTAAAAGGGGGTTTCTGACCCTTAGGCCACACATGTTCAGTACTGGAGGTGTTTTTGAAGACTAAATGCTCAAAGAAGGGTGACAGTTAACTTCACACCCTTTAGCCTGTTAACTGCCCCCAGAGACTAGTTGCTGTAAAAAAAAAAAAAAAAATAGTGAGAAAAAGCCGATGTTTGTGTTCTGTTATGTCCACCAGGATCCTCATCAAAGCTTCAGCACAGATCTAAGTCTGCCTTTCACCGCCAATTAAAGCATGCCGCCATGTTTGTTCACTTCCTCTCCCAACCTTCCCTTTTTTTTTTAACTTCTAGGAACCACAGAAGCTATCGCCCATAAGTTTCTGTTTCTGTACTTAACCGCCCAACTGTTCATAGTGTTCATAGTTTTTGTATATTACTGTTTATATTACTTGTTTATATTGTTTATTTGATATTTAATGTATACTGTTTCTTTTTACTGATGCCCTCTTCTGCTGCTGTAACATGTGAATTTCCCCACTGCGGGACGAATAAAGGAAATCTTATCTTATCTTATCTTATCTTATAAGGGCAGTTGTGGCTCAGTTGGTAGAGTGGGTCATCCAATGACCAAAGGTTTGAATCCTGGCTCCAACTGCCCACATGTTGAAGTGTCCCTGGGCAAGACACTGAACCCCAAGTTGCTCCCAGCAGGGACAGGCAGTTCCATGCATGGCAACAGCCACCCATTGGTGCAGGAGTGAATGTGAGGAATTGTAAAGTACTTTAGGCACCATGGGTGCATAAAATGCACTATATAAGCTCAATCTATTTACCATAACATCAGCTCTTATCTGTGTAGTGTGACTGTTTTAACTGGGCTACATGCATGAGCTTCTCTTAGGCTACATTTATACAGAGACGATGAAAACAGAAGACATAAAAGTGGCGTCTTGTCTTGTTTTTCATCTGCCTTTAGATGAGCGTATTCGGGAGGAAATCCTTGTTTCTATGAAGACGCAACAGTAGGCAAAATGCGATTGGATATGCATGCCAGGCCAGCTATGTCCTTTTCAGTTTTCGATGTATGTAATTCTACACCCGTCTCTGTTCAGCTATGGTATGTGTGTAATGTCTGTACAATAGCTGAAACGACTCCTGTCCATTTACTAGAGCTGCTAGTGCTAATGCTAATGCTAGTGCAGCTGGAAGATCTGTGGGATCAAGGTAGTCCGACATGTTTGTTGCTTTACCTGCTCAGTGCATGAATGTAACATGAAAGTGTATGTGACGCGAACATATGTGACATAAAGACGCACACAACGTGAACATGTGCGTTTCTTGCCATTTAGACGGAGACACGACCCAGTGTGTCTTCAATACGTCCCACTCTGGAAGGAGTCTTCAGATTTGTGCGTATTCACACCCTGATGATGTCGGCTTTGTGTAAATGAAAGGCACTTCTGATTAAATATACTGTTGTATTTAGCCACAATTGTCCTCATGTAAATGGCCCCTGAAAGATTGCTGGAATCAATGGTTGTCAGAGCAAGAAACAAGTAGCCTTACTTATAACAAAGAGTGTGACTTTGTGATTCTCACAGCAAAAAATTTTATGTGTTTTTTGTTGGTGTTCTATGAAGTCAAATGTATTTTCTAAAGAAGAGAAAAAAACTACTTGTAACTAGTTTTCATATTTAATTTACAATGATGGGAAATATTATTTTACCTTAAGTCAGTGGTTTTGACTTTGCAGCCAACAAAGGTGATAATGGGATCTCTAGTCTGTGCTGACATCATACAAAAACTACCACAGAGAAGAAACAACATCATCAGGATTATTGATCTTAAGAGGATAATACAGTTAAAGAAGTGTGGTTAAATCTAACTACTTTTCCTGTCCTTTCTCTTTATTTGACCAACACGTGCTTATAAAGCTTCCAGCTAGTAATCCCAATAGACTCCATGTGTCTATTATGAACTCTCCAACCTGTTTTTATAAACATACCAATAGAAGATAGAGTGAAAGAAAGGGGAAGTGTGAGAATTTAAAAAAAAAAAAAAGCATTTTAGGAAGTTCCAGTTATTCTTCCTTTACTGGAATTACCCATAATCAAAATCATGCAACCATTTAATATACTGGAGAGCATTTAAAAAATCAGAGTGCCTCAGAGTTTGGGCCTCATGTGAATGTCAGATGTGGCACGAGATTACTTTGTAGTGTCTTGGAAGAAAACGTTTGGGGTCTGAGCTCAGTGTCAGAGAAGACACAAGCATAATGTATTTCTTTGTTAAGTGTTTTGAAATGTGCAGGCATGCTATTTTACTGCATTTGTATGTTGAAGACTACAGACATACGGTGTAAATCCTTGGATTAATAAAGCCAAGTTCAGATTGTTTGCAATTTTTCATGGCACATCATCTTTACAGTTAATGTAAAGACAAGAAGCATATTGAAGTTGATATATTAACGGTCCCTGATGTCCTATTTGTTACTGTCTATATATGTAAGTTCCTGTACAAAAACTGTGGACACACAATGCCTCTGTTCATCTCGTAACAGAGATCCATCCGCCGTGGTTCTTTGTAGGGTTTCTCCCATTTTTATCTGCCCATTAAAGTTTTTTTCACCAAAGGTCATCGGAAATAGGACATTGTATATTGCCCACAATGTAAAACCCCTCGAGTCAAATTTGTGATTTGCAACATTGCACTGTATAACTAAAAGTGACTTGAATAGAGCTGTGTTGAGTTGTGTTGTAGGTGTGCCCCTGAGCTGAAAACACCACTCTGTGGCACCCAAGGAGGATGTTCTCAAGTGGAGGAACCTAATCTTTCCCAGCAGGGATCCAAGCGGCTCTGTAAGTGTATGAATAGAGATAATATCTGTATAATGAGGCCTGTTTTGTACCATCAAAGTCTTCAAAAGGGTCTGAAACCTGACCTCCCTCTTAGCACTGACAATCCCTCAGTAATAGCTCCCTTTTATTAATTGTTTTTCCTGCTTGCTAAGTCTTTGTTTCTCTGTTTCCCTCTCTAGCTCTTGTAGTTGTGTTTTTGCTTGTCACCCTTGACCTAGTGCTTTTATGTGAGCTGACACACAGCCAGTTTGAAAAGAACAAACTGTTTCCAGATATACCAAAGTTTACTTTTTTTCAACAGTAGTTGCTAAAATGCAAAGCGTTTCAACACTTGCAGCCGGAAAGTATCCCATACATATTATTCACAGGCTGTATACTGTGATAATTTCAGTGATTATACAGTTTATCGTGTCAGTGCGTCCAACTCCAACGCTGCCTGTTCTGTTGGTTCATATTCAACACAGGTGTGCTTGTCTGCGTGATATTTTTTGAGCTGTCGACTGCGGTTGGCTGACAAACATCCGGACATGGTTGAGCATCTGACCAGACCACCGCAGCTCAACTCCACTGAGGACATGGCCCTTTGCATATCCTGCTTCCAGACCATTCTAGACCATTGTCTATTGACAGTGGCATTATGATAAGTGGCTCTGTCTATCTGATCTGTACAATGTTCTGAGAGATCCAGCGCTCGGTTCAGGAGATCCGTCAGAGTGATAAGGCCTGATAAAACAAATGTGACATGCCAGGAGTGATCGGATATGTGCTATTGCTAATCTGATATATCATATAATAGACTAGACACTGAAAAAACAGGGTGCTGATTGTGAACGAGAAAAAAAAAAAAATCACTCAACTGATTCAGCAGGTTTTCACTAATGAATGTAGAAAGTGCAGCTGTATTTTGAGGTTGACGCTGATTTACAAATTGTTCTTATCTGAATGATATGATTTTCTTGAATTGTATAATCTGTGTATTATTTTGCATTATTCAATTAACAGACACTTGGAAATAGCTGCATGATGTATGCTAAGACACTTTAACTGACTCACTAATCTAGTCCGTATTAAAAAAACATTTACAAAGAAGCCCAGTAAGAGCCGTGTGAGTCATGAAAGTCGAGGAAAGGCCTGTCTATAAGCCTGACAGAGCTTATTTTCTGGTGTCTATCTCAGCATAATGGACAGTAATGGACACTAATTGTGTAACATGGTGAGTCATAGAGTCATAGTTTGTAAGTAAAGTTTTATCAGTTTTCTGGAAGTTAGTCTAGAATGTGCTGTTCATCTTTTTTTTTTTTTTAAACCTTTCACTAATTAAACGTGTGATTCAAAAAAATGTAATTAAACCCATTTTAACATCTGAATTCAGTTTCTGATAGCACTTCTTTGATGTCTTAGAGGTCATGTATGTGGGAGCCCATGAGGAAATTCCCTAAGAAACAGTTTTTCCACATGGAACAGGTCACTAATTCCATGTAAGTGGTGTAGACACACACAAAAGCCTCTCACACAAAACACGCGTCAAAGGTATTTAGCAACACATGCATCACGCACAGAAGTATCTCCATCAAGTATCCCTGGCCAGGTGAAGCAGTTTCAAAAACAGCCATCTCTCCATCTGTTAAACAAATAGGGAGCCCCCCTACAAAGGTGTGCAAAAGAATCCACATGATCAAAGTGTATGAGAATGGCAGCCTTGTCCTGGCCTGGCCATTATCAGGCCCCATGAATGCCTGTCTTCTCCTCTTTTGTCGGCCGAGGCATTGACAGTCACTCACCCGGCAATGACTGTCACACCAGCGCAAAGAGCCAGCCGCCGACAGGGGCCAACCACATCAAACGAGACTGTCAAGGGGCCCTGCTCGTGAACCGTGGCAACAAACACCTCCTGATCCTCACCTACAACTCAGCATCAGACACCCACCGCTGTGCTCTCAGCCACTGCCTCCACTGAGAAAAGATGTACTGCCTGGACCTCATTTCCCTCCGTGCTCCCCCTGCCCTCCCTTCTCTCTCTATTTCTCTGTCAAGTAGTGCTTGTGTTAACCTCCAGCCTGCCGAGACACAAAGGGCTGCTAAAGTGTTTAAGAATGCTTTATGGATGCATGACAAGGGGAGGCTGACACTGCTGGGGGTCAAAAAGTGTACAGGATGTGAATGAGATAAATTCAATTTTACACTGAGCTCAGAGCTGAGTCACACTTTTCAACTGTATGATGGCTGAACTTCAAAAGCTCATTGACTGAATTACAGTACAATCTAATCCAACAAGCTCTGAGCAGCTCGGTAAGTATTCCTCTGATTGAAGTCATAGAAATAAATCTCCATTCTAGTGAAATTACTACACAAATCATTATTGATATTGTAGGAACTATTTCAGTCCTTCCAACTGGTCATAATTTGTGGTTATAGAAACAGAATAAAAACAAATGTATCCATGTATTAAATGCAGGAGAAATCCAACTGTAGAAAAGCTGAGATGGCAACATTTAAACTGATTAGTATCATATACAACCAGTAAAAAAGTGTAAATAATGCCACCTGATCATTCAAAACATACATAAAATGATAAAGACATTCTAAAAAGATAACATAAAAAATAAGACCAAATAAAATAAAACTGATGCTTATAATTTTGACTGAAGAGTCACATCACCTGTCTCGTTTGACTTATGTATGCACTTTTCCTGTACTGCAATAAGACTGCCACCTGTAGGTCAAATGAAAACTTACATGTAAAATACAAATTTAAAAATGAGAGCAAAGTAGTCGAATACTTCGTAAAGTCTTTAACTTAATTGAATGAAACTGCAAAATGAACTGATAATTTTTCTGCAGTGTTTGAACACTACAGACAGAAATGACTGAAAATGGCAAATTCAGTGCTTAACGAATTCACCTTTCAGTGTTTGTCTTAGAGACCACCCAGCATTATTATGCTTGAAATGGCCTCCTCAGTTTTCAGTGACCTCTCGACGAATTTTAAACAGAAATCGGACATTTCAGACTTTTTTTTTTTTTTACCAAGTTTGAGCCAGTGTACTGGACATCTTCATGTGCTCATATGTTAAGTCAGAAAATCAAGCACCACATTCAAAATTGCTCAAAGGTTCAAGTTAGTAACTGTAAAAAATAAATAGCTAATGTGTGTTTTTTGTGGATGGCAAAAATAATTATATTTTATCACTAAGCCATAAAGACCTAGTGCTACGTTTGTGAAAGTTACCAAGTGATTTTTTCTTTTAAAAATGATTTGATTGCCATTTATTGTAATATTGTCTCCTTTATTTTGCTTTTATCAGTGAAAATTGTGCATTTTGCTATATTCATGTAGACGTTCATAAAGATTGAGGTTAAAGTTGAGGGTAGTATATCAAAAGCAAAGGAAACTGAAAAATAGTGGCTTTTCAATTAAATCTATCATTAACTGGAATAAAACAAGTCTTCCTCCACTGGCATTGATCCAATTGAATGGATTTTACTGGCGAATCATCTACAAGATACTGCATTTTACATGTATTGATAGGATTAGTGGATCAAGTACCTATTAAATATTTTAGATCTGTATGGTTTTCGTCACTTTTGTCTGCTTGGGTCTTGTTGGATTAAAATATGATTTAAATTAAAGAGTTTTCCCACACGAGTGTAGTACACATTATACAAAGAAAACATATCAATGCTGTTAATATGGGACAACTGTGGCATAGGTTTTACATTGGATGGTGTTCCAATAACGTTGATCGAGTACAATTGAATAAACGAACAATACAATGGGGGATTAACAACTACGTTGAACTCTTTTGTAATATTAGCTTGGTTGTCCCCACCTTTGTCCAAGTCCGTATGAAATAAAAGAAAGAAGAGAAAGAAACATAAAATGTTAATCGATTTTTCTACTAACCTTGTCTTAGCGTACGGTTATCGCTTCGTGTTGATTAGTTTGGTCTGAAACAAAATGGCCGCCTAGAGTGAAGGAGTAACGCGGTTATAACATGTCAAAATGTCACTTATAAGAGTATGTGCCTTTGCTAAATGTCTGAATCGCCGCCGTTTGTTGGATAAATGTGCAGTTCGGGTCCCTTTTGTGGACTATTGTCAGTTGTGTTTTTCCACTAGAAATGCAGTAGTCGGGCGGATCTCAGGTGAGCTAAAGGATATTCTGTCTGTATCTCTTAACCGGGGCAGCAACGGCTGTGTCATACGCATGTTTATAGTATCCACAAAGGACTGAGTTCAATACAAGTGCTAATATCACCTAAGTTGTTAAAGATGACTTGTGTTATACATATGCAAATATTTACCCACAATGTTGCTGGCTCTGACCCCAGACCCTCTTAGTCGATTTTCATGTGCCCTTAAGCGTCAAAGTGAACCATGTGACATAATCCTGTTGAGTATTTCGAGGTAAGGATATCTCAGAACTAATGTCACGTAAAGAAGCATTTGCTGTCGAGATTAAAGTTGAGGGTATTATATCAAAAGCAGAGGAAATTGGAAAAATAGTGACTTTTCAATTAAATCTATCATTAACTGGACATAAACCAAGTGTCTTCCTCCACTGGCATTGATCCAACTCAATGGATTTTACTGGCGAATTAATGTTCTAGAAGATAAGTGTTTTCATGTCCACATCCAGATCGGTCATATCTGATGACCATGAATAGATGACAGACTGCATTTTACATGTATTGGTAGGATTAGTGGATCAAGTACCTATTAAACATTTTAGATCAGTATGGTTTTCGTCACCGGTGTCTGCTTGGGTCTTTATGGATTGAAATATCATTTCAGTTAATTTCCCCACACGAGTGTATTGCACATTATACTAAGAAAACATATATTTACCAATACTGTTAATATGGGGCAACTGTTGCATACGTTTTACATTGGATGGTGGTCCAATAACGTTGGTCGAGTACAAATGAATAAACGAACAATATAATGGGGGGTTAACAACTACGTTGAACTCTTGCAATATTGGTTTGTTTGTCATTACCTTTGAGAGAAAGAAATATGAAATGTTAATCGATTTATCTGCTAGCCTTGTCTTAGCGTACGATTATCGCTTCGTGTTGATTAGTTTGGTCTGAATCAAAATGGCTGCCTAGAGTGAAGGAGTCACGCGGTTATAACATGTCAAAATGTCACTTCTAAGAGTATGTGCCTTTGCTACACGTCTGAATCGCCGCAGTTTGTTGGATAAATGTGCGGTTCGGGTCCCTTTTGTGGACTATTGTCAGTTGTGTTTTTCCACTAGAAATGCAGTAGTCGGGCGGATCTCAGGTGAGCTAAAGGATATTCTGTCTGTATTTCTTAACCGGGGCAGCAACGGCTGTGTCATACGCATGTTTATAGTATCCACAAAGGACTGAGTTTAATAAAAGTGCTAATATCACCTAAGTTGTTAAAGATGACTTGTGTTATACATGGTGAAATATTTACCCACACTGTTGCTGGCTCTGACCCCAGACCCTCTTAGTCGATTTTCAAGTGCCCTTAATTAAGCGTCACTGAATCATGACATAATCTGTTGAGTATAGAGGGATGGAGATCTCAGAACTAATGTCATGTAAAGAAGCATCTGCTGCTGAACAATAACATTACAGCGTTAGATGTTTATTATTATCGAAGTGGAGACAGGTTGTGGAGGACATGGTGAGCCCTTATATGGCATTTTTGATCTGTTACGCTTCATTGTTTATTTTTAGACAAACCTTTGACCTTGCAAAGAAGAAATGCCTCATTTTCAATCCCGAAGAAAGAAGACGCAGAGAAGCGTGTATTGGGACAGTCCCTAGTCGATGGTAAGTTCCAGCAAACATGTTTATTGTTACCACGTTTTATTAAGTCCTCACAAAAACACACCTGTGCAGTGTCTACAGCAGGTCCAGTGTATACCAAATAATGATACTTAACAACATTTTTCATTATCTGTAAGAAGTGGTGGGAAATCTGGTCAGAAGACATAATGTTTCTGATCACAATCAATCCATAGTATCATTCGATATGCTTACACAGAAACATAATTTATGGAGCGATATATTAAAGATGCTACTTTTTGCAATTTAGATCATACATTTATCTTAAAAACAAATATTATTGCTGAAAAAAGAATTTAAAAAATAAAAAAAAATGCAATTTGGCACTGAATAATAAATTAAAATATCGGAGTGCTTAAAAAAGCACAGATCTATCCTGGTGCACACTTTTGACAGGACTGGAAAAGTATTTGTGGCTTGACTTTTCGGAGCACAGATGAATGATACTGTAAATGGATTCATCCCTTTCAATAAGAGTTACTTTCTTCTGCATTTGTGACTTTGATCATATTTCATAACATTCTCAAATGACCTGCTCAGCAACAACTTGCAGTTTTATTAGATTTACATCATGTCAGGGTAGATGTTCAGTTACCTGTGCCCCATATTAGGTTTTAGTATGATTATACTATAAAATTATAAAATT
This sequence comes from Siphamia tubifer, assembly GCA_020466265.1. NCBI lineage: Eukaryota > Metazoa > Chordata > Actinopteri > Kurtiformes > Apogonidae > Siphamia > Siphamia tubifer. Next base: position 35,581,124 of record CM035786.1, read on the forward strand.
TCAAATCGAGAGGGGCCATCTAAAGTGGCTTGGACATCTTTTTCGATTACCTCCCGGATGCCTTGCAGGGGAGGTGCTCTGTGGTCATGTCTCACTGGGAGGAGGCCTTGGGTAAGATTTAGGACATGGGTCTGCAACCCTGGTTCTAGACAACTGCTATCCTGCTTGTTTTAGATGTATCCCTCTTTCAACACACCCGATTCAAATGATCAACCTATCACCAGGCCCCGGCGACCTTCAGGTGTGTTGGAAGAAAACATGCAGGATAGTAGCTCTCTAGGACCAGGGTTGCAAACCCCTGATCTAGGACATGCTGGAGAGACTTTGTCTCTGCTGGCCTGGGACACGTCAGGGTCCCTCCCGAAAGAACTGAAAGAAATGTTAGGGGACAGGGAAGTCTAGGCATCCCTGCTTAGACTGGTGCCTCCATAACCTGGCCCTGGATAAGTAGAAGAAAATGGATGGATGGTTATAATATAAAACTGGTATAAATTGATAGATGGACTTATCAATACAGCTTGTATTGATAAGTCTGAATTGTATTAGATCATTGTCCATCTCACAGACTTGTTGCTTTCCTTTAACTGTAAATGTAATAGGTCTTTCTAACCTTTAAGATACCACTAATATGCATTTGTTTGGCCACAAAAGCCACACACTACTCTCTGTTTTAAATATTACTATGAAAAAGCAAGTCATTAAAATTATTTTCTTTGTCTATCAGTGCTTGAGGCCAGGATCCAGCAACTCCAATCTGACATTGTTATAGATGTCCAGCATGCAAAAGTGGAATTCATTAAAGCCCCCTCTTCTGGAACAGGGGTTTCATCACCTAAGGGTCCCAAACATACATGTAAAGGAAAAGCGGACATTCCTAAATCAGGAAAACCTGTTGCTAAAGCAGGTTTTAAATCCCAGCCCAGCCGACAGTTGAAACAAGTAAGTGAGGAAGAAAAGATCATGGTCAAGAAACAGCAAAACATTGGACAAAAAGTACAGAAGAATGCCAAAGACAAACCAACAACAGCATCTCAACAAAGGAAAAGCAGCCAAATGCTTCCTGGTACGTCACATAAGAAAATATTGACCACAGCTAAAAAGACTGGGACTAATAGAGGTCACACCAAACTGGCTGATGAAATCTGTGATGCGGTTGCTTCAACTACTGTGGCAGGGTCAACAATGTTAAGACAATATGTATCCAAAGGGGGGAAAAAAGGCTCATTACCCAGTGAACAGAGTGAAAGTGATGTCAAAGCCAAGGAGCGGAGTAACACACAGGCCGAGAAGGTTTACCGTATGCATGTCAGCATTCAGCAGAACATCTTGCTTTACCTCGAGGCCTGTTTGTTTGCTGGGGACATCAATCGGGCGCAGTGTTTCCTACTCAGCCAGCACAGAAGTAGGACTCGACGTAAACATCTTAATGCAAACATCTATGCCTTGTTGATGAAGGTCTGGGCAAAAAAGGTGCGTTAAGCATGACTGTTAAATTTTACTTATGGTTGAATGTCACACAGTGCCTTGATTGTTTTTTTTGTTTGTTTGTTTTTGGCACAAGTTTAGTTTAGGTGTATAGATTTAGAGTGGACCCAATGATGAAGACAAGCCATTTATTGTTATTGAACACTGTAACACATCCATAAATACTGCCTGAGTGTTCTTTTAGGATTTTTGTAAATCTAAATTGCACCGGGTAGATTTGACCCCCATAACTTAACTCATAAAGACCCAGTGCTACTTCTATGGCACTTCCTAAATAATTGTTTCTCCACCCATAACCTTTCTTAAGCGATTTATCATAATTTATTATAATATTATCCTTTGTATTCTGGATGTTTTCCCAATGAAAATCATGTTTTTTCTGATATTTGATTTCGTGATCAAAAACAGATAAAACTAATTAAAAAGTGACTTTCCGAAATTATATCTATAAACGAATGTAAAAACCAGTGTCTTCATCCACTGTCATTTATCAAACACCGTGGGTGTCATTGATGAAATAACAATGTTATTCTGACTACAGAGCCTCTAAACATCCAAATGGGTCATATCTCATGACCATGAAAAGATGACAAATTACATTATACAACAGTTATTTCAAGGTTTTAATAGGTTTAGTGGCTCAGAAGTCATTAAATATTTTAGATTAGTAGATGGTTTTGGGTTAAAAGTAGGAAGCCTATTTCTAAAATATACGAGGAAATTCAATGACAGATGGCAATAAAAGCTCTGTAAATCATGGGAGTTCAACATAACATTTAAACAATATCAGTCAAATCTCAAACAATGAAAAACAATTACTTTTGTCCAACTGTTTTATTACAAGTGAAGGGAGATGATTATCATAATTATATAAAATGACTACTCTTCACTCAAATGACTGGATGAAGGCGACTAATTATTCTACAGGGTCTATGAACACCTAGGTGCCACTTTGTACATCAAAGCTCCATTTATTTCTTCAATCAACATGGTCAACAACTCGAAAACGAGTGGGAAGAAGTAAAACTTATAACCCCCCCCCCCCCTTAAAAACTAATAACCCGATACATTCCTGTTCCTATGCTATTCACACTTTATATCCATTTACCATTAACACAAGCATCCATAATCATTTATCAACACGTCACCTCAAAATTTGCAAAACAATCTAATATAGATATGATTTTTTTTTCTTAATTGACTTTTTAATATGTATTTTTGGTGATTGAAGTAATTACCAAATTGTGTTCTCATTTATATCCACTCTCACACGGAAAATAAAGTTAAATAAAGTCAAATAATAATTAAAAAAAAAAAGAATCACTTCACCCAAGCCCAACAAACAAAGAAGTCTTTTTTTTTTTTTTTTTTTACTAACATTTTTTTGTCTAACTTTCCTGCAGACTATAATTTTTCATTTTTGAATTATAACATTGGCCTGTAAATGTTTCGAATACAAATATTTCCATATTCTCTTACTCTTCAACAGTTCCTTGACAGTGTCTTGGAGAGCCACGTCTTTGTGTGTCTGTAACTGTTCTGCTCTGTTTGTTTGCGCAGGGGTCATTAAATCAGGTTGGCCGCTTGTTTATCCTGTTAGAAGAAGCCAATCTAAAGCCCAGCGCTGTGTGCTACTCTGCAGCACTGGAGTGTATGGGCCGCAGCCCCATGTGCCAACCATATCGTATACAAAGGTATGTCGAGCACAGCGTCTATCGTGAGGATCACTGTTGTTTCAATATGTATTGAAATGTGCTATGTACTCTATTATGATGGAAAAGCTGGTTGTTTTTGATGAGACTAGAGTGACATTACAGAGGTTTACCAGCAGGGGTCATGATTCACTTTTGTTTGCACTTCCACACCTCAATGTTGGATTAGATTTTTTTTTTATTTATTTTTTTATTCATCATTGTGGGTATTATTTCATGTATTTCTTTTTCTTTCTTTTTACAGTGTACTTGTTTGAATTTTGAATATTAGTTACAGAGCATTGATACAAAGTGAACATAGACATTATACAATATGAGCTACAGTAACCCCAGTCCCAACCCCACATCTCATCTATCAAGGTTTAACAAAGAGAAGGAAGTAAATGTATAAATACATTTAAAGAAAGAACATAAGTGTACACAAAGTTACAAAATTAAATGCATATTGCAGTACCATTAACATATGTCCAAAGAGCAGATTGATGTACTCAAAGGATTGTTGGGCCAGTGTAGAGTATCATATTAAAGTATGATTCTAATACAACCAACAGCAGATATATTTATAGCACAAAAAGTACTTGATTATTCAAATGAGCAGTGAGTGCCCTTTCGCAATGTGTTTTGGGGTAGTTACAGATTTTCAGGTATGTTTCAGGTCATTGGTTTTGAGCTAATTTTTTTTGTTATTTCTGCTGCATTTCTCTTTCTATATTTCATTTAAATGACAGCTACAAATGTTCCTCGTCAGACATGTTGCATCTCATTTCCTGTTCCTTTAATGGCGACTGTGGCTCAGTTGGTAGAGTGGGTCGCCCAATGATCGAGAGGTTGGCGGTTCCCGGCCTGGCACATGCCGAAGTGTCCTTGGGCAAGACACTGAACCCTCACTTAGGCCCCCAGTAGGACTGAAAGAACCTTAGAAACCTACTGGTGTGTGAATGGGCACAAAAGCGCTTTGAGTACCATGAAGGTGGAAAAGTGCTATATAACTGCAGACAATTTTACCATTTAATTTTCCATACTGTATCCATTACATTTATGTAATGTATAATGCAATATCGACTTTGTATGTTTTTCCCCATGTCTGCGTGGATTTTTTGCGTGTACTTCAGCTTCCTCCTGTCATCCAAAGATATGCCCTGATAGGTTGTAAATGTGATTGTTTATTTATCTCTGTAGCCCACCTTCACCCATAAGTAGTTGGGATAGTCTCCAATGACCCATCCAACCCTGAAGATAAAGTGGGTTTAGATGATGAATGAATAATTTAATAGTGTTTTAAAAATGTATATGACAAATTCTGTCACCTGACCATATTGATCAAGGGTGTCAAACTCATGTTAGTTCAGGGGGTGGGACCCGTAAAATAATAAAAACAAGTCTACTTACATTATGAAAACGTTTACTTTAAAAAATGTGACTAACTCAAAGCCCCGAAATATCTTAAGACAAATAAGTACAGTTTTAATAATACTATGTTTCTGCTCATCATTTACGCAACAGTATTGCAAATTATATATCACATTTAATCTATACATGTACAAAAAAGACAGAATATTGCACTTCTCTTAAGACATTTCAGGTTGTACATATTTGGTCATGGTCTTGAGATTTTTTTTGTGAAAGGTTTGTAAATATATGCATTTTATGCTATTTTACCTTTTTACACTAAAGCAAAGACAAAGATCTGTAGATTTCATTCCTTATTGGTTATTATGATTGTATTTTACTAGTCCAATGCACTTTCGATCAAAGCAGGAGTCCATGTAGCCTATAAAATATGATGATTTTGTTGATAGCTTCAGTGAAATTTAGCATTTCTTAGATTCATGGGCTAGGCGGACCCTTTGGCAGGCTGGTTTTGGCTTCCGGACAGTGTGTTTGTCACTCCTGTCTTAGGTGATGGAGAGTTGTTCATTTCAGTTCAGATGTTTTGATTGTGAAGGCCACATGTGAATAGGAGTTGCATCATTTCCTCCACATGACAGGTAATGTGCAAGTCAGCATGTTTATCCATCTGTCAGTCAGTTATGCGTTCATTTCTGGAGCTTAACTAAGAACCCGTTGAATATTTTCCTGACAAATTTGCTTAGATTTTTATCTGAAGTTGCTCTCTTTGCTGTTTTGCGTATACTCCATCTGTCTTTTCTGTTTGACATCATCTGGTTTCCACTTCATAGAGATTGCATTTTTTATATAGGTTGCTGACTGATTCATGGTCCCATTTTTGGAAAGCACTTTACACATTTTGTGTAATGCACTCTGAAATTTCTTGTAAATGAAATGCTATATATATATATATATATATATATATATATATATATATATATATATATATATAAAATCTGCCTTGCTTTACCTTGCCTAAACTACACTGTTGGTTAGAAATGTGTAAATCATTTCGGGGTATTTGGGAGACGAACTAAGACAGTTAACAAATGTAACAATTGACAAAAATTGTAATTAGATGACAGTAACGTGGTCAATATTTTGGTGATTTGAAAAGGGTTTTTGTCTAAATTCATTGTTTTGGGCAAAAAGCTTTTATAAGAGCAAATGTATTGTGTTGGACCCTTGTTTGGTGCATTTTTAAACAACATGCAAAAGCAAATCCATAAGAAAAACATTGCCAGATATATAGATGGACAGGGATTAATCTGTAAAGTGGGAGGTCTTGGAATGGAGAGGATCTGTGGATCCAACGACATGGTCACAGAGGTAGTGGATCCAATTAAATAGCTGCTGGATCTTGTCCCAGCATGTTCTGACTCAAACTATGCCCTGGAGATAAAGCTATGTGTATATGGATGCTTTTATAAAAGTGGTGCTTAAAAACAGGGCATCGGGACTAAAAGTTAAAACCAGATGTAGACTAATGTTATGAAGCAAGTTTTGAAGCACTTTAGATCCGTTTCAAAAATAAATATTTACTTAAAGGAGAAACAAATTAACAGATAAAACACATTTTCTTCATAATTTTTTAAAAATTTTATGCAACAGTCTGCATGTAACATGGTGAAAGGACACAAACATGTGCTACAATTTTTGTGGACTATCCTCTTCTGTCACAGGTCCATTTTGGGAATCAAACCAATTATGCCAGGGTAGTGTTTCATAAAAATTACCATTGTTGCAAAATCACTGGTGATTTCTGTTTAAATGGGCAGGTACTGGGTGCAACAAAAGTGGACATGAGCGATTTTCTAGATCAAATGAACTGACACCTAGGTAGTTTTTCATGTGGCAATTTTGGTCTAAGTTTTGTCCCCAATATTTTATTAAAAATTCATTGATTTTAAGATGGCTCGGAGCAAAAGTATAATTTTTTGGCATTATCTGAGGTCATCATGTGGTATATCCTGTGAGGAAATATCTTTTAAATTTCTCTTTTTATTGTTGGATGTAAAAAGCTGGAAAAGTGCCAGATACCAAAATAAACCCAGTTTCACAGAAGCATCCATAAAGATGTGAATCCGTACGCTTTGCCTTAAAGCAATAAAAAGTGAGAACAACATTTAAAGTAATTTCAGTACAATAGATTTACTTATTGTGAAATCTGATTGGTAATCTATAATCCATTACCAAGGGAACCTTCTCAACAATGACTATTATTAAACCCGCATATTCTCAGCTCCAAATATCAAATCAAATTACACTTAATTAACACTTCATGTGTTTTCACGGGCTAGGAAAATGTATTTTATTTCGATTATCATACAGTGGGATCCATGCGAGTATTTTCGGTTCAGTCCACAACCTTGAGTCTTTTAGTTTTGTCCTTGACAGAGTGAATCCTTTTAAAAGAGTCCGCCGGTGAATTAGGACATGGCCACAGATTTTAATCAGCTCATGTAAAACAGACCACTTCTGCATCACAAGCCTGTCGTCAAGTGATGGGATATCATCACTTCTCTCAAGTCATTGCTGCTGGCGGTGTGATTAGTCGTCTAGAGTGCTATCAGCCTGGTCTCATTGAACACTGTCACACAAACCACACACACGGAGAAATACACACATGTACTCTCCTCCTGGACTCCGGGGATATCGCCCTATGCAGCTTGATCCAATAGCAGCACACGTGAGAGGGCAGTAGGGTCGGCGGTAGGTATCCGGTTGGTCCATCGATCACTGTAAGCCGATGCTTTTATGACATTGTTCTGCAGTGGTGTACTCCAGCTCAGTCTGAGGCCAAGCAGCTTTTTTTATTTTTTGTTCTGACCCTCTATTACCTCTTGTCCTCACTATCACCACTTTCTCTGTCACTCAATATGTTTGTTGTCTGGCTGTCTCTTTCCTCACTGTTTTTTTATGACCTGACTCTTGTACTCTAATATCACTCTTGCCTGTGAAGTCTCCCCTGCAGCATCCCAGGCCTCAGTGTACCAGTCTCTTTCGTCTTTCACACACATGCTCTTATCCCTTGAAGTTTTCCTTTTGTAAGTCCTGTGTCCCCCAGAGCTCTGTCCTCTCCGGGGTGCAGCAGAGCAGTCACCAGGCTGATTATGCTCTATCTCTCAACCTCTTTGCCCTCTTTGTTCGTTTGGACCACACTGTAGGCGCCTAGACTAATCCTCTCTTTGTTCAAGGCTCTCTCATTTAACTTGGACTAAAATTGCACATTGCATCACATGCGACTCCAAGGCATGGCTGAAAGTACTTAAAAATCAGATCTCTTTGGTTTTCTGTAAAAAATATTTCCCGACGTACGCTATACGACACATGCCCGAAAAACAATACAGCATCCCCACCATTATATTCATTCACTGTGTGCAGAACCCTGGTCGTGTCTGATTAGATTAGGTCTTTGAAAGTTGCTGAGCCAGGGTTTCCACCGAAATGTAATTAACACGCTGTTATTTATAATTGTCTTGAGAAAAGGTGTGTAGAGTGAAGCCAAGCTCCCTCCCTGCTCACTGTGTGATGACAAATTGGTTTCCTCGGCTACCTTAGACGTGCAGCTCTGCTGTTAAACTCTAGGGAGCAGTGTAACCAAACATGGTCATCAGGCTTTTCAGACTGATGAATAGGAGCATTTTGCCTCTTGAGTATGCAAGACATTAACAAGGTTTTCCTCCGGTAGAAGCACATTTATAATTAAAATATACTAAGTACATAAAGTACTGCATAGTATTTGAAGAAATTGAGTAAAGCTCACCATTGGGGTGATATCAAAATTGCTATTGTGACTAATACGGAAAAGAGGAAATGAAAAAGTGCTAAAATATGTAGTTCCATTCATTCATCATCTTCCACTTAATGTTTTCCAGTCACATGCCTCAGATGTAAACAAACATACATGTTTGGTATGTACTTGTACTTGATCATAATTGTCATTTCAATATTTAGTTTCAACAAAAATGAAATGAACAGTTATCATTCCTGCTAAAATCATGTCTTTCACAACTATTGGAATATTAATATTTTTCCATATTGTTGTGCTGAAAAGAAGACATGGTAATGTCAATATGTATGTGTAATGAAGCAACACAACATTTAAATCTGTAATGGATTAATACCAGTACTTAACATTTTAGTTATTAGATCTCACATTAAATAAAAGAAAAAACAAAACTACCATTATGAATGTCGTATTCCCAGGTTTTTTAGGTGTCGCATGTCAAATTGAGTTATAAAATAATCATGTTACCACACCTCTCATTTGTATTCCACTGACTGTACTGAACATTATCTGTATTCTGCAGTCCAGTCATAGAGACAGTGCTTCATCTAGGAGATTTCTACTTAATAAATATTTTGTGGATGCTGTCATCGTCCATGCGGCTACAGATCACACTTCCAGTCCATGTTGGAAAAGGTCTGTCAGTGCAAATACTTGACATTGATATTCTACAACTGTCGATCAGGGTAGGGAAGACGTATACCAATTTCCCACATGCAGGGAGCTGTTTTTTTAACACTTGAATTAATCAGGGATCCAGCAAGTGATATGATTAACTGAACCCCATTCACACATCATAAAGGAGGTCATAAGGTTGTGAATCCTGAACTTGTGCTCAGAATCCAAAGCCTGTTCCATCATATTGACTATAATCTCCTATGCAAATGAAAATCGACTTTTAATGGTCTCATAATATGACCAGTGCTAAGTGAATGCTAAATATAAACACGCTTTTAGCTAACCCTTATGGGAAGAGGGTCTACATCAATTTCTGGATCCCAGTTAGAAATAGATTATGATTTCCTGCTTCTATTGATGAAGTATTTTAAAACTCAACAGCACAGACTTCGAACAAATCATTACTTTTTTTTTTTTTTTTTTTTAAATTTGTGTTAACCACAATTGTTCCAGTCATGGGTTCAAATAATGTTTATTTATTTTTAGAGACCAGGATGACACTTAGAGCCAGGAATTGATTCCTATTTGCAATAAAAATATGTCTTGTTTTGTGTGACCAATAGAACATCATAAGAAGGTACAGGTAATTATATTGTGCTAGAAATATTTTGCCTCCATTGTAGAATAATTCGCTAGTTGTTAGTTGCTACAGTAACAGAGTGTCATAACCTACAGTATTATGGGTCAATAAAAATCTGTTGCACTTGTGTTATGTCCCTGTGTGTCCAGGTGCTTGGACCAGATGGAGCAGGATGGTCTGTCTGTAGATGATCTGTTCAACCAGTGTGTGTTCAGACAAGATGAGAGCGACATGGTGCTGAAGGCCATACACAGAGTCAAGCCAGACTACCAGCCCAGCATCAAACTGAAGAACATTAAAAGTTTTCCAACTCTGGTACAGGACTACTACACCAAGGTAATGTCATGTCTGTATGCTAATACATTAAAGTTGATCTGATCTAAACAGAATTTGAACATCTTTTGAGAGTTGATTTGAAAAGAAAACAACACTTGACAGCGTTTAGATCAGGGAGGTAGACCTCCACCAATGCCACAGGTCCACTCTTCTTGTTCCATAGTAGTGCTTTTTTAATGTTAGTGTGTTAGTTTGTATTTCAATAAACATCCTATGTCACCTCGCAGCTAAGGGAGCATTATCCAAAATCCAATGCTATAGAATATTTTTTTGTAGCTTTGAGTTCAATAATATTATACAGTTTTTTAGGTCATCCGGACGAAGTATTGCCATCATACTTCATCTGTCGTCTTCCGTAGTCATCATCCACAACTCACTAAAATCCTCCTCCTCCCTCAATTCTCAACGGATTTCAATTCTGATTTCATGATCTATTGAATGACTCCCTTTTGTCGATAGCAAGACATCACAGCTGTCAGGTCCAGATGAGCACAGGGACATTGACACTATCTTTTATGATATACATCAGGTACATGGACACTAGGAAGCAGACATTCAAACTCAATTTTAAGTTCAAGCTCAATTTTTTTAGACCTTTTTGATAGCATTCCCCTTTATTAATGCATCCAATATACTATTTCATTTGTTCTTGGCGCATATCCTGCTGTTCCAACAAGGTTGACTGTTATTTGTTGTGTGACTCTTCCCTAACCTTATGACTGGATTCTGTTATGGTTCACTCTTTAATGATTCTGCACGTCAACCTTAGTTTTCTATATTATTGGGCCCGGCAACAATTAATACAATCAACCAAGGAAATCTAATTCTCTAATCCTTTTGCAGTGCAGAATAAATAATGTATTCAATGCTCTGCCACCCATTATGAATTTGATTACAATCAAGATGAGAAGTTTCCATATGTCAGAGACACAGACAGCAATAACGGGGCTGATCACATAACATTTTTGGCAAAGGTAATAAATGTTACTGCTAAGGCTGAGCCTTGTGTATGTTTTGTGAGTCAGAGCTCCAGAGAGCTGAGAAAGCTGTCAGAATGCTCCAGCATGACTTCGAAAGATTTGATCACCCCTTCACAGCCAGACAGGCACTGGCCTATTTATAGTGAACCGACTCTGCTTTCTAATGGGTCCTCCATTTGCCTGTGTCTCTGTCTTTCACCTATCCTTGTTTTCTCCCACCTCCCATCCCCCTACTTCTCACATGATTCATTAACAGCTTTTTGCACATTTGCAATATTTTTAGCCCCAAATTTTACACCTTATTCACTTTGGTCTTGCCAATTATTAACTCATCTGGACAAAGTCAAATGAACTTTTGCCGCCGGACTTCCATCCGTTGTTGTCCGTCGTTGTCCATTGTCATCCATCGTCATCCACAATTCACTACAATTGCTTCTCCTTCTGCAGTTCTCAACAGATATAAATTCTGATTGATTCGTTAGATAGACCTAAGTACTGGGCATGAAACATATCATTTTGTTTGTCAAAATTTGCCTTTGTAAACAATTTGTTTACAACTTTATTTTTTTTTCCAGTTGCTCACCAAAATCACTACTCTTCCCTCAGTTCTCAACAGATTGTATTTCTGATTGATTCACTGAGTTCAGATTCAATCCACATCAAAGAAAGTAATTGTCCCAATATTAGCCTCCACCAACTACCTCCGGCGTATCATTTAACAGCTTTAACCACAGTAATATGTCATTACCCAGTTACCTACATTTGTTCAGTCAGATGTTACCACGGAAGAGCTTTGGGGGCTTCCTATACCATTCACACTGTTTTTGGCATTTGTTGATAAAAATACACACAGCCACACAGTTGTATTGATTTTATCATCTATTGAATGACTCCCTTTTGTTGATAGCAAGACTTTCCAGCTGTGAGGTCCAGATGAGCGCAGGACAATTGGTCCCATTTTTATTTTTTTAATCTGATTATTGGTCTGTATTTGTAATGTGACCAGGAGGCCCTGTATTTGGTCAAAGTAGTGACAGGTAAACAGGCTGAACACTTCATTCCTCATGCCTCTGATTAAAAGACTGACTAACTAGTCTGGTGACCTGACTATGACTATGACTGTGACGTGTTGGCAGGCCCATTTACTCGTTGTAAAGCTGTCCAAATAACTGGTCTGAATGATAACAGAGTAGCAGACTGAATGGTCTCTGGAAGTTTTTAAATCACTGTTTGCAGTAGACACACAATGTAATTAAAACAGAGTTTGTTATTGTGAGATGGAATTTGATTAAAATGTGGTTCGTACAAAATGCAGATTGATCTAGCTTCAACTTGTCACTAGAAATTGGGTGGTTTTCTCTAATTTAAAATTTTTTCTGCCAGGAAAGAGAGCTATATGTCTGTTTGTTGCATCACTAATGTTTTTAATTTCAGAAATCCTCCTGAGTAGTTGAGGGATAATTTTGTGTCTTATTGAAATTGGGTAAAGGTGAGACTATCTACAAACATCTGACATCTGTTTTACTTCAGCCTTTTAAACAGTTCATCAAATAGCCTTTTCTTTATCTCATCAAAAGCTGTGTTAGTATGCATAGTTTTTTTATTTTTTATTCTATTAACATATTTCCGCTTGCTATCGCCAACATCTACGCACGATGACTTGTTAAAAGTGAACATGATTGTACCTCCTCTAGCTCCTGTCCATGATATGAATGGGGTCTTTTCTGTTCAGTGTAACATTTTGTGTCGTACCGCTGTGTTCCATCCACCCCTCTTCATTCTATAGTGTGTACACAGATATTCAATTGATCCTTATAGAATTCAGCTTGTAGAACAATTTTTTAATTATCTTATACAAGAAATGTAGTGATATTATCTGCTGCTGACTTGGCCTCTTGGTCAGTCCAAACTACGCTTATATCTTACATCACCAGTATTGCGATGAAAGGAATGATACTGAGACAAAGCTCATGGCATTAAAGCTCAGTTTAACACTCCCTTGGTTGGAGTCTGAGATGGGAGTGTGATTGACTTTTGCCCACTGGCCTGAAAATCATGTTTCTGTTTCTTGAATTGATCCCACAAGACAGTATTTGAAGATGGTGGAGTCAACAGTGGAATGGTTATATTTAGATCAGAAGGGTTTTTGCTAAAACCAAAGGTAAGATTATAACAAGTGTATCACATGGTAGAAGAAGTCGTATTGTTATTCCACAGAAACCGGTTATTTTATTTTGTTTGTCTTGTGTGTCTGTGCGTTTGTGTTTCAGACGGCAGAACATATCAACCCCAAACTGGACTTTACTCAGAAAGAGCTCCAGGAGCGCTTCAAACGTCAGCTCAAGATTGAACAGGCCTGCATCGTTACCATGGACTCTGTGGAGGCTACCAAACCTGTCACAGAACACATGACCCAGGCGGTAAACAAACACTACAGGAATTGTTGATTTATATTATAGTGAGTTATAGAATAAATGACCAAACTGTCATTGCTGAAGATCCACAGGTGGGTCACCCAAAACATATGCATCTCAAAATAACTTTGAACAATGATTTTGATATAAGTGGGTATTCCTATTATTCTGATAAATATATTTAAAATGTTGTCTCAACTATAAAAGGCTTGTTTTGCTTATGAGATGAAAAAAAAAATAGGTTTGGGCCAACACTGAGTTTTATCAAATGTACTTCACTTCACTGAGGCTGGTTTATGAATAAAAATATTTAGGAACATTCCTTTATCACCAAATTGTCTTTATTTCATAATTTATAGAGTTGTTATAATTTGGGTTGTGTTGTCACATCTAAAAAGTAGGTCTGTTGTATGACGGCATATATACATAATTATACATAATTATCAATCTGATGAAATGTGCAGTTGATTCTTGCCTCATCTGTGCTAGAGCGACATTAGTCTGTTTCTAGTTTTGTGATATGAAGTAACTTGCATCATAATATATATATATTTTTTATCCTAGTGGAAATGCTTGTAGCAGATGTTGCTCAAATTGGTTAAAACCTATGAACTTAACAGACTGTAGGGAGTGAATGTAAGACTGTTGCCTTGTAGCATAGCAAACAAATGCATCATTTATTGATATTGACAAAAATAAGCAAACTAACAGTGAAAGGCTGAATGTAGTTACAGTAAAAATATCCGATAGCCTGCAAAAACCACTGCGTAGGCACATAATATGAACTGCAGTAAGTGGAAGCAGTATCTTATATCTTTTGACATTCCTTTCCAGCCTTTACCTATGTGATGTTATAAAATATTTCTTATAACCAAACATACCATATATTATGTTGTTTTTTCCCCCTCTAATGCAAACTTTGAAATAACACACAGGATAAAGGCCTGACAGAACAGGAAAGGGGGAAACATTATATTCCCGCGGTGTTCCTCCTTTCTAACTCTGGCATTTACAGTCCGGCCTGGATCGTCTGCCTCTGCAGATGGGCTACGTGGGAAGCGAGCAAGCTGAGAGTCCCTGGTGGTCAGGAAGCATTTACAGACAGGCAGGCCAGAATAATAATGCATTGTAATGGAGGCCTCTGGAGAGAACGCAGAGTCACCTCTCCATCCACAATCCAGACTGTCTCTACCTCAGTCAGAGTGAAAGCATATCTTCAACTAAAGAGGAAACATTAAAACATGGACAGCCCACACAGAAATACAGGAGTTGCTCATACATATATCACTTAAGTGTGCAGTTGCTATGGAAATAAAAAAAAAAAAGCATCCAGAATCTGATGAATAAGGATAATTTTGGGGTTATTTAATATACTTTTGTTTTTGGATTTGATGTTGATGTGGAATATTGACAGTACTGTTGTCCTTTTTAGAGGAATATACTGGCCAAGCACCGGGCTCAATGGCGAAAGACCCTCCTCCAGGCCCTAAGGGAAAATAAGACGAACCTGGCTAACGCTAACATCAAGGACTTCAAGATTAACCTTTATCCTTTCCTTTGTTTGCTGGAGGATAACGACTATGTTGACATAATGATACAGGTAATACAACCCACCTGACCTAGTCCATGAGTCTGGGATATAACATGAGCTTCACAATGTTTCAACTGATGGCAGCTTTATTTAACTAGGGCATTAAAATGAACATATCTATTAAGGTGTGTCTTATCTATGTTTGATTTCTTGACATTGCTCTTGTGTAATATGACCCAATCAATCTAAGAAATAGCAAAACAGAAATATGACAAAAGCACCAGCTGGAAAGTATTGGCAATAAACAGAGCTTTGATTAGATTTGCTTATTTTCTTATTTATTTACTTACTGCATTATCTGAACCCTATCCTCACTAGAGTCACAGGGGTCACAGAAGCCTATCCCAGCTACTTATGGGCAAAGCGGGGTACACTGTAGACATATTGCCAGTTTAACACAGGACTGACCTATAGAGACGAACAACTTTCTTATTTACCTTTATTTAACCAGGAAGTCTTATTGACATTAGAAGTCTCTTTTGAAAGGGAGACTTGGCCAAGATAGTAGACTTACAAAGTCATAGCCTTTTCTTTGTATCAAATTTAAAACCCAAAAGAGCCACCTCAACAAAATAACTCATACATGTTACACATATCAAAATTAACCTCTGCCCATGCCTTCACAAGGTGCAAAACATATAGAAAATAAACTCTATAAACTTTTTAAAACATATATATGATACATGATAAACAATAAAGCAAGAATAACAGTTATTTAACCATAACCTTTTAAGAAAAATGGTGACATTCATACTTGAAAAATTATAAACCGAAATGAAGGTTTGTAGTTTTAAGAGTTTTTTTTGTCGATCATTCCTTGACCATGGTGCATGGTTGGAAAATGCCATTGTGTCAATGTCTGCCATAAGTTGGACAGCAATCAAGAGCAACCACTGGGAGGCACATAAGTGGTAACTATTGACACAAAGAGATATTCTGGGAATTTACCCAGCAGAGCTTTATAGATGAACATATACCAGTGTTGACTATGAATAGTTAACCCATTAAATGATGGAGAATGCAGTGGTGAGAGGGATTTTGCATTTTAAATTGATTGATTGATTTAATTAATTAATTAGTTTATTTAACAGGGACAGTTCACATTAATCAATATTTCTGCAAACGTCCCAGTATGAGCAAAACAGCTATTTTTCGACTCCTGTCCCTGGGTGAGAAGTACCAGCATCCATGAATTGAGGAACATTTAAAAACAAAATTAAGGGCTACACCCACATTTTGCATAACATTAGTTCACATGCATATTACATAAGACTAGTTCACAAATACAGTATACACAGTGAACCTTTAAATATTAGTATAAACACCTGGGGAGACATTGGCACATGGGCAGGTGGTCATGAAACTTAAAGAAACATAATACACTGAATCAAGGCTCCTTACAGCAGAGGTCACTGCATGCATCAATCAGACAGAAAGGTGGCTTCCACAATTTTTTTTTTTTTTTGGAGAATATGATACCTTTGATGCCATTGGTTACAACATATGCAGAACATGTTACTAATTTTCAAGGACCTGGGTTTTTTTTCGTTTACTTACTCCTGTGACTGAAAGGTTGGGGTTTTCATTCATCTTAAATGTACTTTTAATACTTTTAATTGTTGAAAATATCACACGTTTTGTCTTCCTCTTATCCAGTGTGTTACCAATCTACCTCCCACTGGAGAAATGCTAATGATTTTAACCAAACAACTGGGCAACAGCGTGTACACCAAATACTGTGTGCGACAGAAGTACCAGAATCAAGTGGTGGAAAAGCTGAGTAACATTTACGACTCCTACACAGCCGTATTGGCCAAAGACACAAAGGTAGAGTGAACATTTTCAATCTATGTGCCCATATATTATTATTATTATTATTTTTTAATACATATATGTATATTCAGTAGAGAATTAAAGTGTCAAAATGTGAATCTAAACTACACATTTATATTCATATTTCCATTAAACCTACTCTCAGATGGCTTACTCGAGATATGCATATAAATGTGTTGGTTAGAGTCCAGACTTAGTGTTGGAGAAAATGCAGATATGCTAAATTAGAGTTAACTTGAAACCACTCAGAGTGCAGACCTCCACCAAAGCAGCTAAATTCCCCACATCAACTTACCAACGCAAATATCACCCTGGCTTGATGGAAGTAATGTTTCACAACAGTCTCCATACACTGCTCTAACCCTGAGCACATGAACCTATTGATCCAGAACTTACAAATGTAAGCAAATTTGAGCAATTATTTATTTAGCATTTTGGAATACAATGATCAAAAGTATGTCAGGTAAAATTTGACATATCTGACAAATTTGACAACATCTTCATCTGTTAAGGTCAGATGTTTTTTTTTGTCATTAGATTTTGATCAAGTATTGAATTCAGGTGTTGCACTGGTGACAGGGGTCTGGGCTCCTATATAATAATCTTAGTCTCAATTATTATATCATTTTATATTTGGGAAAATACAAGAGCAATAAACATTTTTATTTCATCTTGAAGTCTTCATCTTTTTACATTGTCAACTATACTTACAAATGCTTCTGAGTATTTTATTAATGAATTTTCCTGAGTGTTGATTTACTTATTTATTTTTTTAGCTCATCCGGATGAAGTCCGCAATGAGCTATTGCCATCGCGCTTCATCTGTTGTCCACATTGTCGTCCACAATTCACTACAATTGCTTCTCCTTCCTCAGTTCTCAACAGATTTAAATTCTGATTGATTCGTTAGATAGACCTAAGTACTGGGCACGAAACATATAATTTTGTTTGTCAAAATTTGCCTTAGTAAACAATTTGTTTACAACTTTATCTATTTTTCCAGTTGTTCACCAAAATCACTACTCTTCCCTCAGTTCTCAACAGATTACATTTCCAATTGATTCACCGAGTTCAGTTTCAATCCAGATCAAAGAAAGTAATTGCCCCTATGTTAGTTTCCACCACCAACCTCCTGCATAGCATTTAACAGCTTTAACCACAGTAATATGTTATTACCCAGTTACCTACTTTTGTTCAGTCAGGTGTTACCCCAGAAGAGCTTTGGGGGCTTCCTATACCATTCACACTGTTTTTGATATTTGTTAATAAAAACAAACAGCCACACAGTGGGATTGATTTGATCATCTATTGATTGACTCCCTTTTGTTGATAGTAAGACATCACAGCTGTGAGGCATGGATGAGAACAGGGCCATTTACCCTATTTTTATTAGCTCATCCGAAAGAAGTCGTGATGAGCTATTGACATCACGCTTCGTCCATTGTCCACAATTCACTAAAATCACTTCTCCTCCCTCAATTCTCAACAGATTTCAATTCTGATTGATTCATTAGATAAATCAAAGTATTAGGCACACAACGTATCACCTTGTTTGTAAAAATGTAAAATTGTAAACAATTTGTTTACAACTTTGTATATTCTTCCAATCTGGCACTAAAATCGCTCCTCCTTCCTCAATTCTCAACGTATTTCAATTCTGATTTTATGATCTATTGAATGACTTCTTTTTGTTGATAGCAAGACATCACAGCTGTGGGGTCCAGATGAGCACAGGGCCATTGGTCCTATTTTTTTAGTACTTGAGATTGACGGAATTTTTGCCATATTTTAATCATCAGCAATTATTGTCTACCATTTCTGATTTGGGAAGAAACATCAGCTTTTGAGAAGAATAAATTATTTATATATTTAAAAAAATACTGACACGTGATAATTGTCAACAAAACCTGACATGAACATTTTTAACATGACAAACTTTTAAATCAACATAAATCGGAAGTTCTTTAAGCTGTAGGTGTGACGTGTTCCAATATATTCTGTGTGGTAAATTTAAATTGAAATCATAATTTTTATATGTTATTTGATTGGTTTTTTTTTTAATTTGCCAATAATCAAAACAATTTGTCTGAAATGCAGAATGAAAGAATAATGATAGACAAACACACAACTGTAAAAGCTACCCTTGATTGTAGAAAAAAAAAAAAAGTGAAAGATGAATACTAAATGTGGAGTGAATATTACACAGCTGATACACATTGACTATATTGAACTTCACTGCAATAAAGTGAACACACTGGAGGAGGTGGTACACTGTTAAACCATACTTTGTTTTACCTCTGTGTGACAGTGCAGCTTGTTACATTGAAAACCTGTTTTCACTATGTGGCATCATGTAGGTTTTTTTTTGTCTTAAATTACAAATGGTCTACACAGAAACCACAATGAAGGAGCCATTGTTTTTCTCTGAAGTGTTAGAATAATTAAATATTCTGTGGTGTAGAATGGAGGACAGTTAAAAAAAAAAATACCTGAGAAGAAAACTTTGCAACTTTTCTTTTCTGTTGTTTTCCCAGACCATCCCACTGACTCTGTGTTCTGCCAGTGTTTTTGATGCTTTGGTACACAGGGGAAATACTAATGTCATCAAGAATAATGAGCGAGACCTCATTATACTCAGTAGCTTGTTTTAGTAGAAGTTACTTAAGGTGTTTGTTTTTATGGTATTTTATGTGTTACCTTTGTAGTTAAAAAATGAGCCTATTATCATGTTTTCCATCACTGTCATTTACATGAAATGTGAATTTTAGTTACCACATACTTAACTGAGTTTTACGCAATTTTTATGCCTCCATTTTTAAAGGATGTACATAACGGAAAGATATCAGTTTTTGTCAGGTTTATACTTAGAGAAGCTTCTGACTATAATCAGACCCTCCAAAGGACAAAAAAAAGATCTTAAAAGTGCCATTAGTTATTATGATGTTTAGTTTTATATACAAGATAACTTTATACAACCAAACACAAACATTTATCGTGATTTATTTATTTATTTGTACATAGGAGTTATATTTATTCTTTTTTATAACCTTACTTACCTGTACAGTTTAAAGGAAGTTTATTTACCTCTATCTTATTCCTTTTTTTTCTTTTTACCTATAGTATTTTTAACTTCATTATATAATATTTATACCTGTATTCGTTGCACATCTGACAATGTCACTTTCATTTCACTGCCAATGTACATGTACAATCAGCATGTGACAAATGCAACTTGAACAGAAATGTCTTTAAACATTTAAATATCAAAATAATCCTCCTGTTTTCCTTTCTGTAGGTATATTATGGGCTGCCCAGAGAGCAGTGGTGTAATCTGGAGAGAGAGCACACGTCAGGGCCCACTCTCCAGGGGAACGAGAGTCACTGGCCGTACAATATCATTTTTGAGCTAGGCATTTTCCTGATGGAAATGATGATGAAAAACCTAAAATTTGAGACCGACCCATCCCACAAGAAGCAGCTCTTTCCGATCCTCTACCACATGTACACCTTTCGGGGCATCCGTCAGGTACAGCAGATGTTCAAATCCTTCAGGTTTTTTCATTCAGTCAGTTCCACAGGGATTTCAAAGGAGCACACGATTTGCAGACCCAGATTTAGTAATGATCCTGCTGCACTGGGCTTCCCATACAGTGGGCTCTTTGCCCCCTAATAAAATTATTCGGATACAGGTATGAGAGAACTCAAATACGTTTGATCAGGTAACAGGATTCCTGAGCATTAATCCCCAGACCAATGAAGATCATTTCAACTGACCATTAAATGGAAAAAATTGCCAGGGATTAGACTTGAAGGGGTTTCTTGGAATCTAACACGAAGCAAAAGCATTTAGTTGAATTAAAAATAAAACTCTTAGCTGGTCTTTTTGAGGAATCTCACTGTAAAGAATTGGCTACTACAGTAAATATGGGGGGAAAAAACTGTCAATAAAGCATTTTAAAATGGCCGAAGCTTATTATAAAACTAATAACACACTATAACAGGACATTTTTAAATGTTTTTGACAGATAAAAGTTAAAAGAAATCGTCACAATGCAGATATGACCGTGATTGAGGCAAGTTTATCGATGTAGAAAAATTTCAGGCTTAAGGGAAACATGAATCTAATCTGCAGTACAGTATTTAAGAACACCTGAACACACTTGACCTTCACTGTGGACACTGTCACTCATTGTAAGGACCGAGCTGCCTACAATTCAGCGTGAGGAGAGAGAATTATAAAACCATTCCCCTCTGTATGAATTGCCACAGGGCCGGTCAGGTAAGATGAATAGGTTCTAGGCTAATCCTTCTTTTAGTGTCCCTTTAATTGGCTCACTGATTTACTGCCATGGGATTCTGTGGGAGAATGAGGGGACTATGTCAAGGGAGAAGGACAGAAAGACTGTGGAAGAACACTGGACTTTTGAATTTGATCCATTTTAACAGTGAGGTACTGTGTTGCTGCATTCAACAGTAGAGTGTTTTTTTATACACAGTTGTATATAACATACAATCTTTTCTTATTCTGTTTCTCTGAAGAGTAATTTAATAAGGGGTGCATGCTAACAATTTTACAGCACAGCATGAGGATCTGCCTCATGGACGCATTGGTGAAGTGTTTTTATTTTTATGACAGGTAACTTAAGCATTTCCTCAAGATGTACTTTATGTCATCTTTTGTATCACATATGTGGCTTAGATTGAGGTAGAACACATTACTCATCCGCATCATAGCCATAGTATTGAACAGACTGCATGTGTTTGCTTGGTGGATTAGTAATACTCGGATCATTATCCAATATCTGGAGTTTTCACCTATTTTTATTGGATTGTACATTATTATATTAGATGACAGTTAGTGGCAGGGATTTTGTGAAATCAGTTCAACACACCTGGATTCCTGCCCACTACTCCGATGTCTTCCTGCATGTATACAGGTTCATCTGATTTATGATGTGCTTTCACATCTTCGTTAGAAAACAGAAGTTAAATACTCAAATATGAGAGGAAGACAATGCTAGGAAGTTTGAGTCTACAATTACCGCATTTCTTTAAGTGGATGTAAACGTGTCATAATCATCTGATTCCTCCTAGTTATTGAATATTTATGGTCATGAAAACAGGCTCGGTGAAACTTAGTTCTACGAAGCATGAGCCTTTCATAATCAGGTTTCCCATGGTTTCCCCCTCAGGTCGGCTACGTCAAACCTCACCCGTTTCTGGTGCAACTGCAGCAGGAAGCAAGAGAGACCAAACTGACTTTTGACCCTAATGTGATCCCCATGCTGTGCCCTCCTATCCCCTGGGCCAGCAACAAGTTTGGAGCCTACCTGCTGACACCTGCCAAGCTGATGCGCACATTCGAGAAGGACGTACTCCATGAGCACTTGTTGGACAAAAGCCAGAACCTCTGTGCAGTCATGGATTCCCTCAACCAACTGGGTAATTGTGCTTGGAGGATCAACAAACCCCTGCTGGACATTATAATCTCTATCTTCAATGACCGGGGTAGTGAGAAACTTGACATTCCTCCTCCCATGTCAGAAGCCCCCAAAATCCTCCAAATCAACCCCCAAGATTCATACAGTTCAACTGAGAAGACCAACATGAAAAAGGAGGCAGTCGGTATTAAAAAGAAATGTAGTGAGATGCTCAGCTTGCGTATGGATGCCCTCTATAAACTTTCCATCGCCAACTACATGCGGGATGAAGTCTTCTGGTTTCCTCATAACATTGACTTCAGAGGACGTACATACCCCTGCCCCCCGTACTTTAACCACCTAGGAAGCGACGTTACACGGGCAATCCTCCTGTTTGCAGAGGGAAAGCCCCTTGGTCCAAAGGGCTTGGACTGGTTGAAGATCCATCTCATCAACCTGACAGGACTGAAGAAGGGGAGTTCACTAGAGGGTCGTTTGGAGCACGCCAACTCCATCATGGATGACATACTGGATTCTGCCGACAACCCTCTGAACGTCAGTTTTTAATCCTTGGCTACGGGTATTGTAATTGTCTGTCCATTCAATGACATAATCGCATCATCTGAACCCGGGGGGCACCAATCCAGGTCTTCGAGTGCTACTATCCTGCATGTTTTAGATGTATCCCCCCATCAAACACACCTGATTGAAATGATAAGCCTATCATTATTTTCTACACAAGCCTGATAATAACTGTCAGGTGTGCTGGAAGAAGGAAACATGTACAACATGCAGGACCCAAGCCCTCAAGGCCCAGGACTGTCTATTGTTGATCTAAAGAATTTAGATTTCTGGATCAAATTTAAACTGTGGATGTATCTTGGCATGGAGCATAAGCCTATTGAAATTAGGTGACCAAATGGCCTTGTGCCTTAAGTACTTTCAAATCTAAATTTGTATGTTACACGTTTTACACAAAGACCATGGAATCTAGATTATATGGCAATAACTTTCAACCAAATTTTACACTATATTTTGTCGAGGGGGATTAAAAGTTTGCAGCGCGTTGTGTTTTTTTTTTTTTTGGCCTTTAGAGTCCGAAGATAAGTAAGGTTGAGTATGCTTTGGGGGTTTTCAGACCCTGAGGTGAAATATATTTAAGTCGGTCCTTAACCCTTGTGTTGTCCTCCGGGTCAAAGTGAAAGTGAAAGTCAAAGTGACCCAGTGGCCCACAAATGTGCCTTTTCATACGTATGGTGCCATTGCTTACTACATTTGTGATTCTGAAAACAGTAAGATATCCTTGGGGGTGGGAGTTGGTCTGTCAGACCAGGTCGTAGGACACAGCGGCATGTACGGAGGACAGCACATGGATTATAGAAACCAACAAAATAACCAAAAGGGCAGTTTTTGTCATCGTTGGGGGCAAATTTATCCCATTAGGCTCATACTATGAGGCTAACAGTATAAAGAGCTATGGCCATAATGGTTTCATGTCATAGCCAGTGATGAAAAATGTATTAGTAGTGTTAGATATAATAATTTGGCCAAAGATAGACTTAAGCAATCATGCTGCAAGGCTAATGCTACAGTATATTAACTGTAACAACTACTATTGTACTATTATAAGCTATTCTTCAGTCACAAGTGCCTCAATAACTGGCAATGGCCCATGTAGTAATGCTTCTACTGCCTGTAACATTTGATTCAGAGCACCAGAAGGTAAATATTTCAATTACCAGCACAGAAATTCATGTGGCACTGAAATCTGTCATGCCAGTTGGTTCAGTATGTACCAAATAAGAACCAGTGCCATGTTGGCAGTGGGTTTAGTGCCCTTCCCTACTGATTGTGTACGCCAACCTTCGTGTCACAGCATCATGTAACCCATCTTAGTTGTTGTTCATATTTTGTCAGAGTAAAGAACGCTGAAGCATGACCCTCCTAAAAATCTAGATCCAGATGCTACATTTCAAATAGAAAAATGCTTTCTTTCACTCCCAGCTCAGAAACAACAGCTAACAGTATATGAAGATTAGTCAAAGCAAAGTAAAAATGCTTCTCTGGCTGAGGTTTTGCATGCAAGTGTGTTATATGGTTGTGTTTGTCTTTCTCAGGGCAAGAAGTGGTGGATGAAGGCAGATGAGCCCTGGCAAGTGCTGGCCTGCTGCATGGAGATAAGCAATGCAGTGAGATCTCCTGATCCGACACAGTTCATTTCTCATTTTCCTGTGCACCAGGTAACTTGACATTCTTCAATTACATGTGTCTTTACAGTGGTTTAGAAAGGTAAAATGACAACAAAAAACAGTTGATCTAATAACTTGAAAATGGTCTCACAGTTTGAATAATGAAACACATTTTAGGGTGAAATTAAAATTGTCTAAATTAAGACATTTATATGAGCACATTGTATTTTTTAGTGTGTATTTATATGCATGTCTGCACTTGTCTTCAAGCAACAATTGCTCTTGTTATTAGTTCCTTAAAATGGCACCACTAAGATTTTAATTTTATCGTGTTCACCCAAAGCTAATGAGGAAAGACCTCCTTGAGCTACAGGCCATTGTTGTTATCAATCATAATCCTGTAGGCTTAAAATTTTAATGCACTTGAGACTCTGGCATTTCTAAGCACTAAATGAATCAGGAAACAAGCAAAACTTCTACAATAGTTGCTGTTTAATACTTAATATAGACCTGCCTGTCATTATGGTTGTGGTGATAAATCAAGATTGAGGTAGAGAATAGTTCTTTCTCATCCTATAAAATCAAATTGAATTGAGTATTGAAGTTATATGAGAAGAAAACATTGTATTTTGCCAAAGTATGATCAGTGGCACTGAAATAAGTGGGTCTTGTAGTCTGTTTTTCAGTTAAAGATAGTGTAAATACCCAAATACAATTATTTTATTTCAAAATGTTGTCAGACCTACATGTGTGGTGAGAGAATGGGCAAAATTATTTTTGATCCAGTCTGAATTATTTAAACTTCATGTTATACTTCACCCTGATTTTTCCTTGGTCTGATACTAAATCCATTCTCAGTGCAGAGCAATTATGCACTTAATTCAAGATGCTCATAAATGGTTTAATTGTCCGACATTAAGTTTTCATCCGTGGCTTCAGGCTGTGGGACAAAGCAATATGTTGTTATGAGTTAGGATTCATTTCCTCAGTTATTTTATCTCTTCTATTGAGCTTATTCCAAGATGATTCATTCATCTCTTGTTTCCTTATTATCTATCTTTGTTGTACTTTCACACTCTTGAAGACACCTGCTCTGTTTTGTTCACCTCTCTCCATGTACTGCACTCTCACATTCTGCACTGATCCCCTATTCTTTTCTTTTCTCTGTTCACACTTCCTCCACATCACTTTTTAATCTTTTTTTTTTTCCATCTCTCCACCTCTCATGTAGGATGGTTCCTGTAATGGTCTCCAGCACTATGCCGCTTTAGGCAGAGATGTTATTGGTGCCACATCAGTCAACCTCATGCCCTGTGACATGCCCCAGGACGTGTACACTGGAGTTGCACAGCAGGTCAGAACTAGTGGGCCAGCTTTGATTGTCACTCTTTTATTCTCTTTCATTTGACCTGCCTAGATTTCACATTGGAGTTGATATAATTCAGACAGCGTCTGTTAATACTCAGCCATTAATATTCAGATGACTCACCAGATGCAATAGATACTGACTAGACTTTTAAAATACATTTGAAGTTTCTCAATGCAGTATGTCTTGCATTTAATAGTGTTTAGTTATTATGCTGTGCATCAAAATTCAGTTTTCCATATCCAAAAGCTCAAAGGGCAAGTGTACACACAGTGTAATCAAAGCAGTCGACTTGCTGTGAACCAGCCTATTTATAGAGAGAGACAATGTGAAATTAATTGTGATGTACTGATATGCCAGCACTGGAGGAAATAAAGTGTGCCTACTCTGTTGGAGACCAGAGCTTTTACAATTGCAATAATGTAAATGTAAAATACTGTATACGTCAGAGACCAGGACAGGGTAACAAAATCTCATGTTTTGCCTTAGGCAGTGCACTTAATGTTGAGTAATACTGTAGATTGTATCAGGCTTGTAAAATGGTAAACTTCCTGGATAAATATAGCTTGTTTACTCACAGGGGTTAGCTGTACAAAGTGGTAATAATCTACCGATCTGCTGCAGAAATGAAAATGAATTGTGCATTGTGTTATTTGAGGCTGTAAAGTGTATGTGAATGTGTATACGTATGTGTATCCACTTACTTCAGGTGGAGGAACTCCGAGCACAGGATGCAAAGAACGGACACCAGATAGCCATGGTCCTAGAAGGCTTCATCAGTAGGAAGGTGGTCAAACAGACAGTGATGACTCTGGTCTATGGGGTCACAAGCTACGGAGGGCGCCTCCAAATAGAGAAGAGACTGAACGAGATTGATGAGTTCCCCAAGGTACAGTGGTGGTAGCGGGTGGGGGTATCTGTCAGTAGGTGTTGTTTTATTTTTAGCATGGAATGATGGTTGGCTTTAAACATAGGACCTGCTATATGTAGGGTTCAGGTCTAGACATCTTTTTTTTCTATTATTACCCCATTGTGTTTTGCATATATGTTAATTTATCATATTGCCAGTAATGACACCATACACATGAGTGGCAAACCCAATGGGACCTCAGTAAGTCTGACCTTCATATTAAATGTCCCATCCCCCACAATGTATCCAAATCAGTTGCTCAGAGCGAGAACAGAAACTTCTAAACTTTATTGTGAATCATATTACACTGAAATAAAATATTACACTATAACAGGGAGGCGAGCAGTGTAAGACAACAATAGATATCTTTGATATCCTGCAGACATTTTTAAGAGTTTATATTTAGCTCAGAACCACATTACTCTTTTTGATGATTTGATGGACACACCCATACTGTAGAATGACACCATGGCACAAATCAAAGCATTTAATCTCCCTGCTGCTCTGTAGCCTGTATTATCTGTCACATAGCTATATAGTTCCTTACAATAGCTGGTGGTAATTTCATTGTCTGTGTAGATGGGATCAGATGGATCCTGCTGTCAGTGTATCTACTATCTCACAGCCACAGGATTGAGCTAAATGACTTCTGCATAATGTCCATAATTGTTTAAATAGGGAATTAGGAGGGAGTATAATTGTGACTGATTACAGTGGAATAGGTGGGGAATGAGGCAGCTTCTTCTGTGTAGATCATATCTGTGGACTAAATTAAGAATGCACCACTTATACTGTAAGCCTCCTTTTTATTGAGTGAAATTGCTGCCAAAACCTCACAAACACAAAAATGTGTTTTATTCACAGCCAATGATTCACAAACAAGCTCATTGTGTTTCACAACTAATGCACTTAAGTTTGTACATCAAAAAAACTTGAAAGATTTTAATATAATATAATATTTTAATGTAAGTATATATATATATATATGTAAGTACAATATGTAATGTAACTCAAAGGAGTTTTTTTTTTTTTCAAATTAAATTATACATTTTTAAACATTTCCGTATGATTTGCATAAACTGTAAATGTTATGCTTGGGCCTGAAAACTTATTCAATTAAATTCTACAGGCCCATCTTCAACCCTATTTCTGACTAGTGACACCAGAAAGGTTGTTTTGGGTGCTGGTTATTTAAATGCAAATGAGCCACTTCACAGCCCACCGCCTCCAGGTTGCTAGCTGTGCTAGCTACAATCTCTGCTGCTGATAAACAACTGGACTTACAGCATCTGAAGCGGTATATCCCCAAATGTCCCCAATTCTTAATGATGCCATGACATGAGGTATCCCCGGGTCATGATCTTTCATTTCCGCTTGAGTTGAGGTCAATCAGACGGATAGTTCCAGAGAGCTGAACAAAAGAGTGTTTAGTGATTTTCAACTTTTGAGCGTCCCCTTGTGGACAATCTAGAAATAGTAAATCATGCATAATAAAATTTGTTCTTGCTCTCCACGATATTCATTGATATGGAATTTCTAAACTCAATATTTTTCAAGTTATCATGTTAACATGAAGGATATCCGTCAGCAACAGTCAGACCAAAAACATATCTCCAGCGTTCGATTTGGGGATGTAATTACTGTATGTCATACTCTTGACCTTATATGTGCAAATGTTGTAACATAACTAGTTATAGACAAAACAAATTAAGCAGATATTAAAACAGGTTGTAAAAATGTACTAGATTTTTGTGTAAATGAATATAGAAATAACTTTGGAGGATCCATATACACAAATAAAAGTGGCTTTAGCAAAATATGTTCCCTTTAAAATACCTGTTTTTTCTTTTCCTTTTTTAAAATGACTAAATACATTTAATGTTAAATGTTTATGGTGTACTATCTATTGCTTAGCAAAAATAGAGTATAGTATTTGTGATTGTATTTTTATTTGTGCTTTAACACATAAACATGAAATTGTCTTGTTTGTGTTATCTTACAATAAACCATTTTCATCCACAGAGGGGGTACTAACGCATAATGAAGCTCCTGCTTTATTTTTTCCACTTTATAGTCAGTGGCAACAAATGTTCAAGCTCCATTTCTGTTTCCTTCCATATCTGAGTGTGGACCCGAGTTAATGTTCCATATTTGCATTTTTAGCAGCCAGATGAAGGTGAGGGAAGGACTACTGATTTGGTTGCAATCAAAAAACTCACTACTAGACACCAATAAGGGTTAAACACTGTGCTTGTAAAGAAATATGCAAATACATAAGTCTAATCGTGTTATTGTGTATATTTCCAGGACCAAGTGTGGCATGCCTCTCAGTACCTGGTGCGTCAGGTATTTAGTGGCTTAAAGGAGATGTTTACGGGGGCCAGAGAGATCCAGGTGGGTTGGTTACACAATACAGTACATACATACATGCAGTTATTATGACATCCAGTAATGCAATATACCGACCTTTTCTACCGTTGCATAATCAGAATGGTCTTTAATAATAGTATTGTTTCAGTTACAGTTGTTTGCCAATAGCCATGTGAATACTTTGAACATACTTTAAACATTTACATCATACAGTGACAGGCAGTATAAACTCACACTAGTTTCTTTATCCTGACCTACTACTGAATGTAGGATACAATTTTATTTTTATTAATGACTAGTTTACTTCACTATTACCCTGGCAGCGGTACCCATTCATCACATAGAGTCCATTTATAGATTTGGGATGTGCACCTGGTAGGGGATTGTACATTATCTCCCCAGACAGAGTGGAAATGGGCTAGCTATTTGAACCACCACCCACTGTCGGTGCACACCCTTTGGGGACTGTGTGGGGACAGCCCAGTCTAAAATGAAAAATCCCCTTTCCAGCTTGTGCTCCTGTGTGTGTGTGTGTGTGTGTGTGTGTGTGTGTGTGTGTGCGCACACTCACTCACCTGCTGCTTCGAAATAGGTCACATCCTGTCTGTGTCTCAAGAGTGAGTTGAAGTACGAGAAAGACAGGGAACTCTGATGCATCCCCCGGTCCTGTCATACCTGACCTCTGCTATGTTCTCTATACATTTTCCATTTAGTCTGTCCAAACTGCCACTCATTCAGCACTCACACTCTGTGTCCACCTCTCACTCTTCTTCTCTGTCTGCTTCTTATCAACCTACTGATTGATTTTGTCAGTCTGCTCTAGCTATCTATCTAGTTAATCACTCACTTATGTTTCTTTGATTCCAAGCTATCTCTATCCCATTGTGCCTGGGACTAGATGGTAGGGGATGAGTAATGATGAATGGTTCAGCTTTGAGCTAGGCTGGCACCTTGGCTCATTAGGACATACGTATATATCTTTGCCACAGCTCTCTGTGTGCTTTTGTGTATGTGAGAGTATGCTTGTGGGACGTTAACAATTCTTGTAGATAGACTGTGCCAGTCACTTATGCAAACAACAGTGTTTTATTTGGAATTTATAAAGTAAGCAACAATTTCTCACCTGTTCCTAAGCAAGTTTGCAACAATTGTTTTCAGCTCCATGAAGTAGAACAGCAGACCGAAATGGAGACACTACAGCATATAGACAAAACTATTTGGAGACGTTACACTCTGGTGTTTCTTCTGGGTCTGGATACAAAACAATAATGACAAATAACATATTATAGTTTTATATTGTAATACATACAGTATTCTTACATTGGTTAGTTTTGTTAAATTCAGTATATTTGCTTCCCAAATGCCTCAGATGGTTTTACTTAATTTCTCTCAAAGTTGATTTTATTTTTTTTTAATCCATATATATGGTTCTAATGTTCTACTACTAAAATTCTGAAATAGTTTTCATGCTCTGACTGTAAACAATAATTTTCTACCATAACTAAGCATCTACTTTTTTTTAGATCTCATAAAGAAACGCCCCCCATTGAACTTTGAGAAAATATTGATATTTTTGTCATAAATCTGCACAAACAGGACATATTATGAGCTGTAGCCATGATGTGCCCCAATATTTATGTCCATATAACTTATAAACATTGGTATTTCATTAAAGCAGTGTATGATGTTCATCGACAATTTTTCATCAAATTTATGAATCCCAAATTAACCCAAAGTAACACAAACCTGTTAGTCTTTCAATGATTATGCACCTGAACCACTTCTTTCATGGTGAACACTTTTAAAGTGCGCTCTATCACAGACTGTCTATTTGTTTACATAATAACTGGAACCAAATTGAGCCTTTTTGCAGTTCCACGCAGCAGCAACGAGCAATGAGGCTGTCTCCATGCTTGTTGCTGCTGCAGCCATACTGGAATTCCTTTTCCCATAATGCACTTCACAACACAATTTCCAAAAAGGCCCAAGTGACTTATCGGTTTGATATGTAATCAAAGTGACAACTTCAAGTTGTTCACCATGAGTGAGGTAAGTTATTCAGGTCATAAGCTGGAGCTTCAGCCGTAGATCCAGGACTCGACAGAGACCATATACAGTAAATACCAGTATACAACTAATTGCTTGCCATAGTAGATCCTTGGAGTAGACAGATGTGTAACCGTGGAAAGCCTAACAGATACTTAGATTATGACTCGTTTTTAAAGAATTGATTAAAAATTGGTGGCAAGTCGTAATTGGAAATTTTTCTTAGCCCAGACACCTGAACTCAACATTTCCAAATACTTTTGTCCATATAATAGTGTAGCTCATCTGTTGATGTATTTTACAGAGAAACCATATGCAGTTTTCCAAATGCACCACAGTGCCTTTATATTTATAGTGTAATTTACTGAATGTTCAAATGATCATCGGCCAACAGAATTAGCTCAGGTGTTTGAAATTCACAAGAGTTCTGGTCCAATACACACTCATTGACACATACTACACAGGATACACGTACAAACAAGTAGAAAGCTACTCAAACATGCACAGTAAGTGTGCTCTTGAATCCCTTGTGCACTCATGTTACCTCTTCTGGTATCCTGTCTTTACAGGAATGGCTGACAGAGAGCGCCAGGCTCATCTCCAAGACTGGACACACTGTAGAGTGGGTGACGCCCCTGGGATTACCCGTACATCAACCCTATTATCGTATATGCTACCACCAGGTAAGTCTTATTCACAAACACAAATTGAATGACTTCAATTTTTTTGTTTTATCCCCCTAAAGATGACTTTTCTGTGACTAAACTGGTACTGTTCATGTTAAAATTAGTATTTTCTATGCTGTCAAAAAGTCATATCCTGACCTTTGAGATGTTCTTCACCTGGATGTTTTGTTCCCCTTTGCCTCGTCTTTTAAAAGTATTCTCAGAAATATCCACAGCTGACCTTTAAAGCACCCAAAATAAACAATTAATGTTAACTCACACAGTACAAGCGCACAGTCCTCGTTATTGTTGAATGTGACAGAAACACAAACCTTTCTCTCTACTATCTCAATGCTGTCACGTTTGAAGTTTTTATGGTGTGTGTCGTGAATAAGATTTTCACAAAATAGTAAGGTATCTTGGCTTATCACTTTTACTATAATGCTTGTTTTACTGTATTATTTCCTCTCATTATATTTCATGGATCTTGATGGAATTTATAATGAAGATGATAATAATATGATGATTATAAATTAGTGCTTGGTTTGGTGTTTAGAAGGAGGAGGGTAGGGTTTTTTATCTGTAGGCACATAGTCCATTGACCATACTACAAATCCAAAGAATAGCATCTCCAAAGAGTTTATCAATACATTTATTTAATGTAGTGCATATAAAATGTAAAGTCACATTGTCATCCTACACTTAACTCATTGTAGATTGTAAGTTGTGTCAGTATTTACTGACCTGCGGTTTTATTAAAAAATGTTTAGCATTCATTAGCAAGTTAAGCCATTCAACTGCCAGAGCTGTCAATAGAAGCTTTCAAGACCCCTCATTTATTATGCATTTTTTAATTCAATCTAAACAATTGACATACAAACTTGTTAATAATACACCACTTAAAAACAATACAAAAGTAGCTGAATCACCACTGAATCTTTAATATCCTCATACACTACTTTAATTTGCACCTTTTTTGCTTTTACCGACCTGTACAGGTTGATATTGAAGCCAAAAGACATATGCACTAAGTAAGCAAGGATGATGCCTGTGTACTGTATGTGTGTATATGTATATATATATATATATGTGTGTGTGTGTGTATATATATATATATATATATATATACACACACACACATATATATATGACAAACAAAGGTTCAGATTGTTCCCGAATTGTCTTTAAAAAGCCTTTTGTTGTCATGTTCTGTTTTTAAAAATACTTGTACCCTCCCCTCCTGAGAGACACTGATGCATATACCTATACTCCTTTTAGTCTGACATATCCAGCAGTTTGACAGTTCTAATGTCAGCCATGAACTATTACATGTATTATACACAATTTTGGGTGGATCTGTGTTGGAGTAAATTTTGTGCGTCGTTCCAGCCATTTGTTGGTGTTGCGACACTCTGTATTGTAGCTACCGACTGTCTGGGTTTCCTACACCCATAGTGACAGTCTTTTCTGAGTTCTTCTTTACATCTCCTTCTTTTCTGGCAGTGTTAATAAAAAGTGGTTCTCAGTCCGACACGCACTTCACATTAGCACAAAAACACAAAGTATTATAGAAGATGAAGCAAAATTTAGTTCAAACAATCAGGACTGCTTCTTATTTACTTCTCTTTTTTTCTTTTGCATTTTCTCCATGTGAAATAACATTTGTGTAAGTTTTGTCTCATCTTCTTACATGAAGGACCACCAGCGTATCACAAAGCTGGATGCCTTGTGAGTGGCATGTCCCAGCTGGACTTTCCAAGTTGTGATAGGTTTGGTGTAAGGGGGGGGGGCACTGATGGTGTATTGTGATTGCTGTGAGTGGCCGAACTGTAATGGAGCTTAACAACATCACTAGAGTTCTCCAGTCACTCTCCAGACATTGCGATAGTGTAGTCTTGGCGATAACATGTCTATGTACCAGCACGTCTACGGATAATGCGCCTTTGTTTGTGTGCGCACATAGAAAGATAAAGCATTCATATGTGCATGTGTGTGATTATATAAATCCTGTTTAGACCTCTGACATCCAGGAGCTCACAGACTAAGTGAAAGGAGGAGTCAGCTGTAAAGCCACAGGCACTGATAGGTACTGAACCCAGAGGCTGGCCCGGCATGTGGCCTGCTCTTTTGGTATGACATCAAGCAGAAGGCTGCTTAAAGGGGGAGTGACACCTCATAAGCAGGTGCAAAAGAGTGAGGGTGACAGATGGTGGGCCCCCTGTGGGTATTGTAGGCTATGTCCCTTGATTTGATCAGCTTCTTTTAATGTACAGAGACAAGAGAGCTGATTAGCTGTGCCTTTCTCAAGGCTCTTCGATGAGTAAATAAGTGAATGAAGCGGTGACTTCATGGCTCAGTTGCAGAGGTTTTAGCTCATGTTTCACAGATAACTTCATCCCCTGCTATAATTCTCTAATCCAGTTGCATCATTGGGCAACAAAAATTAAACTAACTTGCAGAAAGGTCACCTTTTCACTGTATGGTTGGATTAAATTCAATCTCCCAGTCTCCTCTCTGCCTCTTAAATCCAAGGCCACTGGATTTCTGGGAGTCGTTGTTCATTCTGCAGTATAATTACTAACAGGATGAAGTGTATGAAGGAAACCGATAGGTGAGGAGAAAGTTTCTGAAGTGTCAGGTAGAGTATCACGTACAAATGTGAGGAGCATTTTCATGTTTTGTTTGCTTTTAGGTCTTTGCAATTCCAGGAGAAAGAAGAGTATGAGTGTCGTGCTGTGTAACTGAGTATTTTCCACATCCGATGGGAGGAGTGAGAATTAGAGTAGGATCGAGGAGCTGAAAGGAGCATAAACGTACATCAGGGAGGCTGCTTAACAGGATTGGCAGATGCTAATCGGATCAGAGGTCACTCCGGCTCCCATTTCTTGTTTATTTTCATCCTCCTCCATTGCAAGGTTATAGTGAGATCTCAGCGGACAGTGACACAAGGGAGTTATCAGTTGGATTGGCTGGATTTGGATGGATTTGCGAGTTTATAGTGTGACTAAAAGCTTGTGATATAATGTCCTCTGTGGGTTATTTCAGGTTTTTAGTGGCAAGTGCTTATTTCTCTTATTGGCCCAGTGTAGAAACCACAATTTAGTATGTCACTTTTTCTGAATAAAGTTTAGTATTATGGATAACTGTGTATTAAATGTATGGAAAAACAAAACAAAACACCAATTTAAATGAAAAAACAATCAAATAAGTTAGAAAATAAGTTAGAAAATTGCAAAACAAAAACTGGAAAAATACTGATTTTGAAGAAGATCTGAAGATTTTGTCTTAGGAAGTATTAGCTCCAACTCTTGGCTGTGTTTTAATTTCAGTGGCCCTAATATGTTGTAGTTCCAAGTCATTAATAAAAAAAATAAAATTAACAAGCAGTACATCCTAACAACAACAAACTGGGTCAGTTTTCTGTTCCCCTTTGCAGTCCTGTGTCCCACCTCGCCAAACAAATGACACACTTGTCGCCTTTGTGCAGAGGCAGGATTAGAACAGAGTTAGTGAAAGTCTGACAGAGCCTGTAAGATCACAATGAGTCGGCTTTTCAGCCTAATTTTAGGGAAGTACATATCTCTAAATGTCGGCGTGATGCCCTCCATGCTTCCTTTTTGCCTCTGAACAAAAGCAGGCTGTTCCCAGGAGTAGCGTATGATTCGTTGATCTTGCAGAATCTTGTGGCATTTTGGGGTAAAATAATAAATGCAGTTTGAGTTTCAAGGACAAACCCCTAAAAGGTAGAGAAAGAAAGTTTAGGAGAAAGAAGGTCTGGAGGAAAAGGTCAGTGGAAGTGTGGAAAAGACTCCAGGGGCGAGTGTATGTGGGAGACCATGAGTGTGCAACTGTCCTCAACGTTCTTTGGGGAGAGGAGGTGAGGTGACCTGGAATGCCAGAGGAGGGGGAGGCATTGGGGTGTAACGGCTACCATTTTAATGGGTGACATGAGTGCCGTTAACCACTATGTGATGAATGGGGATTCCCCTCTTAGCAGTGGAGTTTCCGTCTATGAGGTTACTGATGGCTGTTGTATCTGCGTCCATCTGTACTGGAGCTCTCAGGTGTTCCACTCTGCAGGTTTCTGTTCCCCACAGATCCTCCGTTGGGGTCAGCCAAGGTCTCATTCATCACTACCTCAGGGCTTGAGTCAGGTTTTGTACACAGATCAGGCACGCATGAATTATAATGAACATGTTAGCGTGAGCACAGTGCACATTGCTGACCTCATTTACAGTGTGGCAGTGTATTAATCACAACAAAGGTAACCTCCATTCCTATGACCTTTGACCCCTATTATATCACAGCTTCTACTCTCACTCTTTTGAACGTGTCCACTGGTGCACAAAGAGGGGATTTAAAAAGCAGATTGATGGACAGACTCTGGGCCCAAAGTGCTCCTCCAACAGTGATGGATGAGATAGAAACTGTGGCAGAAACTAATGGGGTTTTACCACCATACACTTATATTTTAAATCCATTTCTTGATAAGCGTGTGATTCTGTCATTAATCACACACTGACCTTCGAGCGGAACCACCAACCTGAAGATCGCTGACTCCTTGATATACTTTCATCCTTGTGAAGTCACATCATTTAGCCCTTTTCCAGTGTCAGGGCATACATTTTATGTTAAAATACAGCCCGGTAGATAATATTAATTACCAAGAAGGTCATGTACAGTATAATCAATTCAGCTTTTTGTACTTGTTTCGTGCTGCAGCTAGTGCAAAAATACACTAAAACTACAGTTTGGCATACAATTGTATCTTAAGTGAATGTGATGTGAGTAAGCGGGAGGGGCTTTGTTTGGTATTTTAAAACATCTAAAAAAATAAAAATAAAAATGTTCAAAATCTGGAGAACATTAAAGGGGTAATATTTTTACTAAACCCACTTTTATTAGTCTTTGGTTCATTTATTTGTGTATTTTTAACCATAGTTCAGAAAGTTTTAATTTGAACCCTCCAGGTGCTGAAAAGTTAGCTTTATATTCCTTTTAGAAAGAAATCCAGTGGATTTCCACAACATATTTGTACATCTAAGGTCTAGATTTCCAATGAACATTTTTCCAAGTATGCTATAAGTGTTTGTCAGCAGCAGCAGTTGCAGTCAATACTCAAAATATGACCAAACTTTAATTCGATTACCTAAAATGTTCAGCTCTTGGTTGAATGGAACAGAGCAGCACATTCAACAACCTGAAGGAGGTGGGGTGTGACGGGCCAGCGCTCAAAATGACCTTTCTAGTGTCAGTGAGCATAGCATTTTCAGTTTATGCAGACCACACGGAAATGTTTTAAAAAAAACATAATTAAATTTTTTAAGTGCAAAAAACCCATGAAATTATGAAAATACTTAAATTTACAAAGCTTGTCACAAAAAAGATGTGATTAACCTGAAAAAATAAATAAGAGCAATTTTAGCAATGTTATACTTCAACTTGTCATTTATACATGTGAATTACACACAATGTTACACAAATATTTAGTAACGTGCAGAATTTTGTTAAAATTGGACTCATTTCACCTCTGTGTTGCACGTCCACATGTAGGGGTAGGGGTGTCGGTTCAGGCAGAGGGGTAGCGGGAAGGGGAAGGGCCTTATACCCCTTCAAATGGAGACTCTAAACAGAGGGGTACGAGAAATTTCCCAGAATACAATGTGAGCCATTTTTTAAATGGCAGCACCTACAAAGGAAGTACACAAATGTAGTATTTTCGCTGTAATTAACAATTGTTAAGTTGTGAGTGCAGTCAAACTATTCCAGCTTGTTTGGTCTACACCCTGTGTCAAGGCTTTTTTCCATCCCATGTTTACAGATAAGAGGCCCCTCTTAATAGTCTGATGTTAGTTCATCTTTGGACGTCCCTTCTTTCTTCATCGTTCCAGGTACCACTAAATGGACTAGTTGGCAAATCTGACTGGTGGAAGTCTGAAAACATGTCCTAACCAACTGAGATATGATGGAGGATACTGGCTGTTTGTTGGTTAGCTTGAAGTCTAACATTCTCATTTGGGATAAAATTGTTCCATTTAATGCCTTGAATTTTCCTTAGGCACTTCTTGTTGTTGAAGGCATCAAATCTTCTTTCTTGACATAACTTCAACTGCCAAGTTTCAGATGGCAGTGTACTTTTGCGTATTATAAATCCATCCCACGGGTCCAGAGTCGGGTCAACTTCAGAGGGCTGGTTGTGGCCCACAGGCTGTTTGACCATCCTGATGTAAGCTTTAAGTAGTGAGTAGTTACTAGTGAGTAGTTAGTCCTTTAAAAGTGACCAAAGTGAGTGTAATATAAGTCATATGGAAAGGCATCCAATGGTTTCTTTGTGGAAACTGAACAATGGATCATCATCACACTCTGTAATTTTGCTGGGATATAAAAGGCTGCATTCACAGCTGAGGACTTGGCATCAATTAAAAGTCACTTGTATATAATTTTTCAAACAAAGCATTAATTAACCCACAGTCTCTGTCAATATATCAGTGGGCCAATTCCAGAGAGTGCCACCTAAGACTATGATAAATTAAAGGCCCGATGCCCCGATTTCAAGCTCCAGTGTGTGTGTGTGTTTCCAGTCCAGATGTTACTCAAATCAATAAAAATCATTGAAGTAAGATAGTAATTCTCTCAAGATTCACTCCCCCATTCATGTGAGGGGAGTGAGAATGTAACAACCACAACACATTTCACTACTCCTAAAACCTCTACAACACACAAGAGAGAAAAGCCCAGTGAACTGTTTGGTTTCCATCTTTCCAGGAGGTCATTATAGACTCATAGGAACAAGAGGCTAAGTGGGGAGTAGTTAGAATTGTGGAAGGATGAGCGCTTCAAAGAGTCCCTGTGTCCTCAGTGTTCATCCTGCAGAGAGGCGAGCAAGATCAAATAAAAGAGCTGTACATTAGCACCAAACACATGGTTATTAAAGCCTTCAACGGCTGTCAGGATGACAGTGGTCATGCTGTGAAGTCACTTGTATTCCTTCTGATGGGCAAAAAAGGCTGAACTGTAAAAGTTACTGTCCACCCACCAAATTAGAAAATTTGTCAGATTTTAGGGTCAGTCAGGAGTAATTTTAAAGTCAAAGGTGTGAGTGCAGTATTTTTAAAACAAAACTAGATATGCAGGATACTGTTGCAAGTAGGCCTGTCAAAAATTACATAATTGCCTTGTCATAAATATTAGATTAAACCATGATTATTTTGGCATAATCATGATAAAACTCACCATTTATCTTCTTAAATGATGAATGTAACTGGAAATGTATAATTAATCATTTCCACCTCATCTTTTACTCTTTGAGATTTGACAGACTTTCTCTTAAACTTCTTTTGTGTCGACCTGCTTAACTTTGACTGAAATTAGACATATCATTAACATTTTCGTACATTCCAGTAACAGGCTTCGTATGTCTAAGTCACCACTATGTACATGTTTCATTAACAATCCCTGAAAGGTAAACAGGCTGGGCCGATACAGGGTTATGAGCCGAAAAGGATGAGTAAATCACTGTTATCTGTAGGACAGTCACCAAATATTAATACAAATTCAAATTTATTTATTGCTACAACCTTATTTGCTGGTTTATAGTATCATGGTGAATGCAAATAGCAACTGAGTGACCTACAAAGCCAACACTGAAGGCTTCAATCTAACAACTGATTA
This sequence comes from Siphamia tubifer, assembly GCA_020466265.1. NCBI lineage: Eukaryota > Metazoa > Chordata > Actinopteri > Kurtiformes > Apogonidae > Siphamia > Siphamia tubifer. The sequence goes on from CM035786.1 coordinate 35,620,549, forward strand.
ATGATGCGCTCCAATATGAGCTGATTTTTTTTTATTTTTCTTTACTGTTTATGATGCAATCCTGTGGATTTGACCTAAAAACAAGAAAATTAATGTAAATTTATTCTCTTGCAGGCCCGCTAATAACTGGGAATAAACAAATCCACAAACACTTTTCACTCATTTATATTATTGTGGTTAATTCTTGTTCTGAACGACCAGTAATGATGTCTAATGATCGCTCTGACTCCAGACAGACTTAAATGTTTGCAAACCTCTGAATATACTTAGAATCAGAAGTGCTTTCCATCTACACAAATAACACTAGTGTACAAGTAAAATGCTTCCAGAATAAAACTAATGAAATGTTACCACACTTGATTACTTGCCACACTGTCACTGATGAAGGAAACTCAAGTCTTAAATGCTGGTTGGCTCAAATTTCCAAAATAAGTCTTGGGTCAAAATGTGAACTTCTTAGAACTAACAAGAAAATAGGTTTTACTGCAAAGGAATATTAGTCTCAGATCTACGTCAAAACATTGTCTGCACATTATGATCCATTCACTTTACAGGTTCTGAATATTTATAAATCCATAAATGTGGAATAAAACGTCATATATATTACTGTAAAAACATGAGCTAACCAGCACTTTTGTTATTTGTATTCTGATTCATCTTATTAAATTATGTAAGTTTCAGCACATTTAATGTCTGAAGCAGATATTTTCTAAAAAAAAAAAATAATAATAAAAATTGTAAAGCAGTGTATGTTAGTGTTTTAGGTTTAGACACGTCGAGGCAGACTGATGGTGATGCTTTAGAAAAGCCTGAGTGTAAGGTAAACAGACTAATGCAAAGCGCTAGTGTTGTCGCAGAGACGGATGGCTGATGCCATTCATATCTCTTGCTTGATAGCAGCCCGTCGTTCCCACCCAGGCACAGCTCCAAGGGTCAGGGAAACACTGCCCTGTCACAGATGCCCAGCCTCGGCTGAGTGAACAGACCCTGCAAGCCCAAGAGATTAGAACTGTAAGGCTTCCCTGCATTCAGAAAAACTATCAATAAAGGCTTTCGTCTGAATATGAAAAAGAAATCAACTGAGATCATCAGTAGACAGCTTGTTCTGGTAACTTTTTCTGCTGATGTTTTGTTATTAGCATTACCTCTTAAACCCCTGAGACAGTATGAGTATGAGTATGTAGCTGTCCAACAACCGTGGAAGTCAAAAGAAGACAAACTCTAACCTACAGTGTTTGTTCATCTGTTAGAGGCAAAGAGAAAAAGAGCGATCTTCATTGTCCCTAATATTTCACTGAGTGGTTTGGTCAATAAGGCGAGCCTGTGCCACAGGGATCAGAGGCTTTTTAAATAGACAACAGGAGCGACATTCATGGTTTTGTAGTGATTTACCCACTTCTGTCACTTGTGGACTCGGGTAGGGATGCGTCCACATGGTATCGTACTGTGTCGGAGTGCGGGTGGGCCAGATTCAGGATCACCTTCTCAAGTGGACTCAGGCATGGTACTCGAGGATTGAATTCACATGGATTCGCATGGACAAAATATGTACTTTGGTACCTATTTTAGTACGCTGTGTGAAAGCGCCCCAAGTCGATACCCGACCTCTCCTTGTTTTATGAAGTTTTTGTGAAATGAAGTAGCACTGTGGTATTATTTTCTGTTAAAGCAGGTGGAGCCGAAATCAGGGGAGAAACACCAGAATTTGTCTCTGCCCAAATCACAAGACTAAATATAAATATAGATGACCTGATGCTGTTTCACACCGCTGTAGGAAAAATAAGATGCAGTTTTCAAGCTTCATTGTTGAACCGTAGTCGAGCAGCAGAGTCACAGTTGACCCAGTCTAAACAGCAATCAGTAATTACATCTGGTAATCACATGTTTAACCCCCTACTTCTCTGGAAACACATAAGCAGATGATCTATGTCATGGAGTAGAATTTCTCCAGCCTGGAAAAAACAACCAGGAGTAGACGCAGAGGTGGATCACTTCAGTATGCACAAAGGTAATTGTGTCATTTTAGCCTAGTGACACAAAAAAACCCCATTGTGGTTCAGTTTGACACATAAGGTCCTACTGTAAATTGTAACAGATCTTCAGATGATCATAAATAACTGTTTTTATACTGTCCAGATATTCCTCAGGTGTCACTTTGACATACACAGTTGTGGGTTTGGTGTCATTTTCCTGTGCAGTATTACCCTGTCACGGTCACTCTCCTCCTGAGTGTGAGTATCTACACAGACCCCCTGTCCAAGATGACAGTTCTTTACAATACACTAACTCTTCATCTTGCTCCTGCTGTGTGTGAGCGTGTCATCTTGAGCGAACGTCTGCGTGTGACTGACAACGTTTTTGTCTGTAAAAGTAAGGTGAGAACGGGTGACACCACAAAGTAATGACTTAATTTCCTCTGACTTGGGGTTGTCCAATATATGTCCCGTGGTACAAAATTGACCAGCCAAAGGGTCTAATGCAGCCTTTGGAAGGAATTTGTGACATGTAAAAATTACACTGAAGATATTAACAATGTTAAATATTCACAATACACTAGCTTAATTATTATTATTATTATTATTATTTCTTCCTTTTCCTTTCATAATATTATAAATTGTATAGTAATGTATTTTAATCTACCCAGGCCCAACCAGGGACAGGAGTTGAGAATTAGTACAAGCTATAAACTCTATATGCATCACATCAGCTGTAAGTCTGTAACTATATTTGACTGCATTGTTCCTGTCAAATAAATAAATAAATGATAAAAAAAAATTTTTTCAGAACATACAGAAGTGAGTCAGTCCAGTCAAATAAGTCCGTCCATAGGTTTTTGAGTTATCTTGACACCCCCCTGGATCACCACCAAAGTGTAATCATGTCCAGATCTCCCTATTACCAACATACCCTGTAAATATCACCAAGATCCGTCCATAACCTTTTGAGTTACCTTGCTAACTAACACAGACAAACTTTGGCAAAAAATGTTACCTCCTTGGCGGAAGTAAATATGAGGAAGCTGAAATATCTTAAGTAATATCCTATTGTTAATGTTCCTCAAATGTTGTCCATTTTTGTTCATGTTATTGTGTAATTTGCTCATATTTATATCCCTGAATGGAGTTTTGGGGATATGATGTTTTTGACCTGGCCAATCTGTAAATCCATTGTGTAAATGTGAAAACTTGAAAAATATTAATTTTTTTAAATTCAGTGTTTTCCATATCAATGAATATCATGGAGAGGAAGAACTGATTTGATTTTGGATTATTTACCATTTCTAGATTAACAACAAGGGGGCATTCAAAAATGTTAACTTACTAAACATTCTTGTTCATATCTCTGGGTCTGTTGTTTTGTTTGACCTCAAATCAAGTGCAAATGAAAAGTCATGAGCTGGGGATGCCTCATGTTATAATACAGTTACATCTGACAGTATAAACCTAGTTGTTTTTTTCCCTGGTAATTATGTTTATGTTTATATTTCTCAAAATTGCCAAATGTGTGCTTTTGCAGATCCCCTGTGATCTGTAAGTTGTAGTGTACATGTTTAAATGAGAAATTGAGGCATAATATTGTTAAATTTGCATTTCTCTAATTCTACATGTTTGTCATATTTCTTTAAAGGTTAGTTTATAGATGTTGTCATTAAGGAATTGTGCTTCTTTCACTCTAAAATGCACAGAAAAGTTTGTAGTTGACATTTATGTTATTTAACCAGTCTGAATGTGGCCACTGATGCTAAAATGAGTTTGACACTCCTGCTCTAAGTGGTGTTATGTATTATTAAAAAGGTTTGTTGGGCAATGTAACAAAGACTATTGTCCTGAAGTGTAAACCAAGACAGACTCTGAGGTCGTATTTGTTTAAAAGCTGTGGTTGACCTGTTGGTTGGTATTCTGTTTACATGTAGGATCTGCAGGATGAGGTCAACATTAAAGATTCATTATTTTCTAGTGTGACAATTTTCCTCAAAGCGAGCTTGCTCCCGATTTCACAGACTCTATAAAGAAACTGGTGAAGTGATGAGGCCTTTGAAGTGCACACATACATTTGTCACTGACCAAACAGAACCCTCTATAGACATGCTCTTTTAAACCCTTTATTGGGCAAGTGAGTATTTTTGGTCATTTCCGCATACATTACAAGACAGTGACAACAACAGTTACAGTGAGGCAACAAACCCGGGCCCATTGTGGTCTCCATGGTCTGTAAGGTCCGTCTCTGCATGAACCATGAGTGTGTCTGCTTTGTTAGGTACCATGAAGTAATCATAATCAAAGGAATAATGTGGATGTGGACATGGGTCTGGATCAGCGCTTACATTGGTCTGAGCGAAAACGTTTCTCTTCATTGAATTTTAGAGAATGGTCAATGGCACATAGTCTTGTAAGATAAAAAAAAATGCATGAGGAAAGCATATTTGACAGTTTTAAATATATAACAAAAGAAACTAAATAGACTGAACTTGTAGAGTGTATTTTACACACCTTCATGGGTACTCTAAGCGCTTTACAATTCCTAACATTCACACACACATTAATACACCAGTAGGCAGCTGCTGCCATGTAAGGCGAGCCAGACCTACTGGGAGCAATTGAGTGTTCAGTGCAGGGGTCTGCAACCCTGGTCCTAGTGAGCCACTATCCTGCATGTTTTAGATGTTTCCCCCTTCCAGCATATTCTGCATGTTCTGCACAGCATGACGATCATCTGAGTCGGGTACATCTAAAACATGCAGGATAGCAGCTGTTTAGGACCAGGGTTGAAGACCCCTGGTGAAGTGTTTTGCCCAAGGGTATATGTCCAGGATTCAAACTGATGACCCCTTGGTCATAAGACAACCTGCTACACCAACTGACCCACAGTAATTTAACTTTAGTTCTTAGATATAAAAGAGTTTGCAAGAAAGTATGAAACATGTATAAATATGTACATGAAAACAAAATATGACTTAATTCACATATTCAAAAAGGAGTGGGAGGAAGTATAATTTATAACACTTATAAAATGAAAAAAAAAAACTGGATGTGATTTGGTTAGTACTGGAATAATTCAAGTGGAGTTTGTTTCCGATGCCCGTGCACTTGTGTTTTTCATATGTTTTGAAAACGTTTCTGTCACTAAAACCTAATTTACTGTGAATTATATATTCATTCATTCATACATTTATTAAAATGAACTTTTCTACTACACACAATGGATAAAAAAAAAAAAACTAGGGATGCTAGCGAAGAACAAAGTCAAGGAATTGGATAAAAAAAACTGCAATTTTGAAAAAGTTTGCAATTCTTATATCGATAAAGAGCAAGCAGCCAATCTAATGTTCTAAAATATATATTCCTTTCATCTTACATGTTTTTTTTTTTTCTTGTACTGTATTTTTTATATTTAGTTCTTTGGATTTCTTTGCCACTTACAGACAAGGAACCAAATATGGTAACTTTGTTGACCTTGATTTTCTACATAATATAATATTTTGAAAAACTGTGCTAATAAAGTCTCATTAGATCCTCCAATAACACATCAAGGTTGAAATGTTGACTTACAAAGTATTTTTGTGAGTGAACTATAAAGAGTTAATGTAAGATGCCAGATAGGCAGACAGCCACACACTGTACCTCCTTTAAGCTGTTTTTGAGCTAAGATCTGTGTCTACTCCTGATGCTGAAATGTGCAGATGTCGGGTGCTGTGAAAACTATTGGATCGTCAAGAAAAAGTTAATTTAATACTGCAGCTTTAATCCCTATGTGAAATGTACAGTGTATATCAGCCCCTGTGTTAAATCCCCTTAAACATCCTAAAAAAAAGATGACATGTACAGTTATTTTTTAATATGACAGCTAAACCTGATCTGTAGGAGCCAGTGGCCTGCAGTGGGTTTTCCGTGTTGTCATCTGTGACCTGGATGAGCTGATGGAGAAGGTATACATGTATGGATAGTAAATAGAATGTGGGATGTGAATGTGTGTCGTTGCATACAAGTGAAAGTGACTGAAGGTCCATCATGAACAACTGTAGCCCAGAACAAAATATGAAATAACAAAGAAATCTACTACTACTACTAATCTACAATGTTTAATAAGATAAAAAGATAGAAAATGCTAAAAAAAAAAAAAAGGGAAAAAAAAGCAGGCTCTATCTGCTCAGGAGGCCGGGGTGCAGGGGTCATTACTGAGGACCTTATATCACTGTTGTGGAATCTGCCATATTCTATGGTGTGGTCTGCTGGGGGAGCAACATCACAATAGTTGACAGGAAGAGGCTGGACAGGTTGGTAAAGACAGCCAGCTCCATCCTGCGATGACCTCTGGAACCTGTGCAGGAGGTGGGGAGGAGGAGGCTGACAATCAAGCTGTCGTCCATCATATCCCGAGACTCCCACCCTCTGAAACATACACTGACTGCACTAAGGAGTTCCTTCAGTGACCGAATGAGACACCCCAAGAGTGTAAAAGAGGGGTATCGCAGGTTGTTCTTTCCTGCTGCTGTCAACATACACAAAGTTCAACAGAAATGGCTCCCGATAAGCTGTGCAATAAAGCATATGATAACAGTGTAATCTATCCAAAACAGTGCAATAATTTTAAAGGTGTTATTTAATTACTATTGCTGTGTTCTCCGTTGTTGTTGAATACATTATGTGTTGGTTCTATTTAAAAAAAACATCAGGATTGCTTTGTTTCCAGCTGCTTTTGGAGGGTAGAAAAATGCCTTGAGGCCGAACAACAGATTTTACTGGTACTTCCTCATACATGTCCATGATGCAGTAATGAGGCGTCTCTGATTGGCTCAGAATGTGTGAAGGAACACTCCCCCCTCCCCTCCCACTCTGTATGTGTTTACCTTTACCAGAGTAGCATCTAGCTAGGTTTTGTGCCGTTGCTTGTTCTGACAACGTGCAGGGAAAAGAGCACATGAACTAGTTTGACCCGCCTTTTTTTCAAGTTTGTGCAGCAGCTACTGTGGCGACATCTTCTCTTTTAGATGCTAATGCTACTTCAGATTCGCTGCAATGGAGGACTGGACCGGATTTTTCTGGTTTCTTCGTTCCTCTTATTTTCTGTGAATGCGGTATGCAGCCAGTGGAGGTGACAAACCACTTTAAAAGGCAGCATGTGTTGGTAACTCGGGGTGACCCATCAGATTCCAAAAGGAGCGTGGAAAATTGTTTTTCAGCAGAATGACAGAGTAATGTGTATGTTTTGCTATAATCTTGCTGCTGTTAACCTGGAATTTCCCCTAGTGGGACTAATAAAGGAAAATCTCATTTCATCCTCCCATGGGAAACTTTCACAGTTAACAGCATCAACATACTACAATAACTTTTGATCCACTAATCCTGTGCTGTTCAACCTTGGGGTTTCCTGGAATTTCTTGTAATTGATAAAAATAATGAAAAAAAAACTAAACCATAGAAATATAATCATACATTTTATTTATTTATTTTATTTAACCTTTATTTAACCAGGTTTGTCCCATTGAGATCAATGATTTCTTTTTCAAGGGAGAACTGCCCAAGAATGGCAACACATAGTTTAATTTACATTCAAATCACATAAAACGCAAACACATAAAACACATTATGAATAAAAGCAGTGACATTCAGACAATTTGCGCTTTGAAGATTTCGCTACAAATTTAAAGACATTTAGAGACACAAAATTCTGCAGTTTCTCAGTCTCAGTTTGCAGGTTGTTCCAAGCAAAAGGAGCAGAAAACCTCCAGGCTTTCTTTCCAAATTCTGTTTCTAACTGGAAACAACAACGTTCACAAAGTTCAATGAGCTTAAGTTGTGTACTCCACTTTTCAAGACTAAAAAAGAGGAGAGATAATCAAGAATTTTGCCAAGGATGACTCTGTAGATGAAAACGTACCAGTGTCAAAGACGGCGTGTGCTCTAAGACGTCCAGTTGACTTTTGAGTATAAAGTACAATGATGAGTGAGAAATCCACAGTTAGTGATGAATCTCAGAGCTCCATGATGCACACTGTCCAACTTCTGTAGACTCTGAGCAGAAGCATTCATCACCGTAATCAAGAGCAGGTAAAAAGAAGAAAGAAGAAAACTCAACAAATCTCTTTTTAATAGAAAATGAGAACCATGATTTGTTTCTATAAAAGCAACCTAGTAAAACCTTCAGCTTTTTTGTAACATGCTGAATGTGCTCTTTGAATTACAGGTTTTCATCTAGTAAAAAGCCTAAATACTTAAAAGAAGATACAAGGTACATTTCACGGCCATCTTTAGTGACAATTTTCTCAGATTTCCTTTTGCTCCTTTCGAGGATATAAACATCGGTTTCATTTTGTTAATATTTAAAACAAGTTGTAACTGGCTGAGCTGAACATGAACAAGATTAAAAGCTTGCTGAAGATGCACAAAAGCTTGTGCAGGTGTGGGTGCAGATCAATAAATATCAGTATCATCAGCATAAAAATTAAAATCAACATTTGGAGTATTTTTCCCAAGACAGTTTATATAAATAGTAAACAAGCAGTGGTCTTAAGACTGACCCTTGAGGTACTCCCTTGTGGATTTTCAGTACTTCAGACATGGCACCATCTGAATATACAGTCTTGAGTTCTACCATGAAAATAACTTAAAAACCATCTGACAGCGTTCTCTGAGAACTCAGAATCTCTCAGCCGTTCTAAGAGGACACCATGATCCACTGTGTCAAAGACCTTAGAGAAGTCTATAAAAAGAGATAGATGGCAGTGTCAAACACTTTAGGCAGAACAAAAAGTTTAGATATTGGTCTGTAGTTATTTAAGACTTCTAAGCCACCTCCTTTAAAAACAATAAATACAATATATAATACAAATATAAATAGTGAGTGGAGAAAGACACTCCCAATCCATAACAGACATGACAAACTGTGAGTCTGAAACTGAAACACTGTGGTACTGTTTATCTGTCAAATGTTTATTATGGTCAGTTTCAGATGCTTCAGCTCTTTCATAATTCATAGTTTAGGTTATTGTTTATTCAGTATTGTCAGCTTTGTAAATACAAGCTGGGACTGACTGTACATATCATAACCAAGGAAAATACAATTCCTGGCTTTTCTCCCTCTGTCTATAATAATATACATTAAATAGCCTAAATGTAATCTAAAAATAGCAATTATTTGCAACATAGCATAGCAAACTAAAAACAAACTAATTAAAAATATAGATTTTATATATAAAAAAAGTCTGGGGTCGGCAGAAATCTGTGATGTAAAAAGGGTCACAAGCCAAAAAAAAAAAGAGGTTGGGAACCACTGTATTAATCTTACCAATCCATGTAATAATTCAGGTTAAATTCACTTCATCAGCTTTTCATTGTCATCAAATTTGACTCATTTGGATGTTCAGAGACTCTATAATGAAAGTCATATGACTCACTCTTGTGTTCAGTTCATTTCATAGTTCATATTTTGCTGAACAGTCAGTTTGTCCTCAGTTTTCTCTGCTTTGATACAAGCACCTCTGAATGTACTCTGAGCTTTTATCAACAGCTAAATGATCAGTAAATTACATATTGGGTAAGATGTGTTTTTTAGTGAAAAATGCAAGATAAAATCTATTATGTTCTAATAAATCTCTTGGAATTGAATTTTAGAGAATAATTCTTTTAGAAAATAATTCTACTTTCTCTCTGAAAAGGGTTGAAGTAAATGAAGTAACTTGTAGTGATACTTGTTTGACAGTTTGTAATCTCTGCTAATTATATTTAGGTCTGGGCAAATGACTCTAATAATCATCACTGATTGTCCTCTACCCCCCTTTCCTTACTAAAGTTCTAGTTTAATAAATATGAACCTTCTCTTGTGTGTAATATATGTGTCTTAATTTGGTTACATTCTCCATTTCCACCCCCTTTAGTTTCTTTTCAAAAGCATCTTTACTTTATTTCTTCTAATGTTGATGTATGAACCATACAGAATATTTTCCTCCCACTCTGTCACATTTATTTCTGGACATCATCTGAGCTACTGTATCCATGCTCATATGGTATGAATGGTCTTTTGTTTTCTGTCTTTTTCTTATGGCTTTGTTTTTTGTAAAAAGCTGTATCCATACATGACATGAAGTATAGTAACATCATTTCACAGTTTACATCTTTGTAGTTAACCTGCTTTCAGTATGCTATATTTCTTTCCCTTTCTGACTTTTGTAAATCTGAAGGTGTTTTTCATATTTACATAGTAGTGACGGCTTATACTTGACTTGTCTCTCTCTTTGTTTATGTTTTGCAGCTGCCGGCTTCCATGCAAAAGGTCAGCCTTCCGGTCAGCCATAACAGCAAACAGTGAGTCCTCATACAATTGGCATGTGTTTCTGCGTGTTTCCCTTGATTTACAGCAGGTGTAATGCTAACATGCTATTCTCTCATGTTGCTCATTGACATTTTGTGTGGAAATGTCATTGTTACTTTATAGTAGTGACCTGAAACGCAGAAAGACAGTGGAAAAAAATTACAAAGAGCCATTTGCAAGAAGAGCTTGGCAAGTTTGAAGATGTATTTGAGACTTATTCAATAACTTTGTGTTGCTTAAAGAGGTGAATGAAAGCAAAAAGTAGTGCCCTCTCATAGCAATTAGCTCATTTTTCCGCCAACGGCAAATGCACAAAGGCGCTGTCCCCTGTGGATATTTTCACTAATTGCCCACTCGAAAGTGAACATAACTTTTCATGTGTCATAAAGAAAGAAATCCAATATTTAAGAGGTTTGAAAGTGTGTTTTTGTGCTTCTGCTTTAAATTGAAAGCAGTCGAGATGGGATTTGGTGAGGGATATTTAAAAGACACTTTATACTTATTGATCTGTAATGTAGTGATAATTCCTCATTATGAACAGAAGAGAGAATGGGTTTGGAGAAAGAAGCATCACACTAATCTCTAAACTGATTTCAAGAGTTCTTACTTTTGTGATGTCCAGCAGACACAAACAAGGTTTTATTCATGATGCCACGCTGCGGATGAAATTAAAAACAGGAACAAAGCATTTACTAACTTCAATCACTAGATATCAGTATTAATATATTAATTGTAATTTAAATTTTAAAAGGAAGAGACGAGCAAAAACAGATAAGACCAATATTTTAGGAGATATTAGTAATTTTGGCATACAATAGACTTACAATCACATTGTTGTGCCCATGACAGTTGATGAATTCACAGTACCACACTGCATGATGGGAAATTAAATTAAAAAACAGGAACAACACATTTACTAACTTCATTTCCTAGATATCAATATTAATATATTAATTGTCATTTAAATTTGAAATAATTACTTACCGAACAATTTTTTACATCAGTACTTTATCAAATATAGACTTACATCTTTTCCCAAAAGTCTGCTTTTTCCAGCATAAAAACTACCACATCTAGAACCTGTTGTTCCACATAGGTCAACATGTTAGTTTTTATAATCACTTATCCTATCAATACTTTTAAAAAAATTAAATAAATTGCAGTTTATGAGCTTTTCAAATATATAGATATGACTTTTTTGGACATTCAGAGACTAGTGAACATGAAAACACTTATGTTCTGTGACGTGGATGCATCCAATAACAGTTGTAGTTTAACAATGTCAGCTGTTATAGATGCTTATTTTTAAGATTATTTAATGATGTATTTTGCATTTTTTTCTTCAGTGTTCTGTTTTGATATAATAACCTTTGAGCTTTTATGAACATCTACATTATCAGTAAATTAAATAGCATGATGCAACAATTTTTCTACATTGCATTTTTTTATGGAAGTGTTTTTTTGTCGTATTAAATAAAGCTGTGAGTCCCTTGTACCTAAAAAAAATATATATATATATATATATATATATATATATATATATATATATATATATATATATATATATATATATATATTTAATATTCTATTAAATTTCGATCACTTACTTAGGAAAGTTAAATTCATAGATCATTTGAAGCTTGGTAGAAAAGTAGTTTTAGGTTAGAAATGGTTAAAAAGTTAGTGTCACGCTTGCTAAATAGAGTTAAACTAAATTCAAATAAATAATGGAAGATTCTCTAGAAGAAGCTTTTGGCAAAGTGGGCATGACTGCTACGGTGGTAAAGGCAAGAAATTGAAAAGTGGACACAGAAAGAGGGCAGAGGAGGGGTAATGGAGGTCAGCGGAGGACGAAAAGAGTCAGAATGAGAGACAGAGAGAGTCAAGGGAAGACTGACTGAGAGCACTGGAGACAAAGATGACAAAGACTGACAGCTGCCGTCCTCAATCTGACATCCACAGCACAGCACAGATCCAACTGTGTGAATTCTGAAACATCAGCCAAAAGGAAAGAGAGAGAGAGAGATAGTAGGGGGAGTGTGTGTGGTGGTGGTTGGGGGGGGGGGGGCGTCCGGAAAGGCCATTTCACCCAAAACTTGAAATTTGCTGTCAGAGCATGCATCAATGTTTAAGAGGCTGACATCCTGAGCCAAACATGACACAAGCATCCAGGCCGAGTCCCCTCTGGTTTTCATCACAGTACACTAATGTGCACTAACACATACACACACACACACACACACAGACACACACACAAAACAGGGACACACCATCGCACTTGCAGCAATTAAAGATCCTGGGAAAAAAGCTGGTTCAGCATTAAAGTATGTAAATAGAGGCGCAGGCGGAGTTTTTCTTCCCCTTTCAAAGTGACAGCCTTCAAGCCCTGCTTCTGCTTTCTGGCTTATTTGTTTGTTCCTCTCATCCCTAGACTGACGCTGATTATCCAGTTCTATGGGGGAAACATTAACCCTTAATAGGATACTCATAGATATTCTCTGAAATTACAATTTTCAACATATTGTGTTATTAGAGAATAGAACATTTTATTACTTTTATGAAAATTTAACTTTTTTTATTATGCAGAAAATCAAGGTCTATGAAATTACCATATTTGGTTACTTACCTGTAAGTAGCAAAAAGGGATTTAAGAGGTACATATATTTTAATTTAATGCAAGAAAAACATGTTTAAAGCAAAAGACACATGCATTTTACAACTACTGTCTCGTAATCCAGTGTTTCCCAACCAGTGTGCCATTAGGGTGTCATGAGAAATCATCAGGAAAAATGATGTAATTTCACCTTATTGGTTCTGTAGGTGAGAAGCGTAATTACGACATAGCGTAGCTACAACAGCACACACCACTGATCCACTCAGAGCTGTTGAGCTCCAGTCGTCTTTCTTAAATTCCTGCAAGAGTGTCAGCTTTGTGTTTCATTCAAGATACTCTATTTTGCACTGAATGAGTAATAAATCAACACTAGAGTTGCATTATATTTCAATAAATGTACCTTTTTTTGAGCTTTTTCTTTGGCAGTGTGCCTTATGATGTTTCTAATGTAAAATATGTGCCGTGGCTCAAAAAGGTTGGAAAATACTGTTGTAATGTATGTAGAAAGTACCATTAAAGGGTTAATGCTACTATAAGCCCATGCCAAATTTTGGCATCTAACTGTGCACCCTCAGGCTCCTTGTGCTGCTCTATAGGTGAAGCAGTTCCACATCAGAGCTGTGGTTGGTAACCCATAGGTCTCTGCACCTTTAGCACCCTAGTGAGCCTGGCCTGTGGGACATCAGGTGACATGTTTATTTGAGTGTGAAAGGAAGTCTTGTTCTAAACATAGATTGTCGGGTGTACTCACAGAATATGCTGTGGGAGTCTCATGTTATGTACAGCTCAAACCCAAAAACAGTAGAGGCTGGAAGTCCAAAAATAAAACAGACAGAAGGAAAAGAAGACTGACAGACACAAACGGCGTGCGTGTTTCAGCTTTGAGTCTAGTCCAGACTCTCTGTGCTCCAGCTCGACTCCCGTTAGAAGAGCGTTCTGCTCCTTGGCAGCACAAAGGATTTCAGTGGCACAGGCTCAGTGGAATGGGAACACCGGGATATAGATTGCTTTTGTAGTTGCAGCTACGATGCATTCATATTACCTTGACTTGTTTAATGCTATCCTCCAAAACAGACAGTTAGCATTTTCCAATCAGGGTTGTCTGTGGAAAATAGTATATCATATCTGTGTGTATCTGAGGTCTGTGAAGCAGTATCTAATGAATTCACATCAGTGAAAGAAATGGATTATTGATTAGACCTGGTCTTTTCCTGCTAGTGTCATCATATCCATGGTTATGTCAAAGTATCAGCAATAGGTATGAATAAGGAGTTAATATGACTGTAATCCATTTGGCCTTATCTCCACACTTCATTACCTCTGTGTCAGTGCTGAAGATCAGTGTGGCAGCTTCCTCAGTCATCATAGAATAAGGATGACAGTTATTCAGGCGTTTTGGCTTGTTCTCAGGCATCACTAAGCGCACGATGGATGCTCCAGCAACGCATTTGCAAAACAGTGTCTGGAGAAAAGTTGTTTAAGTGGAGCATATGTGTGCAGAGAAGCATGTCGTATTATGAAAATGATTAAACCCCTAAAAAAAGACTGTCAAAACTTTTCGCCACTTTCAGGGTGCAGTTGAAACACAGAGTTTGTTGTTCTTTCATGTAGGTTTGCGATCCGCCTTTAGCACCAACATAGGTGAAAAACCCTTTTTATTTTGGATGTTCTATGAGTTGTTCTATCACTTGTCCAAATGGGAGTGCTTCGGTTGAAAAATTTTGGGCCAGTCAAGCTGAAATTTGGTTCATATCAAACATCCAAAATTAAGTTGGTAGCATTTGTATATATTGTTAATTTGCTTCATTATACAGCAGAGGATTTGGTGAATTTTGGGCATATACTGTATCAGCGCTGTCAGCCCCCGACAGCGTAAGCTTTGTTGTGTTATGGTTGCACATGATGTTAGTGAAGTGATATTTGGGGATCTAGTGCCATGACAACATCAATATTCCCTATTGATGTGCGACCCACTTTGATTGGAACCCAACCTATTGTGAACAATGTTTGTGCCATCATTTTGAACAAATCAAACAGCAAAGCCAGAAATTCACCACTCTACTTACAATCTTCAGTAGGCTATATGAATAGAAACTTTTCATTCATGTGGTCTGAATGAAAATAAGAGTTTTGTACCTCCCCATGGCTCTGTTTTCATGCTTTCAGATAAAGAAGCCTGGTGGTAGATTTTGTACAATAAGATCTTTTCACAAATCTGACACAGTAGCTTTTTAAAGAACCCTGCCCCCAACCATCATAATCTGGTTACGCTGTTTTGTAGCCACAGGAAACCGCATCAATTTGTTCATATTTTATTATTATCTTGTTATTACGGCTGAGGGGGAAGGAGCTGCAGGAAGTTGGAGGAGCCTTTTCTGATTCCTTCCAACACTCTTAAGTAAAATGATTGTAAAGTAAGAGTTCCTGTGTGATTATTGTGAAAATTACATTCATCCCCAAACACATCTCCTGGTCTGTAATTTATGTGCATATAGATGCTATTGCTAGGCATTGTTTGCTTGTTTGTTTTTTACTTACATATGCACAGTTTCCAAGCAATGTGCAGATTTGAAAAGGAATCAAAGTATGATATTCTTAAACGTCTCTGGGAATTATCAGCACACTTTATAATAACTTTCCTGAAACGTCCCATTGTATTAGAAAGGGTCAAAAGACAGATACTATTGGCGAAGGAATTACGCTGTTTTCTTATATATGTGCTCTTCTTTCTGCATGTCTTTCGGAGGCCTGACACGTTGAAACAGAAAAACGCCTTTCCACCAAACTTCATCCACTCCCTGGACTCTGCACACATGATGCTGACGTCGCTCCACTGCTACAGGTACCATTTTAAGTGCAACTGCTTATCGCTCATATATACAAACTCTATTCCTCTCAGGGTTACAAGAGTCACCTTTGATGACACTTTACTACAACTGTTTGAATCAAAACCTAACCTCACTAGGAAAAGAGTTATGGTTGCATTTCAGCCTTGTTTAAACAGATTTCATTTAGGTTGTGTTTCAAGGACATGTTAAACACAAAACTATAAAGTGTTTCCGCACAAATGAAGTTTTAACATATGCAGATTTTTTTACAACCAAAATATTCATCATGAATCATTAGAAAATAGTGAACTTCCAGTTTCCATAGTGGGTCCAGTGACATTTTTCTGTAGATGGATAAAAGTAGATTAATAAGTCCTAAATAAAACAAAAAGATGGATACACTATTATGGTACTACTAGTAACTAACTTTTTTTTTTTTTAAATTATCATATACTCCCTTTTCCTGCTCATTTGTTTTTACCTCCTGCAGATTTATCTATTCATATCTTTATTTAGGTGGGACAACACACACTAATGAACACATTTATACATTTCCTTTCAGTATAAACATGTAAATATGCCAGAGTTAGCATCAGTGCTAATTTTCATCCGCAGTCCCCACAGATGATATTTGTGTTGCCACATCTTGATGTTCTTGACACACAGACATGTCATTTATGAGTCTGTCTGCAAAATAATAGCGTATATGTCAACAGAACGTGACTCTCAAGTGTTCCAAATACATGTGGCTCATGAAAAATGCATCTAGTGTTTACTGTGTGACAAATGTATAATTTAAAACCTGTAAATCACATTCATTTCTCCAAATGAATGTTTATCATCAGCTCAGATGGGCCTGGGTTGTTTTTACTAAATGTAGCTCTTTGACAGGTGTTGTAAGTTACTGTGGAAGGGACATAGCCTTTGAATAATAATTATTGCCTCCACTAGAGTTTTTGGAATAATTTTCTGTATAAATTATTGCTCCCTAGGCATATTTCTTTTTGCATTCTCCTTACACTGTCTGTCTTTTGACTCTCTACTCTCCTGTACTGCAGTGCTGGTCTAACATTTGTGGCAGTTCATGACTGCTACTGGACCCATGCTGTACATGTGGATATCATGAACAAGGTAAATTCCTTCCTCATATTATTGCACTCCTTCATAAGTGTTAGTTGTACTATTTGATTATCGTCTTTGGTAGGATTTTTTTTCCTTTGTGCTAATTATTTGCCACCATGGGGTCCAGAGCCTTCAGCCCCCTGCCTTTGGAATGCCCTCCGAGAACATATAAAGACTTCAGACTCTGTCACCACCTTCAAATCTCAGGTTAAAATGTATTTATTCAGGATAAATTCCAATTCTGCCATTTTATGTGCGCATGGGATTTATACATGTATGTGTAACTTTAATTTAGTTTTATTTTATTTTAACAACTCTGTCTGGTGACCTTGACTGTCCTGAAAGGCACCTATAAATCAAATGTATTGTTATAATTAATAATTTTTAAAAAACTAAACAAAAAAAAATGATCACAATAATAAAAGTGATACTACACATATAGTAGTCCCCTTTCTTTACCATGCATCATCACTTTACCTTGTATTGGTCTATTTTTTGCTCGATGATTAAGTAAATTTCTCGTACCTTTCTGAGCTTTTCTTAGTTGCCTTTCATTGTGGTACTGTGATTAATGAAATGCAGAACATTAAAGTAATCTGTAATTAATGCTTTTGTGCAATTAGTAGCAACTGCTTAATAATACCTGTTAAAATAGAAAAAACTAAAACGTATTCACTGCTTCATACATTTACAGGGAACTAGCGAGCTGCAGGAAGCACCATTAAACTGATCCTGTTGTGCAGAATAAATGACTGCTCCTGCCCAGTGAAAGTAGCTTGTCAACACGTGCAAAATGAGATACTGTAGAATGAAACAGATCAAATTACCATATAGCCCCAATTTTCAGCCAACATAGCTTTCACTGCACCGTCACAGTTTTATGTCTTCACCCAATCTCAGAGGAATTACAACCAGCCAAGCAGTCCCCCCCAGTACATTTATTCTCCTTAATATTCTCCGTTTCCTGATGAGTGTATGCCTTCCTCATTACACAGGTAATTGAACACAGCAGCAAACGTCTTAATCAACACCTAAGCACATGAAGTAAGACCGTATTTAATCCAAACAGTCTATCCTGTTCAGGAGTACAGCGGTTAGACGCTGTCCCATCAGGCTGTACAAGCAAGGGGGGCAGATGAAAATGAAGCCAAAGCAGAAGTACCCATAGTGATGATTGGCTCTAAATGCTGGTTTTAAAAAAACCTAAGTCCATAGACTTTCACTGGTTTCCATTATATTGATGTTTTAAAAACATTTTATTGTCATGTGGGCAGTAAAGAAACAGGTTTCCCTGTAAAGCAAAACTCTTACAGTACTTTGTCATCCACACTAGATGGGAATCAAAGATGCATAAACATTTAAATAGAACAATTTGACAAAGTAAAGTGGCGTTTAAGAATGGCACGCAAAATAGCTTATATATATATACATATAAGTTACTATTACTAGGAGAAAATAAATGTGCAGTATCTGTAACTGCTAACTGTCAAAGGTACATAGTCTCATTTGGGTTATCTGGTCTTTAAATGTACCACAGTTCATTTGAACTGACTGGAGGACAAAATGTCATTAGTCCTATTAATTTCACCCATAATGTCAGCCCTGTTTCTTCTCTTGCTTATAAAATATTGACATTTCTCAAGAGGGGGTTTACCATTAAAA
The DNA here is from genome assembly GCA_020466265.1 of Siphamia tubifer. NCBI lineage: Eukaryota > Metazoa > Chordata > Actinopteri > Kurtiformes > Apogonidae > Siphamia > Siphamia tubifer. The sequence continues at coordinate 35,639,083 of CM035786.1, forward strand.
GGGTAAGAAAAAAAGGTATTCAACATGTACAAAATGTATTCATATTCTGCAAACTGGATCCATAAGTGTATATTTGTGTGTTTTTCATTTTAACCAACTCTGTAAAGACATATGAGATGACCTTGTTGTGATTTGAGGCTCTCCAAATAAAATGTAATTGAATTGAAAAATATTTGCGTAATTGTAGCTGAAAACTATACCAAAAAAAGGGTGCTTCAGAGTCATTTTAACCAAGTGTATCTTCACAATGAAGTGCACTCATCTTTCTATTTTTAATATTTTCCAACACAGTAAAATGTTATGTGATGATATAGTTTTTTCTAAGAGAAAAATGATTTATATGCCATTAAAAATGAAATGTATCATTTTATACCAATATTTCAAATGAAAAATATAAAGTTGGTATCTTTAACAATTACTTTGAAGCATTGACCTTGACCTTCATTTTCAAGGTCAGATTTGGATGACACCGTTTACTTGTCTTCAGGGCAGAGAGGAGAAGCTAACAAAGATTATATGAGGGGATGGTGATGCTAGTAGAGGGAGTGTTTCATTAGTTTCAAATCTACTGGAAATTAATAATACACAAAGGTTTCATAAATTTTATTGTTTTATCATATCTTGGTCCCCTGGTCTATCCTGGCAGTGATCGAAACTCAAACTATTCCAAAAAGTAGCTTTTTCTGTTTCCCTCTGTGATTGTATATCAGTAGGTCAAGTCTCCAGTCTCCATTTCTTTACATGTGGCCTTACTTTGTTTGCAGTTGTCTCTCTTTATAGTAGACGGAAACATTTTTATTGTAATTCAGGCAAATACTGAGTCTACTCAGTTCTAGTGCTCTTGATCCACTTTTCATCCTTGTAGAACCTTCTTTCAGTTGGTCAGCCGGCAGAATAGACAGGGGAGCTTCATGGTCAAGTGTTTGCCCTCATGATCTGGTTTTCTCTGCCTTTGCTTCCTCCTGTCAGATCTGTCGGGAACAGTTTGTCGCCCTGCACAGCCAGCCAATTCTCCAAGATCTGTCCAACTTCCTGCTACAGAGATACTTCACCTCTCTCCAGTGAGTAACACAAACACAAATCATGTTAGTCTATCTTTATCTCATTTATTCAGGCCTTTTACCGTAATCATAACCATCACGACTAAGTTCTTAATCATAAAGTTCACCCTTAGAACATCTGTGTCACAATGCTATCTGACGTAAATAAGTACTTAAATGTTTCCAACATCTGTACAAAGGTAATAAGAAATACTGTATGTACACACAGTTTAAAAAGACGACACTTTGGAATATTGTGTGGGAAGGGTAATTTCTCCTCTGCTGTTTGGCTTTCTCTTGCGCATCAAACCATTATTGCAGTTAGTTTCTGTCTTTGTGTTTGTGCGGCGTGATCTTTATGGACTTTTACGGCATAAACAAAACCCAAAGCCATCACGCACCAGAACGCGACTCCCAGCTGATACATCATTAAACAGTCTAAACAGACAGGAGGATATTAAACCACCACATCAAACACACATGTGCGAAGGCATTATATGACTGTAAAACTTCTATTAGCATGCCAGAGCTTTTCCCCTGTTCGTCAGTGACAGTAACATAAAATGATTTTTTTCTCTCCCTCCCTGCTTGTGTCTGTCTAACTGGCCCCAGGCGGAGTTAGGCTCATCATCTCTCTGTGTTTTTCTCTTTGGGATAATTGGATACCTTCTCTTCAGCCTTTAACTCCACAGTAGCCCTCGCTCACTTTGTCTCCCTGTCCCCCTCTGACACACTATTCTTCAACGAGTTCTTCAGTGAGAACCCATTATTCATAGTTGTAGGCATTTGAGAGATGGATGTGTGGGACAAGAGGGGCATTTAGTGTTCCTTTACATGTCAGTGTGGAACTTAACTCACACTTCAACATCGCTACAGTTCAAATCTGAATACAATGCAATGGACACATTAAACTTTTCTGGTCTGCCTAAATGAATCCAAATACATTGTTCACGGTTTTCATACCACCTCATTCATTTTAGGAAGACGTTTGTAATAATAAACAGTTGGACAGCGGAGACCATATTGTCATTCATGTTTCAGTTGTAGTTCACCCTCCTCATTTTGTGCGTATATTTGTGGAGCTAGATTAATGAGAGGATTTTAATAATAATGTGTCTAGTCAAGTCAAACTACAGCTCAATATACAGTACAATAGGACCGATAGTAGAAGAAAAAGAAGTTGGCTGGTAAAAATGACAGGCTCTGTAGTGTACGGATTGTGTGATCGTGAAAAACAATACTTTAATTGCGTTTTCAGAATGATGTTGTGTTGACTTAAAATACGTGCACTGTAAAGAACCAGTGAGTGGTAAGGGTCTGACCAAGGTCTGTATGCTTGTGAGGAGTAAATATGTCTTTTAAAGGTGACAGGGTGGACAGCAATTTCAAGGATGTGTAGAATCTAAAATACAGTATTTTTATGAAAATAAAATGTAGATTATCAAAATGACTTGTTTTACCAAAACTTGAGTATGACCTTTCATTTGCACACTTATCAAAGTGACGTTAGAAGGCCAGTGTGAGGAACATGAATAAAACATGAACAGTCCCTCAAAGAAAGTTTTACACAATAATAAAACCAGATTTCAAGAGGTCTAAAATTGTTTTCCCATTCATAATAAAACCCCAGGATTTCATTACTTTTAGGGCTGGCAAAATTAACACATTAATGTGGATTAAACCCGCGGTTCTCAAACTGGGGTCCGCGGACCCCTAGGGGGACGTGGCACATGTCCAGGGGGTACGCGAAATTATTCACAGTTTTGTTTTGTTTTTGTTTTTTTTTGTTTTTTGCTGTTTTATTTTGAAATGCGGAAGTTTTATTTTGTAGCGAGCGGGCGGAAGTAACAGCGCTGTTTGACGCTAGCTTGACTAAATTGAGACGGAGCGAGTCACAGGCTATTTTTAGCCACCCTGCAGCGAACATGGATCGATTTTTGGGTGGCCCTAAGCGGTAAAGGAAATGAAAATGAAAATGACAATGACAAAAACAAAGGCCTAACCCTAAAAAGAGAAAGTACATTGATAGTTATATTGACTTTGACAAGCCCATCCCTCTCATTAAGTCTCTGTCTGTCTGTCACACACACACACGGTTTTGTGTGTCTTTTGTTCCGTTTATTATTTTAAAATTTTTGTTTCTGAAGTGCTCATTTATATTATATATACCTGAAAATTTCGCTGGTTTGCACAAAAGCACTATTAAAAAAGGTTATCATTGTTTCATAATAATCATTGTTGAAGTGGTTTTTTATCATTTTCAGTATCGCGAGGATGAGGGGGGACATGGAAAAATTTCACCCCTCCAAGGGGGACCTGGGCCAAAAAAGTTTAAGAACCCCTGGATTAAACCATTATCATGATTAATCTGATGAAAAATGTTAACACATTTAACCCATTATCTGCAGCACACAATGACTGAATGTCTCTGCCAAAGCATTTCAGGCAGTTTGTCCCAGTAGTTAGTGTTGTACAAATGCAAATGTGCAGATGGCAAAAAAATGGAAGATGCTAAACAGCATGATATTTGAGTACAAAAAAAAAAAAAAGAACAGAACGGTTAACAGCAAAAAAGTATTAGACACAGTCTGGAGAATGGAGTTTTCTTTTCACCGAAACTGTTCCAGCTTAAAATACTATGTTAACACGAAGTGTATGTTAATCAGGTAGCCTATTCTGCTAGCACATCGGCTAACATGTAGCCACCCCTAGCTTGCAACATACATACATTTTCCCTTGTTTCTTGAGTCTGTTCATGAAAAATAAAATGCGGAATAATTTTTTTAATTAGATTAGATTTGTTTTATTAAAAAGGAATGGTATGTAAGTGTGATTAATTGAAAGTAATTCACATGAAGTCTGATTAATCTGATTAAAATTTTTAATAATTTGACAGCACTAATTGTTTTGTTATGTGTTCGTTTTGACCAATTCTGCTGGGGGACACCAAAGAGACCTTATAGTGATACTGGCCCTTATACTTAGGTTCTATATGTTATGAATATACCACATGGGGTTTCCTCCTTCACATACCTGTGCCCCAGTGGTAATTACATTTTCCTTTGTCCTCTGTGCAAAGTTAGAATAATGGAAACTCCCCACTGGTCCATTGGGTTTGAACATTTACAGTACTGAAGCAGTATGCACAGTGAAAATGTTACAGTAGGAAAAGAAAAACCCAGATTCAAAAACATACATTTAAATGAGAAGATCTGATATGGCCTCACTCTATTTTGATGAATGGATGTCATTTTTTTATTTATTACTACATTATGTTGTCTCTTAGTGTCTGAAGGCTTTCTTATAATACTGCCATTTATTATACTTACCATGTCTTGTCTAAAAAATACAAAAAAATACCTGATGATTATTCTAAATGCATTTTTGTAATGGCCAAAAAAAAAAAACTGACTCCATTTCTCTTTGTAAATGGTAATCAAGGATCGATAGGTACCTCCTTGAAAACGTTTCAACAGACAGATTTGGAAGGACCCTGAAGACTGGAATAGGTCTCTGACGAAATATTATGACATAGCTTTATGTAAATGAATCCTGTAGGGTGCCTCCTTAATTTTAAGAAACATCCCCAGTGTCTGCACAGTGGAGATATTGACAATATTGACAGATTGTTATAGCTGTCAATCACCGTTTTAATATCTCCTCCTCCTCTGAAAAGACCAGGGTTTGAGCAAAATCTTCCATTGCAAGTGAATTTTTCTTGCTCTTGAATTTCTAATATGCTGAAAGGGTGTATTTTTTCCACCTGATAGACAAATGAAGCGTATTTGCTGTTGTTGCACATAATCAGATACATATAATTGTTTCTGCAGAGGTGTCTAATCAGTATCAAACGCAGTTTAAAAATAGCAAAATGACAAAAACTTGTAATAAAAGACTTGTAATAAATATCTAAAAATAAATACTTTCCACAAATTGCACATGAGAACATTGCTTTTGGTGTTTTCAAAAAGCATTGCCTACTAAACATTAATGCCTTATCCTTTGGCACATTTCTGTATGTAATCTTGCTAAGAGACAGACAGACGTGCAAAACACTAGAGGATTGTGGGACTTTGTAGAGGTTTGCGCTGTTGGAGTACACCCGTGCCCCATATAGTGATTTATTTAGAGGTGTTCATTTAAATGCAACCAGAGTTACTGGACTGGCTGACAGCTTCCACTAATGAAACATCCAGGTGTGACCAGCACCTGCAGAGAGGTGAATTCCCTGGACCCTCAGTCTGTCAAAATAATAAATCCATTTGGATGAACTGCCAGACCAGTCCAGTAATCCACTTCAATTTCAAGACAATCATTTGGTTCTCACAGAGAACAGTACTGAATGAAAAATGAATCAATGTTTTTCTGTGTTCGTGTTAAATCTGAGTTTACAACACCTACTCTGTGTTCACCCTCCAATGTACACTCAAAGGGTTTAAAAATACACCATTCAATTTTGAACTGAACCCATAAAGAGCTAAACATCCACTGATTACCAAAGAATCTAATGACCTACACTCTTTCATACCTGTTGGTCTATTAATCTTGTCAGTAGTTGGAAAAAACTGGTGTAAAATGCAGTTTTTCGTCTTTTCATGGTCATCAGATATGACCCGTTTGGATGATCAGGAGCTCTGTTGTTACCATGGAAACACCAGCATCTTCTACAACAGACACAACAAGTAAAACCAATTGATTTGGATAAATGACAGTGGATGGAGACTTTTGCTTTTACATTCAGTTATTAATATATTTGCTGAAAATATGACTTTTTCTTGTATTTTATCTGTTGAGTTTATTCCATTATTCTTTTTAATTAATCTACATTAACTATAGAATTAAAAAGCACTCAGAGACGGCATACCTCCGCTATGATTAATTTCCATTTAAAATTAATTCCTGGACCTTGAAAACCTATGGAGTGAGTTGCTGTTAACAGTGTAGCATTTCCACTGGTAATTTTTTTGCCGTGGCACATCCTGCCCCACCATCAAATGAAAGTGTGCAAAGCTTCAAGAGGTAGGGAAAAGAGAAATCAGTTTCTTAGTGTACAACCACTGCTACTGTCAAACGGTTATGTCGTACTCGGAGAAATGTTTGTCAGAAATCTTTATCTTATATGTACAAATGTCATGACGTAACTGCTTATAGATGTAACAAATTAAACAGGAATTAAAATGGATGTTAGAAATCGACTCGATTTTTGCCTAAATTAATATAAAGATAGTTTTCAAGCACCTGGGGGGTTCAAATTCAAACTTTATAAACTATTAGGGTCCAAATACACAACTAATTGAACCAAAGGCTAATAAAAATGGATTTAACAAAATATGACTCCTTTAAGTTTCATCATTTGTGATACTGCTCTTATATTGAAGGTATTGTTTCTGTAATGTTTTTTATTTTTTATGAAGAAAATCTACCAGGGACAAAGTGTTTCTTGTCATTTTATTACATTTTAAATTAGTCCTGGAAAATCTGCAGAAAGTCTGTTAGTGGGTTTTTAAATCTCTTATGGATGCTTCATATGCACCTCGAAATGTTGTTTTAGGAGAAGCTTCATACTAAACACCAACAAGTTGGTGAGAATCAGATTTTTTGGCTTCTTCATGTGCCTTCTTGTGAACTTTTTCTGCTCTTTACAACATGTCTGGAGAGGGTCATTAAGTTGTGACTTGTTTCTGTTCTCCTCCTGGCAGGACTAAGGCCAAGAAGAATAAGCTCAAGGAGAACAGTACACTGATGCAGCTGCTGGGCAAAGTGCCCCAGACAGGTTAGTTACACGGCCGTCTGCCTCTACACAACTGGAAAGTGTTGTTTGAAGCTGAGCCAACATATACAGGGTGCTGACTTTTTTTTTTTTTTTTCTAATTGGGCAAAAGAGGACCTTTTATAGCGTGAAGCTTTAGTTCACAATGGGTCTCACTGATAGGAATGATAGTTAATTGGATTCTTGTGCACTGTCTGTCTTGTCTGTGTTGTTAAGAGATGGAGGTGGACCCATATAATTGCTAATTGTTGTTGCTGGTTGTTATCTGTATCCCCTACTGCTGCTGCTGCTGCTGCTGCAAAAGCCGGGACTCAGTCAGTCAGGTGGATGCTGGCTTTGCTGTTATATAACCCCCTGCCGTTCCATCTCTATCTCCATCTGTACACTTACTGTCTGGTTGACTCTGACAGCTGGTTGTATAAATTGATTGCTGTTAATTGTGTCCCTCCTCTGCATAATCAGCTTATGTGGCTGAGGCCGGTCAGGTATGCTCCTGAGGCATCTGTGTGAGTCTGCACGTCCCTGAATTGCCCACCGTATTTACAGTTCAATACCAGACTCAATGGGACTGAAATCCATTATAATCTTCACCATGAAGGATCCTGAGCCTGTTATTAAGGTGAATCAGGTTTCAGTGAGTGTAATCCAGCTGAATCAGATGCATCTATGACCACAGAGTTAAGGAGAAAAGGCTTAGAGTGCCCATCAGGTAACCTTACATCCATTACTGTGAACACAGACTAATGTTTCCACGGCTACGGTCTGTCATGTTTTGTTCTGTCCTTGCTCTGCTTTAAATTTAAACACTGTTTTTTTTGTTTTTTTTTTCTGCAGCGACTTTTTATCCCATTAAGGCAGCAGCACAGCTTGTGAGACTCAGACAGAGCTGGTTGTCAATGTCGATACAAAGGAAAATGTGTTTTCATTTTTATGTGCGATGCAGGACGTTATATCATCAACAGTGTGTGACCAAGATGAGATAACAATAACATTCCAACGCGACTTAAACTCATGTGAGCTCAATATGATCTGAAGTGTGGCTGCACCCATTAAATAATAACAGTGAAAAGAAGTAGCAAATCAAATTTTATTTATATAGCGCCAAATCATAACGGAAGTTATCTCATGACACGTTACATATAGAGCCGATTGAAACCAAACTCAAATTTACAGAAGCCCAACAGAATTCACTAGGATCTAACCCTTGTGACTGTTGCGAGGAAAAACGTCCTTAAAGGTAACATGTAGGCAGTATGAAAATGTTTACATCTACAAAGTGTCCTTAAAATTGTGAATAACATGATTAACCTGAAAACTAGAAAATCACTCAGACCAAATCACCCCCCCCCCCCCCCACACACACACACACACACACACAACACAATGATTAATTACCTATTATTATTAAATTCAGGTCCATTTGCCTCTGTTTGTTTGTTTGTCAACAGGATTACGCAATAACTTGTGAACAGATTTTGATGCAACCTTCAGGAATGATATATAATGGGTCAAGGAAGAACTTGTTAGATTTTGACCAGTAAAGGTCAAAGGTCACACTAAAGGTCAACAGCTAAAACACATCAGTGGTAATATCTCAGGATTCAGACAGAATAGATTGACCTCCAAAATATGAAAAAAAAAAATCCACTATTTCAGACATATAATCAAATCTAAATCAGTTATTCAAGTGGTTTGATGTTAAAAATGTCTTCATTGGGTACAGGGAAACATTTTGGAAAACATAAAATTTTCATACACCTCTACTAAATTGCATTGCTATTTTATATTAAACTAGAAAAGTACTGGGAGAGCGCAGACTCAAAGGCAGATGCCTCCCCACAAATGACCTAAATGAGCAATAGGATTCACTTTGCCTTCTGTGAGCAGCTGTCTACCCCAACCAAATGAATGAAATACCCCCCACACACACACACACACACACACCTTTTACATTGTACTTTTACAATGACAATATAGACATTCTATTTTATTGTGTCTTATTCTATTCTACCTTCACTGAACTCCACTTGTTCCTTGCACCAGTATCAACATTTCCTGAAATATTACAGCCAAATCCATCCACAAACTTTTGAATCATCTTACTAAGAGACAGACAAACACACAGATAAACGTAGGCAAAAAGGCCAGTGTTTTCTTCAGGATAAAATGTCATCATGTGGAGCAGATTGTTTGATTTGGAATTAACACACTCTCTTGAGATGCATTTTTGTAATGAGTAACTTAAATGAAAGTGATTTGTTGGACACGTATACACTTATTTTCCATATAAAATTAATTATATTACCAAAAAAAAAAAAGAAATAGCTGTCATGATTATTTCAACTAAATAAAAACACGATCAAAGCTGTTTTTGAATAAGCTCATTTTATTGTCGTTAATCTAATTAGAAGATGGTTATTGTTAAACTCAGAGGGTTAGTGAGTTGACATTCTAATAATAAGTGATTGTTTCCGTAATTGAATCTGTCACATTGATTCCAGGAGGTTTAGGATGCGAAGATGAAAACAAAAGATGCGCTGGGTCAAGACCATTAGACAACTAGAAAAACAGTCTGAGAGCTCAAACCTCCGCCAAAGTAGACCTCCCCTTTTCGAATGAAGAGAGGTCCACCAAGGAGGTTATGTTTTCACTGGAGTTTGTTTGTCTGTCTTACTCAAAAAGTTATGGCTGGATTGGGAGTGTCACATGGAACAAATAACATTTTGGTGGTGATCCAGAAGAGATCCTGGATTCCGGATCACTTAGAAATGTTACATTACGGTAAATGGAGAATAAATTTCAACGTGATCCCAAATCCAGGATCTCTTCTGGATCACCACCAAATCATTTGTTCCTTGTGACACTCCCAACACATCCTGAACATTTTATCCAAATCCATCCGTAACTTTTTGGGTAATGTTGCTGACAGACAGACAGACATACAAACTCCAGCGAAAACATAACCTCTTTGGTGGAGGTAAAAATACAGAGACCAGATTGCTTGTAACAAAAACATTCTGAATTTATTTTTAGAAATAGGTGGAAAAAGCCAATACTTAAATACATCAGAATCACTTAAAGAAGACAAAGTAAGCAGACAAGTCACTGCAGCGATGGACCCACTGACCATCTTCATTGTAGTTGCTCCCGGATTTATAGGTTGGGAAATTAATGGCAGGTGTTGGTTGTCAGCCAAAGAGGAGGCGGAGCCAAAGAAAGAAAACAACAGACCGTCTCAGTCATAACATAGTAATTATGGAATTACGTTTACTTTTATTACAAATGAAAGCTAGATATATCCCACGGCCTTCAAAATTATACCTCAATTATATATCAACCCATCTAAACAAGGTTCAAGGTTAGGTTTTTTTGTATCTGTGGGTAGATTTCTTTTGCAGACAGAATAATTACCTCGCCCCCTGAAAGAGGAGAGGGGTATTGTTTTTTGTTCAGGGGTTTTTTTTTTTGTTTTGTTTGTGTCTGTCTGTTTCTCAGCAACTTTGCGCAAAAACTACTGGACTAATTTCCACTAAAATTTCAGGAAAGGTGTGAGGTGATCCAGAATAGATCCCATTAAATTTTTGGTGAATGTAGGTTAAAGGTCACACTCAATAAAAATGTGCAAACATTGTACCTGATTTGCCCCATCATATCATTGCAAAAATATATTTTCAGTGACTATGACCTTGACCTTTGACCTACATTCATCAAAATGTAATGGGATCTATTCTGGACGGCCTTGCACCTTTCCTGGAAATTTCATGAAAATCGGTCAAAAAAACAACTAAAGACAATACTCCTTTCTGTGGATCAAATACATAAAACTAACATGTGATAAAACACAATAAAAACAGTCTGGGATAAAAGCCAGGATAAGAACCTAAAATGTAGAAATCAGAAGTCACAATAATAATAATAATAATAATAATAACAAATAGAGTAGAGAAATACGATAAACTAAATATGGGATTTACTAAATAAGTAAATAAAGTCACTATTTCTTATTGAGCTCAGTGACGATGGCAGGAACAAAGCTGTTTTTATAACCACTAAATACTCCTAACATATATTTATTTATGTTGATGTTGTCTTAAGGTTGGAGATCAGTATGGCTCTGCAGCTACAGCTTGTAAACTAAGTTTTTCATTTCCAACTTATCATTCTCTGGCCTTAATAATTCAGAACGTAGCTTCTACTGGTGCATGCAGCTGTCGGAGGCAAAGAGCATACCAGGCAAAGCAGAGTGGAAGACAGGACGTCACCCACAGCTAAAATTAGTATTCAAGCAGTGTTTAAAGTTCATAGAGCATTTACCGGTTCTCTGGTGGATGGAGTGTAGTACTTTTACCCTAGTACTGTATTGTACTTAAATACAAATCTGAGTCGCATGTTTTCCACCTTTTTCATTGACCGTTGCAGTGGATCTCCAAAAATACTGATGTAGAATTTTTCTGAAGTGTTGTAGAAACCTTCCAGGGCCTTAAAGAGAGAAACTGAAATCAGAAGTAAACATCAGATTGTTCAATATACACTTTCCTCTAGTGCAAATGAAAAGCCTCATTATTTAGGTGCATGAATCCAAATGTATTTTCTGTTGTGTAAAATCACAGACTAGAAGAGTAGAGTTACGTTATCGCATCTGGCAAAACCTGAGAAGCAGTTGATACTAATGGTTGTGAATCACTTATTCAACCACCTGCTTGTATGACAACACCGATAATTAGACAAAGTCTGTGCATTTTTTTTTTCTACAGCCTGAAAACACAGGGAAGGAGTAGATGCAGAAATAATGTCCAGTGAATCTCAAAACTATCTCTAATTCTGAATCCAGGATCTCTCCCAGATCATCACCAAAATCTAATAATTTGTTCCTTGGGACACTCCCAACACGTCGTGAAATTTTCATCAAGATCCGTCCATAACCTTTTGAGTTATCTTGCTAACTAACTAACCGACAGACAAAGTCCAGCAAAAACAATTCATTGTGTAGTGTCAACATAATTAGGAGAAAATGACTTGCTCCATTTGAAGAGAAATGGTTAAAATATATTTTAACTTTTCTTTTAATCAAGCATAGTTTTGGTCCTGAGTCTTATGTCACTGCTAATTTAACATAGTCACAGATCTTTAGTTGCACAGTTGGGGGTTAGAATCCTTCCTTTGGCCCTTGAAGTCGGCAGATTTAACAATGTACAGGAAGAAGACAGACTGGGTGAAGTGGGTGAAGCTGAAGACAAATCACATTTTCTTTTGTATTGTTCATGTTATGATGAATTTAGAATGATTCTTTTTAATGAAATTACTTTTTTAATTCAGATATGTTTTGGCGCTCTGATGATGAATGGTTGGAATGGCTGTTTTATTTTAATGTGTTTGAGTTGGCTGCTTTCGTTCCAAACGCCTGAAGAAAGAATTTGTTTAAGATTATATGTATTCTTTGTATTTTATGTTGTTATTTTGCTTTTATTTTCATGTTTTGTGATGTCTTATAAGCACATATGGGCTGGGCACTTTGTGTGCATGACACAGGAATAAAAAGAAATCTAAAACCTATCTATCCTATCGCTAGAAGAAAAACAGTCTGCAGTTTTGCAATCAACATAACTATTTTAGTTTAATCAGCATAAAAATCTAATTGTTCGCCAGTGTTATCACTTTAAACCACAAGTTACTAACCAGTTTCTTCAACTTTCATGTGGGAAGAAAAAATAACCTTTAAACTTAAAATGTGATCCTCCAGCACAAATTTCAGAAATTAAGATTTTATATTTATCTGAAAGCTTATTAATAATGCTTGCGTGACACTAATTCAACCAATCAGAGGCTGTTTTTCAACATCGCCCGAGCAACAAGGGATTTTGTTTACTGGAGAAGGCTTTGTTCTGAGGCTTCCCATTGGTTCAAATATATAATTACATAGATTTTTATTTAAGGGTTGTCTAGAGGGAATCCCGATCTTTCAAACGGTACCAAACATGACGGGGAAATACCTAACACGAGCACGAAGGAAAGCCATGTTTTGTTTAAGACTTAATTACTGCCAGTCAGTTGTTGTCCTTTTTAAAAGGCATAGTTCAACGTGTTAAGGGGACATTTTATATGAATTTTATTCATAAACTTCACATTTGATCATTTTGTATTTGAGGCTGTAGCTACAAATACTGCTGCTTCGGACTGGTTTTGTGCTGGAGGTTCACAAATAATATCGATTTGACAACTTTTATTGTGATTATTATTGACGTCTGAATATTTTAATCACAGTAATATGTCAAATCAACAGGAATGGGAAGTCCTATGAGAAAAAAATTAATGTGCTAAAGTCCTACACTAACATTAGGTTTGTTGGTTTAGTAAAATATTGGCCACACATATGCATTTCTCAGTCACTATATTTTCAAGGAACAACAGCTTCCATAAACCAAAGTGGTCATATTTAGTTTGACTCTCCTTTGTATTTAACATGCCTTTAACCTTTTTGTTCAGACAATTAGATTTATTGCATTAATTTTACACCGTTTTATTCCAGGTTTCATTCAACATGTCAGATGTTTCCAACTATTTGTTCTGCTCCTTATCATGAGGTCAGAGATCAAACTAAATAGTGACTTTAACCTTTATAACCCACTATTTCAACTTTCAAGGCTGTGCACATATTTCCTGTAGAAAAGAGAATGAGAGATAAATATTTATGCTCATTTCAACCCTGCAAAAACAACAAAGTTAAAGGTGACCTTTGAGTTTTACACAGTACTGTAGATTAACTACACAATAGTATATAAAGCAGTTAGAATGAGCTCAACGTTAAAAAGCTACAGCAGTAGAAAGCAGCATAAACATGGATCGCTATAGCAAAATTAATCCAAAAACATTTTATATCCTCATGAGATCCAAGATCGAGGAAAGTGAAAACATCAGCCTTTTTACATTCATTACATTGATTGAAAACGGCATTATGCTACACTTTTGTCAGATAAATTTTTACAATTATTATTTTATTTATTTAGTTATTTTCATGAAATGTTTGTAGCAAGAGACATCATTTAAAAAGACATATAATAGTAAAACAGTAAGAGGCAGTAGTCAAAGTTACACAAAAATCTTGTGTTCAGAGGTATTTTAAGGGAAATAGGAAAGGGAAACCGGGTGGCAATGACTCAGTTGGTAGAGCGGGTCATCAAGTAACTGAAGCAGTGGTTTGAATCCCCCTCTGTCCTAGTCAGTCTGTTGTGACCTTGGGCAAGACACTTCACCCTCCTCTGACCAGTTGGTCAGAGGGGCTGTAGACGCAAAACAGCTGCCACGCTTCTGTCAGTCTGCCCCAGTGCAACTGTGACAACAAATGATGTTCACCACCATCAAAGGGAGCATGTGAGAGCGAATGAATAATGGGTCACTAACGTGAAGCGTTTTGAGTGGCCAAAAAAGTGCTATATAAATCGAATCCATTATTATTATTATTATTATTATTAATAAACATAGACATGAAGGAGACATTCTAAAATGCAATGAATTATCACCAAACTTTATGTGGACATCTCTAGTCATGGCCACTTTCACCTCTCCTAAAATCAAATTGAAAACCCCCTTTTTAATGCTATATGGATTCATCATTTTTCTCTTTATAATCACACATTATAGAAAAAGAGCTTAATGTAGTTCAATGTTCAAAAACAGTGAGGAGTCCTCACCAAATGATATGCGTGGCCATCTCTAATCATGTCCACTTTCACCTCTGCAAATATTGAAAAAAAGTGAAAAACCTAATATTACGGTTGCTGTCTGCATTAAGCCTTATGTCTCTGTTGATAAAACACTTTTCCTTCAGCTCTGCATGTTTAAATTGAGTCGATCGCTCCATCTTGACAATTTGTACACGAGAGAGAAGATTTATTATATAAATTTGGTTTTGATTGATCGCAGTTGTCAGATATTAAGCTACGTTAAGCTTTATTACATTAAGAATTTTAGACTTTCCTCCACCCCCCCTCTATGTTCCAGCACCTCCTAGTTTATAAATTAAGCACTGGAAATAGAACCCATTATGCTGCACTGTACTTAAACTGCAGTAAAAGATCTGAATACTCTGGACTACTTTTTCCACCTTTGGCAGTTGCATATAATTTGATATAAATGTTTAGTTTTTTGTGGTAATGCTTTCTAATGATGGTTTGAGTCATGCACATGAACATATAGTGAACTTCACTCAGCAGACCTATTGATGAACCTGCTTTTGCATTTTCCCTCTCGCCTCTTTAGGTGATTTTGACATCAATCAGGTGAAAGATTCCACATATTTCTTCAGCTGAGTGCTTTGAGAAGGTGAGTCAGTGGAGGGGAGATGAGTGGAACTGACAGAGCTCAGCAGGGCGCACCAGCCCCTACCTCGGATATCAGCGAATCGATCTGGCATCACCCTGCCTTCCTGCCTGTTTTCGTGGTCCACGGGGTTGGGGCTACTCACGGAGACGCAAACGTATGAACTGACTGCTGAGCCTCATCCATACAGAAGATAAGAGAATCAACACTGGACTGAAATGTCCTCAATCCGTGAAAATACATCTTGTAATGGACTTCTCAGCAGTATCCAACTAATATATATATATATATATATATATACATACATATGTATCTGTGTGTGTCTGCGCGTGTCTGTGCGTGTGTGTTCATGAGCTGTGCTGCAAAAATCACACGTGGCCTATGTCAGTCCGTCAGCACTCAGAAACAATTGTGTTACATTATTAGACCGAGCCAAACGCTAGAGTGGACACAGTATGAGTGTGGGGGGGGTGCATGTGCATATCTGGGTGTTCCTGCAGCGAAAACCAGCCTCCACTCTCATCCCACCTAATCACAGAGTCCACTTCTCACTGGATGACAGGATTCTCTCTGACAGAATATTCTACCAGCTCAAAACTGAAAGGACTGAACAGAAATGAGACATTTACAGGCAATGAATGTCTTTAGTCAAAGTGTGGATTTTTTTTATAGTATTGTGTTTCTGTGTCCTGACTCACCTTTTTTTGGAATAATTAAAGCCCCTGACAATTTCTGGTAAATAAATACATTTCTTAAAATGTTTTGTCATGCGCCTGATATTTCAAAGAAATATCCGGCCCTCTTGTGCTCAACTAGAATGGACTGTTATTTAGATATATCTGTATATTTCAATCCCATTGTGTGTCGGAAGATGAAGGTCCTCTTTTAGATCTACCACAAAGGCTTTGCAGGCTTTGCTAATCAACTCAGATCTTATTTTTCTGGGCCAGTGCTGCATCTAGAAATTAAAAATAGCAGACGTGCTATCTGATGATTGCTGGAAACGTTACGGCAGTTTGAGACAAAAGGTGCCGTTGATGTTCAAAGGCAGATGTAAGCTCAGCCAAACAAAGCTGGCCCAATGACTAAGAACATGGAAGCAATTATTTAAGGGGTGTTAATACTGAGCTGATTACTACATAGGTTTTCACATAGTTTAGATGGCAGTGCGAAAACAGGCGTGCTCTTCATGGTCTGACAGCCATGTGACGCACTTTACAAGCACTTATTTCATTATTTAAGTACAAATGATGAAATAGATACTGACTTTATCTAATCTAGAACCACTTCATGCAGACACGCAGAACCAAGAAATGAAAAAGAAAATGAAATCTAAAATAGAAAATTCACTGGACGCTCAGAGGTAATATCCAGTCTGCTCAAATGATGGGAACTAGTGTGTTGACTCGTGGGGAACCAGATGTTTGGGAAAAGATGTGTCTGTATTTTACTGATATTTAGATTGTGATTGTTCATGTTAATTATTTTACAGCTGGGTGCTTCTATGAAACTACTATCGGGGCTAAAAATTCAAACCACATGTAAACTAATGTTATGTTGCAAGATTGGAAGCACTTTGGGTCTATTTTAAAACTATAAAGCATTTGTCAGATAAAACATGGTTATATTTGTTATACAAAAACCTACATGTAACAATAAAAAATATGACATACATGGTTGAATATGTTTTTATTCTCTCACATGTACATCTTGGGAACGGAACTAATTATGCAAAGCAGAGTGTTTAACAAAAATGACTGCTGTTGCAAAACAATATATATATATATATATATATATATATATATATATATATATATATATATATATATATATATATATATATATATATATATATATATATATATATATATATATATATATATATATATATATATATATATATATATATGTGTGTGTGTGTGTTTAAATGGCTAGGTTCCACATGTAACACCAGTGGACATGAAGGGTTACACACAAATGGATGGTTTAGTTGCCAGTAGATGTTTGGTTCTTTATGGGTTAACATATTGTTTATTTCATTATGGGATACTGTATGTTGGAGGTAAACTCTGCTGACTTTGACAGAAGGCAGTGTATGGGATATTGAAGATGTCCTTACAGTAAATTGCCCTGTAGTCTGATGGGCCCATCTCAGTTTCTCTGGAGTGATTCCAAGGATGTCTGCTGTTAGATCGCAGCTCTACACTGAACCGACTTGCTATAATGGAACACACAAACAAGCAAGAAACAGTCCGACAGTCCATTACAGGCTCTCTCATGCTTTTGATTATTAGTTTTATATTAGGAAAGTGTGCGGGTGGATGGAGGTGCACCGCAGGCACATACTTTTACAGCTGAAAGCCACCGTGCTGCCTCTCGAGGGGAAAAAAAGCAATTATTCACTTCTTTATGAAGCTTTTCAATATTCTTTGTACACAAGTTCACATTGATTGGCCAGTGTTTGTTTCTGAAATGCTGAAAGGTTTTGTTGTATCAGTGTTTGATATTACTTTTAGAGTAAATATGCCTGTAAGGTCTGTTTCTATAAGTGTATGTATTGATTGAATGAGGCCATATAGGTCCACATCAGCATTGCTAAAGTGCTCTCTGAAGGAAATCCAATTTAGACAGGATGTTTATTTTGTTAACGTCACTGATGTTGAGTGAAGTCACTTCCTGCTCATATTTTCTCAGGGAAAAATTATTACTGCACTGCCTGAAGGGGTGTTAGTTCTGGTTTGGTGTGTTTCTTTTTTTTAACACTCTTATCAGTAAAACTATTTCATGTAAAATTTGGTTGATAGATTGTCAGTGACCCAACATAGATCTCATTACATTTTAAGATAAGGTGGTCAAATTAAAACTTTTTTGTATGTCAATAGCTCATCAGGTCAAAGTCGCGATGAGCTATTACCAGTGTCGTCGTCCACAATTCACGAAAATCACTTCTCCTTCAATTCTCAACAGATTTCAATTCTGATTGATTCATTCGATAGATCTAATCATTAGGCACAAAACGTATCACTTTGTCGAAATTTAAAATTGTAAACAATTTGTTTACAACTTTGTATATTTTTCCAGTCTGGCACTAAAATTATTTCTCATCCCTCAATTCTCAATAGATTTCAATTCTGATTTTATGATCTATTGAATGACTCCCTTTTGTTGATAGCAAGACATCACAGCTTTTTCTCCTTTTGGTTATAATGGCCAATGATTCAAATGTCTGTAACAGTCAAACTATTGGTTCAATTTACACCAAATTGAGTTTATAGATTACCAGTGAGCCACAATAGATGTGATTACATTTTAATTTGCTAATAACGTGGTAATTCTTAGTGGTAATTCTTTAGTGAAACTCAGAAAAGGTAAAGACGAAAAGTTTCTACAAAGTACGGATGCTATGAAGCCACATTTCTAACTGGGCTCAATAATTCTGTTTGTATTCTGCCTTCGAACACTGAAGGATCTAAAACCAATGGAAACATATCTGTAAAATATACAGTTTGTGTGCTTAAACAAGATAAAA
Organism: Siphamia tubifer; assembly: GCA_020466265.1. Lineage (NCBI taxonomy): Eukaryota > Metazoa > Chordata > Actinopteri > Kurtiformes > Apogonidae > Siphamia > Siphamia tubifer. The sequence continues at coordinate 35,657,738 of CM035786.1, forward strand.
TTAGACAGTACCATGGTAACCATTAGTTAGCCAGCCTGTTCAGGTTAGCTATTATATATCAAGCTAGCAGTAGCAGCTATGTTAGCATACAGTAAGCCAGTGTGTTAAAGATAGGTGGTACAACAGGTACATTTCATGAAACTTCACTATCTTGTCACAATTACATCAAATTATCCTAGAATTACCACCTTATTAGCGAGCACTTACTTGTGCAGCAATAAGCAGTTACAAAGGCACTATTACAATGAAATTACATCAAAATGACCATAGATCGATCACTTTATTATTTGTAATGTGACCTTTAATCTGTTCAGATTTTAAAAAAATATTTTTTCTTCTCTAATTTACTTAGACAAGCTTTCCTGTCTATAAAAACAGTTTTTCTTTCCATTTCCTTCAATCTTGTCACATATATAGACACAGTTGATATCAGCACAAACTTAGACCTGATGACGTCACTTGACTCATTGCCAAAATAAGATACATGTGCAAGGGGCAGGGTTTCTTACGCCCGGAACCACATATCATGCCTGTAAATACTGCTTATGTCTTATCTATGTGTTTGTATCAACAGCTGAAGTCAAACTGAAAATTGTATCCAGGTGATTAAAAACACAAGGCTGTTGTGTTTCCGTACCTACTTAACGTCCTCATTCAACAGTTGTGTCAGATATGAGTCAAGTAGGGGTTCTGTAAGTGTGAATGAGCCTGTCTATGAGGATGTCCTGGGGGGATGTTTCCCTGTCTTACACCTAGTGCATGATGGGATTGGCTGCAGCCAACAGGAATAAAAATAAACTATAACAGGTAGCCATTAATGATCGAGGTCATAAAAGTCATAATCACGCTGTAAAAACAACAAAATAGAAAAACGTTCATTTAAAAGGCCAGACCTTTCTGGTGTGGTCACTCAGAAATAGGGTTGAAGATGGACCTATGGAATTGTATTAATGAAGAATTCAGACCCAGAACATATACAGTTTATGTAGACTTTTTTACTTACAAAAAAGGCACTAAGAATTATTACTAATGCAGATTTTTATGTACCACCAAATCCATATAGCAACGTACAGGGCATCACTGGTCTAAACAAAAAATCAATCAGGCAGCTACAGATGATCTAAAATGCTGCTGCCAGAGTCCTGACCAGTACCACGAAACTGGACCACATCACACCGCTCCTCAAATCCTTACATTGTCTTCCTGTGGGTCAAAGGATAGAATTCCAAATCTTACTCCTGGTCTATAAAGCACTAAACAGCCTTGGACCAAAATACATCCTAGACCTGCTGGTTCCCTATAAAGCATCCAGAGCCTTGAGGTCATAGGTCATCAGGAACAGGTTTACTGCGTGTTCCCAAAATCACAACCAAACAAAGTGAAGCATCATTTTGAGAAAAACTGTCAGTTCATTTAAATCAGGCCTGAAAACATTACTGTTCACTGGAGCTTTGACTTAGATTTTAATTGTTCTTTAAATGTTTGTATGTCTCTTATTTTAATTGTCTTTTAAGGCATCTTAATCATTTTATATGTTATGTGTAAAGCACCTTGAATTGTCCTGTACATGAAATGTGCTATACAAATAAATTTGCCTTGTTGTTGATTACAGCAGCAGCCATGGACACTACAGACGTGTTAGTCACTATCTTGCAGACATACCAGAGCTGGAAACCACTCGCTGATAACTGGGCCACTCACACTCACTGAGACCACTTTGATTTCCTTGCCAGGCTCCTGGGTTGTCCCAGCCTATCTCCTGCCCCGTGGCGTCATCAGTGCCTGGCACTCAGTAACAGTGGGGGTGGGGGTGGAGTGTCTGGTGCAGGGCTTCAGACAGGTCCAGAGGGAACAAACAGGGTCATGGTTCGCTGTCAACAGGGGAGTGAAGGGAAGGTGTTGGCAGGTAGGACGGATACATCTATGTCAGCGCTTTCACTCTGACCTTTGACCTCTGACAGGCAGGGATGAACCACCTAACACTCTAACCTAGAGGGACAAATGCATGGTTTATAACGTAATCCCTGACTGGAAAACTTCCACATCGCTGTTCAAAGTTTTTTCAGTTCCTCTTTCAGATACCATCTGTCCCACTCATACAGGGACAATCCTAAAACGCTTTATTTAATCCTAAGAACAAAGTTAGATGTTTAAGCAAGATGTATGTGGTGCTGCCCAGTCTACAAAAGCAGACACAGTTTTCCAACTCATCCATGGGATCAGAAAATTTGAAAGCGGCTTTAGATCTGGCACATTATGTAAGAAGGATGCAGTCAGAGAAAAAGACGTTTTATTTTCCATTAAGGAGTTATTAACACTTATAAATTACTTTATATATTTTGAATATGATGTATTTCCTGAACTAGGACAAACCTATTTTATATTTTTTCTTCATGTGGATAACGATGTTTTATACAAGTTTTGGACACCTCATGCATTTGTAATATATTCCATTAAGAATCACTGTCAAGTTAATGTCACACTAACTTCTGCATGTGTTCTGTTCCTTCAAGGTTAAAACTGGATGTTTCAGTGAAATAATGAAACACATCCAGGTAGGGGTGTGACGAGATCTTGTGTGATGAGATCTCGCGAGATGTAATTTGGCTAGATTTAAATTTAAAATTTAAAATTCTGTCTCACGAGATTTGTTATCCAGCAAGCAGACACGATGACATTGGAAAATACTGGTATTACTGGGGTACGATTTGCTGGGGAACCCCCCCCCCTCTGGTTTTGGACATTGGGTTCATTATGGTCCACTGATTTTGCTTCCCCCATGGGGCTGGGATACCACCTTAGCCGGTGCACGCCAGCCACCGTGGGGTTTCTGGGAGACCCTCTGACTCACGTGTGCATTAGACTCCTGGGTTTTCAAGATGGGTCGGTGGGTTGCCGAACATAAGAGCTGACCCCTGGCACCTGTTATACATGGGCCGGTCCCTGCCCTGGCAATGCGGTTGGCATGCCAGGGGAGAAGGCGCAGCGAGGCCAGGAAGTGGCGAAGTGCGGTTGGAGGGTTCTTTAAAGTCCGGAGCTAGTTGTGGAGCATCGCCGTGGAGGAAATGCACCTGGAATGATGTAGAATGAGGAAATGCAATTCCTCATTCAGACCTCAACACATTCGGACCTCAACTTCCACAGTCAAGTGCCAGATTTGATTTTGAAAAAAGGAGAAATATATAATTTTATTAAATTCATTTTAACTTTTGTATCATTTTATTTTAGTTTCAATTTGTAAATGAAGTTCATTAAGAACTTAATTTAAAGTAAGAATTTCATTGAAACTTAAAGCTTACAGAGTTATAAAATCCATGTTAAATGTTAAATAAGTTTCTTGTCCATTCATATAATTTGTAATTTAGTTTTCATAAAATCTCGCTTCATCTCGATCTCGTGAATCCAATCTCAGTGCATGTGTTTGGATGGTGGGAGGAAACTGGAGAACCTGGAGAAAACCCACGCAGACACAGGGAGAACATGCAAACTCCACACAGAAAGGTCTGGTGTTGGATTTGAACCTGGGTCCTTCTCGCTGTGAGGTAAGAAGAAAATGTTCTGAACACAGTCAATTTGGAGAAGGTTTCATATGTTTAACTCATTAATAAGTGATTCTTAAAGTTTTTCGGTGTTTTACAAAGGCCTGCGGTGGTGGGTGGACTGAAAATGGTCAGTTTGGGTAGAGTTCACATTATGTTCTGACAGTATTTAAGACAGCTGCTCAGGCATTAACACATCCCCCTGAGGTATTTTTAGGTGATCACCCTACACTACTGATCATTTTTAGTTGATTTTAGAAGAGCTAGAAGTGTTTGGAGATTGGATTAACTCACTATTGATGAATGAATTGTAAGAACCTTATTCAAAAAGAATTTTCCGAAGTGTTTTTATTCCTCGTTAGGCATGAAAAAAGCTATGTGGTTGAAATCTTTTTAATGAACTCAGCTGGACAACATATGTTTAAGCTTTGAAGTTAAGAAATGTGTATTTAAAAAAGCAATATCAGAACACTATGAAATAAAACATATTCAATGGAGTTTGGTTGAAGAAGACTGTTTATTACAGTCTAATAACAACAAGAAACTGATTTACATGTAAACAGATCAGGTATTAAGAACAGACCAGTTACAGTAATGATATGAACTGACTGATATGGAACTAAAACAACAAAATCCAGACCCGAAACACCCTATGACCCCGGGTTCATCACTGATGATGTGTCCAAGTAGCACCTGAAGGTGTATTAAAGAACATGAATATACAAAGAACAACTGTAGAAAAACTGTCCACTGAAGTGACCAGTATACATCAAAGGGTTAATACATTTAAAGGTATGAAGAGAGAGACAAACTGGATACAACTAAACCATAGAATTATTTAGTTTGTGGTGTCAGTGCCTGCACTTCTGAACTTCCTGCACGTCAGTTCCCAGTCTGTCCTTTGTGTCTCATGTACAGTTCACAAACTGATGGGTTCAGGAGATGCAGATCACAAAGCTGATGAACACAGAGGTAAGCTAAGCTAAGCGCCACCTGTCTTAGTACTGGGAAACTTTAGTGCTTAGAAATCCTACTTTCTGGTTCCAAACATATAGTTCAGCTAGATATTAATATTCACACGATATGTTACTGTCATTTATTATACGGCCCGACAGCTCTCATTCACTTTGAATGGGAGCTGGATTTTTTTTTTTTCGATAACCGCCTGCTGCGTCATTAACACCCGCTGCCAATGGCAACGAGTTTTGTCACTTCAGATTCACTGTACCGTATCACTCCGCAGGTAGTTCGGCCACTTTGAAAGTAAATATTCAGTAATAAACTGTAATAACCCATAGAATAAGAAGGATTATGTATTGCCCATGCGTGACTATCTAAAAATATTTCCCTTCGGGCAGAAGAATACATATTCGGCCTCGTCAGGAAATATTTTTCTGATAGTCACGTGGGCCTGTGCGTCGCATCCGTGGGGGATGGGGGTGTTGCGACACCCCCACTTCTCTAACCAGATGATTTCATACCCCCCACTTTTTCCTAAGGTTATATATTGTAGTGTTTCATTAGATCCAGGGAACGGATGGAGAGATGGCCCCACCTACTTTTTATTTCAGGATAAACGGTTAGTGTCAGTCATAATCACACCAAACAAACAGCAATAACATTGCGAGGCTGTTACAATATCTATGGTCTGTTTACCCGCCCGTGCGGCATATTTAAATGAAGTGCACCTCAGTTCGCTGTTAATGTAAACAGCTCTTCTTCACGGTGTTAGCAAACACTCATCAACCAGTAAGTAATGACAAATTTTGCCATTTAAAACTAAGTTAACTAAACTATGTCTTGTCCTGTGACATATACCCTAAACCAGTGGTTCTCAAACTTTTTTCAGTGATGTTCCCCCTGAGGAACATATTTTTAGTCGTCTCCCCTGATACAGACGTAACATTTTTATAAGAAAAAAGAGGTATAGTACTGTAAAATCAGTGTCCAATTTTTTTTCCTCACAATTTTGACTTTTTATCACATAATTTTGATTTATGAATTGAATAGATGTTTAATTGAGGGAAAAAAAACATATATTACTTTTGTAATATAAAAATGTAATCATTAATGGATAATTTTGCTCATGTGCCACAATCTCGAACACCCCCACATTTCAAATGACTGTGACACCCTTGCGCGTGGGCAATATATTATCTCTTACTTGTTATATGTTATAATAGTATGTTTTGAGTTGAGTTTTGACTTAACATACTCATGGAGTATGTTAAAACATTTATTACTGCTGTCTTACCAGTCTGAAGACAAACAAACAAATACTTAAATGTATGTTCATAACGTCTCCTCAGGTCTTGCACTTCCAGCGCATCAGTGACATTCTTCTGAAGCTATAGTTCATACCTGTTAAAAATGTTAAATCTACATATTTAAAAAGTAAATTTTACATGTTTAAAATGTTATATCTACATGTTTAAAATATTTGATGTGTTTTTTTACAATATTGTTCTGGCATCCATAGCTGCCAGTTTTTTGTTGTTGTTTTTTTAGCCATTAAAACAAAAAATGTTGTGTGTGTATCTTGGAAAGTACAACCAAGAGGCATTTTTGATATTTTTTCTTTATTAGTGACTCAAATTTGGTAGACCAGTGTAATTTGAATTCAGTGTCTGTAAATCCATCTCCATGTCAAGCAACAGATCACGTCCATAAGCAGTTGAGCAAAATAAAGGTTTTGCAATAAAGTTTAGATCCACTTAAGTATCTGGGAATACAATATACTGTGAAAAGGAAAAAAAGATTTATGAACAACAGTCTCTAGAAGTGGACTTCACAACCTGGAAAATACAGATGCTTCTGTTGATGTTACTATGTGCGGTAGTGACACAGATGCTCTCCTTCCCAAATCCTGGAGGGTGAACTGAACACATTAACAGCTGATTTGTTGTAACATTTACAAAAACACTTTGCATGTTTGTTTTTTTTTTAAGTTGTAATACGAGAAGTAAAAGTGCATTTACAGATTTGTGGGCAACATGCTTTTTTAATCAGCAAAGGTAACGCATAGAAGCAATTAAAAAAACAAAAAAAGAAAAAGTATCATTGGTCAAAGAATGATAATTTGCCAATGGTCTGAGGTGAGAGAATACAAAATAAATAGACAAATGAAACACTTACACAATAGAAGAAACCATGCCGACTTTCTCACAGCAGCTGGCACAGGATTCTATACAAACTGTGGGCGGTGCTGCGAGAAACTGTAGAAAAAGTGATACATCTTCTGTAACGCAAATGTGTTTTGTTCTGCTGTAATATAATTTCATACCAGATGATAATATGCAATTCATCAGATATTATAAAGAGATTCCATTTCCTTATTTTAGTATATCTACGTTTTACAGTAAACTAGGCTAAATAAATAGTCTGTTACATGTTTTACACATAGAAATAACAACCCAGTCAAGTTGTTTTCAATAAGAGATCATCTGCTCAAATTCTCCCAAAACAAACTCTGAACAAATTTGTACGAATTCAATCGAAAACATGAAATATTGCATCTCCAAGAACAATTCAAGGATACAACAGATCCTCATCTGCATAAAGTGACCCCTCACTCATTTTTAAGTGGTTATTGCTTTGATATATGAGCGTTAGGTGATATGATATATGTGTGAATAGTATAAGATTTCATTCAAAGCCTTAAAACTTTGGTTTGATTCTTTAAAATAATAGTACGGCTACGTTCAGACTGCAATCTGATTTTTATTTTGCTCATATGTGACATGTATTTGATCTGTTAAAGGCAATTTAAATAGCAAAAATGTGATTTTTTTTTTTTTTAGGTCACTTTCGTAAATGGTCCTAAATCTGATACGTATCTGATATTTTGCCGTTTGAACAAACAGGTCGAATTTATTTGACCTTTATATAATTGAAATGAGTCACAATTCTTCATCCCTCTATAATTACAGTGATGGAAAAAAGTTTTTGCTCACCCCATCTATCTGTAATACCATGCTTACTTCTGCACATGCTCTGTTGTGTTGAGGTTAAAACTGAATGTTTCAGTGCGATAACCGTTGTCTACATTTTTTTTTTTTAATTCCAAATGATTCATTTTAATAAAATAATTCTGAATCAAAGCTATTTCTTTCATGTTTACATGGATGTGTTAATTCTGAATAAAAGTTTACCTGGGAAATGGATGTATTCTGCTCTAGTTATTTGGGCTTCAAGAGCTGGAGCAGAGAGGGTTCTGATTGGACAGAATGGCCACTTAACGTCTGGATGTCTACACAAAGAAAATGATTGCCTTCACTTCCTGTTTTGTGTTTGTTTCAACTAGCAACATGGAAGACCAGCTACTACATGAGATTTTTGCATTTATTTTTGTGATAATTACGAAGCAGCAGCTCGACTAAATCAACATACGTATGTGCTTCATCAATGTGAAAAACGTCTCATCGTCACAACACCCGGAGCATGTGCAGAACGACAGGAATAATGTTAAAGCTGAATTAACTGTTTACATGATCAAATTCAGAATTAACATAGGAACAAACCAGTTAATTTATTAGGAATTACATTTAATTCGGAATTATCATTTGCAACTGGAATTAGCTTTTTACATGATCATCTTAAAATGGAATTAACCGTTATTTGTAATTAAACAGGAATAAAAACTCCCATGTAAACAGGGCGAGTGAAAAATCTAGGAGATGACATGTTGAAACTGTCAAGAATTTAGTTTAGTTGTTTTTGTTATACTAACCAGAAACAGAGAAATCCTTTTGTCACTGTAACACCTTTTGAAACACAAAAAAAGACCTTTTCACAAATATTTAATCTAGTACGGTGCTGCACTCATGCCTCACAGCAAGAAGGATCATGGTTCGAATCCCACACCAGACCTTTCTGTGTGGAGTTTGTATGTTCTCCTTATGTCTGCGTGGGTTTTCTCCAGGTACTCCAGTTTCCTCCCACCATCCAAACACATGCACTGATAGGTTAATTAGTTAATCTAAATTGCCCATAGGTGTGAATGTGAGAGTGATTGTTTGTCTATATATGTTCAGCCCTGAGATGAACTGGAGACTCATACAGGGTGTACCCCACCTTCACCCATTGTAGCTGGATTAGGCCCCCAGTGACCCCAGTGACCCCTGTGAGGATAAAGCAGGTTCAGATGATGAGACAATAGCAATAATATTTATAATATTTGAGATTGTGTGAAATTTTAAAGTTATCTGAAAACTTTTTTCCATTACTGTACTTCTGTAGAAACCATGCATGTCTGTGTGATCACATATTACATTAGGACTCATTTTACACATGTAGGTCATTTCAAGGTTCAGTTCATACTCAAAATTGATGGAAGTCACATTTAATGTATCACATGTATGAGCTTAGGGAATAAAAAATCAGATTTCATAAAAAATTCTGAACTGTGCATTAATAAGTGCTGTGTGAACGTAGCCTTAGTATCAATAGGCTGGAGTTACTTACATCTGCTACTGATTAGAATGAGCCTGTTTATTCTCTGTACAGTGCAGTTTACCTAAAACTCTTTCTTTGCAGTGTGTTTGGAAATTAGGCCAACAATGTCCATGACCTCATTCTGTTCCCTGTCCTAAAAAAAAAAAAAAAAAAAAGACCTCCAGAACAGAACACAATATAAAGTTCAGCAAAACACAATTGTCATAACCAGCCTGTGTACTAATTATTTTTGATAAGTTCCACGGGGCATAATTTGGGCATGAAACAAAAAAAAAAAAAAACCCACAATAGTCTCTAAAAGCACTATATAAAAATACTTCAACTTTGTCCCATTTGAAACTCTCAAGGTGGATAAGAATGCGAGGAAGTGAAACTAAACAAAATGAAAATGCAAAATGATCACAGGACAGGAAGTCATTATTGGCACTGTATAATGAAATTCAATGGAAGGAGAATGATAACAGTCCCAAACAAACCCGAGGGATTCCAATTTCCACTCTCATTACTCAGTAATAGTTCAGGCATTAGTGAGATGAGGTGAAAAGAATGTCAGGTCAGGAGGAAAGGTTCTCTTCCTAATGATTTTGGACACAAATCTGCGGCATCCAATGAACTCTTATTGAGACATTAATGACAGAGGCACACTGCTAAAACACATCCTGCACAGTATCTGTCCTGTCCTTGGCTGTTTGTCACAACTGTGGTGTTTACAGTACGAGCTCCACTTGATGCAGGAGTTTTAATCATTATCTGTATGAATCCACTTTGGCATAGTGACACATTACTCAAACTGCTAAATGAAAATGAGATTGGGGGGTTAGAAAAGAATGGATTTACATTTTGATGATTATGACAATGATGATGTGAGAGCGAATGGGTTTTGACTTATATAAAAATCTGGCAGTGAATTATAATTTCTGAGATTTAATAGCAGATACTTTTGAAAAGGGTTGGATATTATTACTCACATGACCCAAACTCATAAATACATTGTCTTCTGAAATCAGATCTGGTTTCGAACGGGAATGTTTTGATGGGTTTTTTTTTTTGTCATTATTTCTCATGATCATAAAAGCTGCATTAATCAATGTTTGGAAAAAACGAAATAAAATATTAGGTCCACAATCTGGACATTTAATTGAGCCTATAATTTCCCAAAATAAGTTGTGGATTTACTACTGTATGTTCATTTGCTATAATTGACGAATAATAAATATGCTAAAAAATATGAGCAAGATTTTATTCATCACACACATTATTTAGATCCTTAGTTGAACTAATATTTAGTAAAGATCTTGTAATGGTGATTAAAGTTTTGGAAACAAATGAACATTTATTGATTTGGGTTTTCTCCTGTAATATATCACTGTTGATCAGGTCTGATCAATGTGTTAAAATGACATCTCATGCTCCTGAACTATTCACTCACATTACAATACACTGTTAAAAAAAATAAAATGAAATGAATACAAGATATTTTGCTTGATCTAAGCAATAAATAAATAAATAAATGCCAATGGAAGAAGTGAAATTTATCATGGTCAGATTTCTCAAATCAGATTTTCCAGATCTACTGTCTATAAATACATTTATCTCACTGAAAAATTACTTTTTTCCTCCTTTTAGCTTCGATCCAGCTAATGTTTTCATGTCTATGTGTGCTCTGATGTCAGCATAGACATAAGTTGTTTTTGCATTGACCCTCAAATTGTGCAAATAAAACGTGTGCATAAAAAGGTAGCTAATGGAAATATGATCACTTCTACAAACCCATTCTTTTTTCAATTAAAGGTTTTTTGTGCTGGCAAGGGGTGCTTTGCCAAATTATATATTATGCAAAACTGCAATGGAAAGCGTGCTACTACAGTGAGGTGAATAAAAAAAAAACAGATGTTGATGGATGTTACAACATGTGAAGAAGAAGAATTATAAAAGAAACATGTGTCGACAGACCAGGAAACCCCATCATTTTTAATTTACTACAGGATAGAGGATTAATATGTAGTGATAATAATGAATATATCTGTGAAACAACATGATATTTACATTTGTCGTCATGTTCATGAAATTACTTCTTGTGTTATCTCACGATGATAAATAAACATATCATCGTATTTGTGAGTTAATGGAAAAACCAACATTATTTTTACTTTTACTAAATATCAGTGACGTTTTGTGAAGATATTCAATGAAAAAGCCACCGGTGACAATGTAGACAAATTTTGTCCATTATGAGTAAAGGGGAAGAAAAAAAAAAAGATTTAAAAAATTCAGATTTTTTTTTTTTTTTATCTTTCACATACTTTTTGAAAAATTTAATCACATCTAATTCTGGGTTACTGATAATCTATAAACTCAATTTGGTATGAATTATACCAATAGTTTTGCTGGTAAAGTGTTAAAAATCAAGAAAAAAAAAACCCCAAACTGAACCAAAAACAAAACCCCTCAGCTCCTCTTTGTGGGAGTGGGTAAAAATAAGCACACTTGTCAAACACATCACAATTTTTTCTATTGCTATTAAGAAATCTACTGTGTTATTTACAGTCACATCATTTTGGTGATGTGTAAAGTTCAGTCAGAGAGCAAGAATTAAACAGGATTATCGATGAAATATGATGAAGTACAGACTAAAAGTTACAGAAAAAAAATACTTTAAAAAAATCACAGTATATGTTGGAGATGATTTTTTATCCTAATTTGATGCTTTGGAACAGTTTGGATGATGTCAGACACCTGCCTCCATTGGCTCACAATGAAACATATGACCAATGTTTTATTTATTTTACTTTACATTTTCATCAGTGGGTGGAGCGTGTCTCTGCTTTAGCCATTAAATACAAATGTAGCTTGACTATAAACTGTGTAGCAGCAGTTAAACCTTTATTGGGAAAGAGACTATTTTTGGTCATTTCCACATCCATAACAAAACAGTGACATCAACAGTTCCAGTACGAATAGTGAGTCAGTGGTTTCCATTGTGGTCTACAGGGTCTGTAAGGTCCACCTGTGTGTAAACAGTGAGTGTACCTGCTTTGTTTGGTACCACAAAGTAATGGTACTAATGTGAGGAATGATATTCACAGAGAGAATCTGGATGTGGACATGGTGTTGAAATGTTTCTATCACCTTACATGCATTTTTCTGGTATTTTAAATATATATTTCTTGGAATTTTTCTTTTTATTTCATCACTTGCAGGTAAGGAACCAAATATGGTAACTTCACTGTCATTGATTTTCTACATAACAATAAAAAAAACCTTGAGAAATGTAATGTATTGTTATGTCGTCCAACTACACATTAACTTCCTGAGCCCCAGGAAATGTCAGTAAATTAAAAGTACTACTTTTCTGTAGATTAAATAATTGTCTATATTGGAAACAAGATACACTTTTACAATTAAAAAAAAAAAAAATTGTGGTGGACAGATTTTATTTTATGTATAAACCTTTGAGAATCTTGTCCATAAATGGGGACAGAACACTCATAGGTACATCTTATGAGGGTAAGGTTAATTAATTATTTTTTTTTCTGTGAGAGTGTTATAAATGGTTAATAATGCAGTCACAAAGATTAGAAGAAAGAATTGAAGCTGTGAGGTGCACTTTTAGCCAGTAATGGTAGAAAAATAGTTGTGCTGTTGTTCTGTTCTGTTACAATGAACCTGTTTATTTTCAGTTCTTGGCAAATCTAATCTAATCTAATCTACGTCTATCATCTATAGTTTAGACTCATTACTGTTGACAGTTAAAAGAAAACATGTCAACGATTAAAAAAAAAAAAAAAAAGGATAAGATTTATATCAACTTTCTTCAAGTTTTCAAAAATAATTCATAAATACTGGTGATAGGAAGTAACATTGTGGACGTGTGGGATGAAATAGGTGGTTTGATAGTAAATTATTACATTTTTATGGTAGTTTTAGGTTCATCAGGGAGACACTGAACAGCATTTTTACCTTTTAAAGGAGTGATAGTTCACTTTTTAGTATTATTATTATTAAATTATGCATTTTAAAAACATTTCTCTGTGGTCTACATAAACTGTAAATTCAGTGCTTGGGTTTGAATTCTTCATTAATTCAACTCCACAGGTCTGTCTTTAACCCATTTCTAAGTAATGGCACCAGAAAAGTGGTTTTAGCTCTGGCCCTTTAAATGCAAATGAGACTCTTCACATCCCGCCCCTTCCAGGTTGTTGACTGTGCTGCTCTGTCCTGTTTGAAATCAACATTTTCGATAACGATCTGAGACTTTGGACATATTTTCAATATGGACTACAACTGCTGCTGACAATCAATTATAATGTATTTGGAGAAATGTTTGTCTTAAGTCTTTATAGTATTATTATAGTAATATATGTATAGTATTTCACTGCATCACCTTTGGTTTTAATTATAGGAAACTTACACTGGATTTAACTAAGTGAATAGTTCAGATCCTTCCATGGGTAAGTGCTGCAGTGGTTTATAATGTTTTAGTTATGTAATGTAACTGATGCAGTAAGTGTCCTCTCATGTCTGTAATGTCTAAAAGTTTGGACTTCACCAGCATCAGGGTAATACTACTACTACTACTACTACTACTACTACTACTACTAATAATAATAATAATAATAATACATTTTATTTGTATAGTGTTTTTATGGACACTCAAAGACGCTTAAATACTTCAAGACACATAAATTATCCTCCAAAAAGTCCAGATTCTAATTAGAGATAATGAAGAGTTGATGCAGTGGTCTGATTCCCCATCATCAATAATTAAAAATGAATGAAACTATGGATGGAAATGTGACACTACATAAGCATTATTAGGTGGCAAAAAATATGTGAAAGTAAGTGCCTCCTGTAATCAAAACCAAAGGTGGTGCAGTGAATGTGTGATAATTTTTTTTGACCGGACAGTGTATATATATATATATATATATATATATATATATATATATATATATATATATATATATATGTGCACATGTTGTAATATAACTGGTTCTAAAATTAAGAAGGAATTAAAACAAGTTGTAGAAATTCACTTGATTGTTGTCATAATTAATAAAAAGATACCTTTGCAACACGCGGAGGGTTCAAATTCAAACTTTTTGAACTATTAGGGTCCAAATACATAAATAAATGAACCAAAAACTAATAAAAGTGGGTTTAAATATAACCACTTTAATCTGGGATCCTCTTTCTATTGGACATTTTTACTGCTGCTTATTTGTACATTACACACAACACACACCTTTGTATCCCACTAACATGGTTTGTGTGCCTTCAGGATAAATGTACGTTTAATATTCATTACCCTGTTTGATGTGGTCTGGTCTCTAAGGAGTCCTGAGAAAATCATTTGGTTTTTATCTCTTATCGAAATACCCATCTTCTTTCACAGCTAACGTACTGGAATGTGGACCCAAAAAAGCCAAAAGAATCCCTTAAAGCAGGCTAATAATTTAAATAAATATGCTGAGATGAGCCACAACAAACGACTCTGGTCATATTCCACCTCCTCTTTTGATTTATAGTTTACATTGATTAATGCAGCTTTAAATTAAACACACACACACACACACACACACACACACACATACACTTTGTGTGTAAATCAATGGCTTTGCAGGAACATGGTAATTTTTCCACTTTTGTAATTTCAGGCAGAAGGATACTCATTGTCTGTTTATTTGTGCAGAGTATCACAGACTGGGGGGACTTTACAAAAGAGGCCGACAAGATTCTAATTCATATTAACTATAATTTATATCAAGAGCCTAGAGAAAAATATGGCTTTTAAATATTGAAGTAAAATCACAAGGGAGAGTGCAGTTCATACACCTACAGTGGTGGAAAAAAGTTTTTGGATGCCTCCATACATTTGTACTATATTACATAAAGAATCTTTACCATATATTGTTCTATTCTCCAAACCCACATGTTCCTTCTATGGATGTTTCAGTAGATAATGACACACATTCAGGACATGACACGTTGAATGTGTCACCAATTTAGTTGTGTTATTTTTTTTTTGTTATTAACAATTAAGAAAAAAAAAAGTGCATTTATTTGTGTCTGATGCAAATATTTCAGGATAATATTTCAGATTGTGTAAAATTTTAAGGATGTCTGAAAACTTTTTTCCACTACTATATGTCAGCACAGTTTAGCCAGCCTACTGATAAAATTGAATAGGTATAAAAGTGTCAATTCCTGATGCTATTTGCTATGTGAAGCAGGTCCCTGATTTTATTTATTTATTTATTTTTTTGTTGTTGTTTCATTCAATCTGTTTTAAATGAAGTGAATGAAAGGATAGTGAAGCAGGGATGTCCATATGCTGTTGGGTGAAGATGGAACACAATGGGAAGATGCTACTTTACCACTACTGTTCTGTGCATCTATGTCTGTGAGTAGAAACATCTCAAAACGGCAGATTCAACAGTCACCATACAGACTTTATTATTAGAGTCTCCCTTCAGGTCCTCCTTGATGCCACTCATTTAACATTCATACATTCAGATAGTCAAACTGGAGCAGGCAGCGAGACGGGAACTGAAGGACGAGCAGAGATCCTGCAGTTGAACGTCTCACGTCTTCCAGTAGAGTTTAATTAAGATCACAAGTTTGAGGATAACCTGGATCTCACTTTGATGTGGTCTGTTTCAGGAAGGCTCGCTATTGAGTCCTTCTTGGGTAGCCCTGAGTCCCCCAGACCTGTTCCCACACCCCCTACTGCCAGCCCTGCACCAGCCCCAAAACCATGAACTGAAGTGGGCAGGGATGCTACAGGGAAGGCCCCCACAGACATCTGGTGGGGCAACACCACCCTGTGTGGTATTGCGCTCCGGATGCTCGTGAGGCCAGATGGGGTCTGAGGGGGTCCAATGGAAGAAGAGGACACTCGTGCAGACTGGGGTGGACTTGGAGCTCCTAGTTGTGAGCCCTCATGAGGCAGGGAGGGCTGTGAAGCTGACAAAGCCCTGGCGTCTTGGCTCAGGCTGCCCATTTGTAAGGAATAGGTGCTCTTATGTGTGCTGGGCCGGTGTACGGGGCTGGCTATGTGCTGGGTTAGAGAGAGCTGGGAACCAGAGGCTGGACCAGCTAGGGCGCTGGATCCATACTGGAATGATCGTCCTCCAGCTGCCAGCGGGCTCTGGATAGTAGGGCTGGATAGGACTGGAGCAAAGGCACCAGAAGCGAACAGCTGAGACTGCAGAGGAGAGGCTGACATAGGGCTGGAGACATTTTGCATCACCTGGAATCTCCTCACCATCCGAGGGGACTGCAGGTTCCCCGGACTCACCGAGTTCCCTTGCATGGGTGGACAAAAGTTCATAGCCACAGCCTGCTGCAGGGTGGCGATTGCTGAATTCTGCGGCTGAGCGGAGGAACCTGGAGGAAACATCCCACCAGATAGAGGAGGAGTCATGGACATGGCCCGAGGGCGTGGCACATCCACCTGCTGAACCATCTCCCGGTCGTATTTGACTATTTCCTGGATCATCTCATTTTCACGGTTGTTGAAAACACCTGAGTTGAGATCATGCTGAACTTTGTGCATCAGGATGGAGTTCTTCTTACCTGCAATAACATAGAAACAGCAATGGTTTTGAGTCATTATTCAACAAAAACACTGGTCAGAGTAGAAAATATATCACATTTAAGAGGATTTATAACTTCTCAGCAACTATTGGTTGAGATTCAACAAGGCATTCAGAGACAGCAGACCTCTGCCAAGGCTTGATATGGGGTCTTTACGACCCAGAGAGATGTTACGAATCCAGGGGAAGAAATAAGGGAAGTAACAAAGAACTTGTAATTTTATCTATGTAGCAATTTATTAACAAAAGGACAAAATGGAAACTAAATAAGGCTCACAGCACATACAAAAATTCAACAGGTCTCCAGAAGACACTGAGGAAAAATAAAGAACAATCGTCATTAAATAAATAAAGGAGAAAAAAACACAGGAATAATAATAATGTGGCCACACACAATAAACACACACACAGTAGGACACATACAAAAGAAATAAAAAACACCAGATTCTATCTTGTCTGAATCCTGAGATATTAGCACTGATGTGTTTTTAGTGTGACCTTAACCTTTGACCTTCATTGCTCAAAATCTCATGGGTTCTTCCTTGACCCATTATCTATCATTCCTGAAAGTTTCATCAAAATCCGTTCAGAACTTTTTTGTGTAATCCTGCTGACAGACAGACAAACAAACAAACTGACCCAAATTTAATACCTCCTTGGCACAGGTAATAATGTGTTCAACGCCCTCGACTTTTCCAACTTTTTAAGTGAGACATGACATGAGGTAAATAATCCATATTTTTAAGATAGTTTCACAATTCAAAACTATACTTTGCTTTGCTAAAAAACTAAATTAAAAAACAAAAAAGTGTTTGATTACTTAATAAATTCTGTCTTTCAGTAGGATTACGTAAAAAGTTCTGAATGGATTTGATAACATTTTCAGGATATGTTGGGAGTGTCACAAGGAACAAATGATTACAGTTTGGTGGTGATCAGGAAGAGATCCTAGATTCTAGATCACTTTGAAATTTTACATTGTAGTAAATGGAGAATACATTTCAAAGTGATCCAGAATCCAGGATCTCTTCCGGATCACCACCAATATTTCATAATTTGTTCCTTGTGACACTCCCAACAAATCCTGACAATTTTATCAAAATTGGTTTACAACTTTTTGCGTAATCCTCCTAATAGACAAACAAACAAACTGACAAAGTTAATACCTCCTTGGTGGAGGCAAATACACAAATACATGATGTGAGGGAGATCATGTCTCATCCCACTGTGTATTTGCTGTATCTAAAGTAGAAAATGGTAAGTGGCACACAGCAGCCGGAGTAAATAAAACTCACACTATAATATCTGACCTGGTTTAGAGTCTGTTGTGTTTAGGGGGAAATAATCCACTTGTATTTTGTTTTGAATTATTATTCTAAGTGTATACCAAAATCTGTTTCTCACACCCATACATGGAGCATTGAAATACATTTATTCAAGAAGTACTGGACCAAATATGGGGATAACTTATCCAACTTGGACAGAGGACAGATGGATTAAAATGAACCATGAAGGCCATGTCACACTAGAGTGTCTGTAAGGACACGCTACTTGAATGGATCATTTATCACCAACTCTCACAAAACCATCCTGATGCTCCTCCTCATGTATGCTGCACCAGTTCAGACCCACGGTGAAATTATTTTTTTTGTGAGACACAGAATACAAGTCAGTTTTTGAATGGACTGTAACCACCCAAAAACATTAAATTAAAATTAAAATAATTCAATCATTTAATTTCTACATGTAAATTTCACTTCTCTATCTTTCAATTATCATATTTTTCCTATGATTCTATTGCTTTAAGTGAGTCACATCCCTGACAAATGTTTTCTCCACTGATACTATGGTCAGTACATTTAGTGCAGAGAGATCGCATGGTATTAAAATATAGAAAATCAATGGAAGGGTTAAAAGATGTCACTGTCAGTGCTTGAGCCGGGATTTACAACCTGTCCACCCACACCTTAGCCAGTGGTGCTACTGACAGAAGCTTGGTGAAAGCTCACTACAGTAGTATTAATTATGGACCTATTCAGCGATTCCATTTCTGTGGAAGGTCTTGATCCTTTTCAGGATGTAATGTCTACTCCTGTGAGCGGTGCTTGGACATTCTGACGCTCTGCTGTCTCTTGTGTTGGAGAAGGTCAACTGCACATTTGCCATTTATAATGAGAGTCTATTATGATAAACAGAGAGCCTTGGGTGCAGACTTTTTGCACCCCAAACAGGAAACACGTGTAGGAGCCGATTTTCTTATTTGGAATTATCATTATTATTTGTATAATGCTATGGTTAAATAATTGGAATTATGCGTTGGGGTTTTTTATATGTTTTTATATAATTTTATAGGTTTTGTTAACCAAGCCAGTTTAATAAAGGCTTTTTATCTTTCACTTTTAAGAGAGTGCCTTGGAATTTTTCTTTGTTTTAATTGGAATTATGTATTTATTTGTATTTGCTTCTCACCTTTGACCTCCTCCTGCCCAGGCTATGTACCCCACCTGGTAGGGGTGTTTGATTTTTCACTTGGTGTGCAGGAATGAGGAGAGGGTGTGAGGAGTGATATAGTTTTTCAACCACACACATACTAGATTAAGTTAGTTTTATTTTTGTAAGTGAACCCAGATGATTTTTTTGTTTATTTGAATAAATCTTAAGTATTTTTGAAAACAGAAAAATCTCCACGAGTGCTTTATATTTTGTCTAGTGAGTTCTTAAACCTCCTCCTCCTCACTTTGTTCTTTTTGAATGTGAATCTTTTTTTGATTTTTGGAATTAGAAGAGTAGCCATTTCAACATGATTTGAGTGCTCACATTTTAAACTACACTTAAATACACAGTGTAAAAAAAATCTCATTGTTTTTACAGGAAAAACCTGTCAGCTGTGATTGTCAGAATACAGTAATCCTGGAAAAAACACCTCAAAGTGTGAACATATTTATGTGGTAACAAGTGATTGAACATTTTAAACATGTAGATTTAAAATTGTTAACATATACTTTTAACATTGAATGTAAGCAGACTAAACATTACATAGACCTGCATGGTCCACACAGTGTTTTAAAATTTCTGTAGTTGATCGTAAAGCCCTGTGAGACGACTTTGTTGTAATTTGGGGCTTTATAAATAACATTGAATTGAATTAAAATGAAATCCACCAGGACTAAACTGGAGACATTTAGGGTTCAGTGTTTTCAGACTTTTGCAGACACTGATGTGTGAACAGTAGCTGCATTTCCATTACCCTTGGAAATTCACAAAGTGTGAATATCGCAATAAACCTGGTAATGGAAACATCTGAATTTAGAAAAAACACTCAAATATCAATAAAAAGTTTTTTGCGTTTTCATGAGGTGGTTTTTCAGATGTTTCAATATTCTAATATCTAAAAAATGAATACAAATAAATAAATACATGTAATTATTAGCAAAAAAACTTCACAAATTAAAAACTTTATCACTTACAGTTTTTTAAGGTTGAAATTTTACAACATTTTGCCATTAATTCTACAGTATTTTTTTTTTTACAGGGCAGATTATACATGGTACTCATGGGTTGAAGCTCATTTATTTAAACATTGTTATTGTAAATATTGCAAAAAAAGTTTAGGTGATTCCTATTGTTGTCTTTTTCTTTGTGTGAGACAGATGAGGTTGTTTCGCTCACACCCTCTATTGACTGGTTCGTGTCTACATTCATGTGACGTTGGTGACTTACAGCAGCTTAAATGTGACTGCAACAACATGTGACACTAAACTATGGAAACATTTGGACTGTCATTTGGCCTTTTTTTGGTGGTGGGGGCAAATATAAAGCTTCTACTTAATTCATTGAGTAAAAAAAAAAAAAAAAAGAAAGCAGTGAAGTGTGTGAGACGTTCACCACATGTGATTTAATCATTAATGTAAAACTGTCAGTGGAAGGAGACAGTGTGTGTCACAAGGCAGCGAAGCTCAAACTTACTTTGTTACCGTCACTGTCGCATGTTAACAACAAAGAGGTGAGGAGATGTGTTTATTAGAATGTGTTTTGGTGCAAATTTCCGAAGACTTTAATTTAGATTCCTCTTTGATATAATAACAAAAAGAGAAGAAGATTCCTCCTTCCAAACCAGTTCTGAATTAAGTTCTACAAATTATGAAAAGAAAATCGTACAAAACCCTTTAACATCTGAGAAAAATAAAGGCTAAAAGATGTTCCCTGAGCTGTTTCGTGTTGTTCCACATGGGGTCTGTCTGATGTTCCGACATCCCATTGTTCTGCCATAATCTGTGTATCATTCATTCATTCATTTTTCAAAATAAAACCAAAAATAAAACAATGAAAAAACAACTAATTTATTAATTATTTGTTTCCAAAACCAAAATGAAAAAACAGATAGTGACAGTTTTTTTTTTTTCAGTTTTCCTTTTTGTGTTTAAATTAATAATAGTTTCCTGTTTTATTCAATCTTGACCTGAAGCGAACTGAGTAAACTGGAAATGAATCATAACAAGCCAAAGAAACATGTCCATATGAACTTAAAGACCATTATGTTATGATATGACACCAATTTTCTTCTTTGTCATATCTTCAGGTCTTAGGGTAACCCACTTAGTTTCTCCAAACAGATCACTGTGGGTCAAAGGTCATTTCCAGTTTCCTCAACTTGCTTCAGGACTTTGTTTCAGGCCAAAATTGGATAAAACGGAAAACAACCGTCATCTATTTTTTCCATTATTCATTTAAACACAAAAAGGAAAACTGAAATAATGCATCATTATCCGTTTATTCATTTTGGTTTTTGGAAACAAATAATGATGAAACAAGTTGTTTTTTAATCGTCTTATTTTTGGTTTTATTTTGAAAAATGAATGAATGAATGATACACAGATTCAATGTTCTGACGACCCACTGTTCCATAGAATGGTTTGTGTAATCTAATACAACAGTTACGCCTATGTTTCTGTGAAAAGCAGAAAAACTATCAGACGAAGCTCATCAGGAGCGGCTGTGGCTCAGTTGGTAGAGTGGGTCGCCCAATGACCGAGAGGTTGGCAGTTTGCATCCCGGCTATAGCTGTCCACATGTCGAGGGGTCCTTGGGCAAGACACTGAACCCTGACTTAGGCCCCCAGTAGGACTGACAGAACCTTAGAAACCTACTGGTGTATGAGTGTGTGGGTGAATGTGAAGCTAATGTAAAGCGCTTTGAACACCATGAAGGAGGAAAAGTGCTATATAAGTCCAGACCATTTACCATCAGAAGGGTTTTTTTTTTGTACATTTTATTAGGATTTACTAAGAATCCAGTGAAAATGATAATTTGGGCAAAAATATATGGTTGTTTGTGTATATTTCATAGAGAACTTGCATTTGGAACATTGAGCTGTTGGAACAATGGGATGTCGGAATAATGCTATTATCCTGTTCAACATCCCCTTGTTTCAACACAACATAAACCACACTGATGCTAAAATAGAAAAGCTGGACTATGTGGTGCAGCCAGCCTGTGTTGATGATCATTATCTTGCTAAAGGGCACTCTGTGGTCAGCAACTACTGCTGGCAATGGATAATGTGAAGTTTGGGACTGTTGAATCCATCCACCTGCTGGCCTTCTCAGCTGCATCTGAATGCTTGACCATCTGCTGCTGCCAGAGAAGATCATGCACATGACAGACAGATTGAAGAAATGTGCATGTGCCAGTAGGTGACAGATATTCACTTGTTGAAGGTGGAGGCTTATCGCAGACTTTAGTGTGGATTTTCCAGTGCAGCCAGTGGTCTGTTTTGTTGAGCAAACAGGAAATAGAGCAGGTGCTGAGTTTAACAAAAACCATTTAAAGACCGAGCTTTAACATGTGGTTACCTTCAGAGGTGTTTTTAATTGTTTTAACACATAAAAATCCAAATATATATATATATATATATATATATATATATATATATATATGTAAAATACAAACACAGCTGACTGCAGCAGTTTGCCATTATTATATAGTTTTGGTCAAGAAAAGACTAATAAAAATGGCCAGTTGAGAGGACAAATGGTTTGGGAGATATTAGTAATTTTAGAAAACAATAGCCTTACAATCACATGGCTGTGCCCATGACAGTTGACTGCAATAGCCGAACCATGCTGCATGATGGGAAATGAAGTTAGTAACAGGAATGATGCATTTACTAACTTCAGTCTTTACATATTACTATTAATATATTGTCATTAAAATGTAAATAATCATTTAGCAAAAAAAATTATGTCAGCATTTATAAAATACAGACTAACATCATTTCTTAAAAGTCTGCTCTGTCCAACATAAGAATGACAACATTCCCCACAGCTCAGTTGTATGTATATACCTTTATACTGTTGTTATTGTTGTTATTTGTATAAATATAATTTATCCACCTTTTACTTTGATTCTTTTTGTGGTTTCATCTGCTTTTGGAGTAAAGGATAAGTCGTCATTTTCAGACATGGTTTTTTTTTCTTCTTTTGTAATTCGAACAATCATTTACCGTAATTGAATCCAAGTAAAGCACATAACTCACAGATCTGTTGAAATAATAGTAATAATAATAATAATAATAATAATAATAATAATAATAATAATAATAATAATAATAATAATAATAATAATAAAAACAATTTATAGCTGCAGTTCTAATTAAAATACCACAAAAAAAACATCACTAAGCCAGTGCATGAGACTTAGAATTAAAATGTAAGCTATGGCTGCAGATGATCTTAGTTATTTGCATATAGAGTGTTGAAGTTACTTCACACTAGACTGAACTGGTTTATGTGAACTGCATTGTTTCACATAGAGACTGACGATAGAAATTAGCCTTGGCTATAATCCTGCACATTGGCACTGTCACATATTGTGTTTATTAATATGCATTGTCCCTTTGGGGAAAAAACAAAACAAAACTTGAAGTGATGGAAAAACGACAGGTCTAAACAGACATATTTGGAATTGGCCTCTTGGAATCACATCATGGATCTCATGTTAATGCCAGGTCTGAGAGGTCACAAACAATATAGTCAGCCTAATCGGAAATAAAACAATAGGAGAGGGGAGTTGTGTCTGTGGGGACTCACCCTGTCTTAGCATGTTTCAGTCTATGGATGAGGAACAAACACATTGTCTCTCTAATCTCTGAGGATTTGATTGAAAGAAACAGAGGATTTCCCATATGCAGCCTGGGGAAAAGCCCAGGGGTAACAGTTGTTCCTTGGGAGGTTTAACAGCCCATTTGTTCTGTGGAGGTAAAGCAGGAGCATGGTACGACCACAGACAGAAACACAAAGCTAGGTGAGCTGTCCTGAGCAACAAACCCATGCTACAGGTAATCTCACAATCCATTAGCGACACTACGATGACAGTATCGTGATGACAGTACTTGAAGGTGAATTGAGCGACAACAGGATGGGACACACAACCATTTGAAAGGCAGGTCTCAAGTGCCAAAGCTTTACTGGGAATTGCTATGCCCTTTGTAGACAGAAGCACATAGAGGTTACACAACTAACACACTGAAGCTTTCACAACAAGGCAATTTACCATAGAGATGTAACTTCACCATCAAATCACAACAGTACAACATTTACAGAACACTGGAACAAAGGTCATGAAAATAGAACCGGTCAGAAAGATTTGTAGAAATGTGTTTGAAGGCAAATCACCACTTCACACCAGTGGTGCTTTAATGCATGGGCTTGGGTGGAAACTGGAAACCTGAAAACTGAAATGCTACTGACTGATTGGTTGATAGGCAATGGGCAGAGCATTGACCAAAACAGAAAATGACAAAATAAACATTATTTAGGGGCTGACACTAAGCTTTTCAAATACAAATATTCTTACTGGATAATAGTAATATCAGTGACATCAGTATTATTATTATTATTGAATTGAACATAAATCCTGGGAATCCTGGGAAACTGGGAATAAAATTCCTACATACAGTTCCTTTAACATAATCACCTACAGAGTAACTTTCCAGTGAGATTCCATTGGCATATTGTTATTGCTTGAATTTAGTAAAAAAATAAATACATTTTTAAAATCTTGAATTAAGTAAGAAACAAAACAAGTGAAAATAATCTCGGTAAAAGTTCTCAAAATATTTTCAAAATTTTCAAGACCTATTGTCTAAAAATTGTTATTTATACATACATTTAAACTTGTCATTATGCCTTCTTATTTTTTAAGTGTGATGAAATATTTTAGATAGAAATGAGAAAAATACACTTGGTAAGATTTAGGTATTAGCAGTGAAGAAACCAAGGGTGATTAATTCTGCAATTGTGTTTAAATCTAATCTTATTAGTGTGGCCTTGTCAGTGTTTGATCCAGTAACAACAAAGTGAAACAAAGAAACTCACACAAAATCAGTAATTAATATTCATCTAGTGCTAAATGAAGTCCGGTGAGAATATGTGGTTGGTGGTTAGTTATCGGAGCAGACATGTCAGTGTCTCTGTAACTATGTGAGCTGACTGACTGAAGGCTGCTCATGTCTGCAATCTGGCTGCTATGGCAACAGCTGGCAGGTGGTGGATCCGGGGCTCTTTTGTAAACATGTGAAGCATGGTCATGTGACAAAGGCATGCGACGTCAGCAGCACTTTGGGGACATTGTGGGAGGGGAAAGTTATTTGTATTGTGAAAAAAAAAAACCCCAAACAAACCATGTTTGAGTGTATTCACTGGCATAAGGGGTTCCAGTGTTTTTCTACAATCAAGGAACCTCTGTGCATGTTTGTGAACTGCTGGATACTGGAAGGATGTTCATGTGGAGACACTGCTGAGCAATCGTTTTAACAAATCAAAACAAATGAAACCAGAGTAAGAACAGAGGCGGAAAAACAAAACAAAACAGGAGACAGTGCTCAGCAATTTAGGTAAAGATACCGCTGATAAAATGTCATAGAATCCATAGATAAGTGTTCTCCAAAAAAGAAAAGTATCCAGGGGTATTCATCTGCAGTTACATGAATATGCTCAGGAAATACTCTATAAATGATTCACAGCCTTGAATAAATGTGCACCCTCCCCTTACTTCCCATACAGCTCCTGTTAGGATACATCACAGCTGTCAGAAGAGCATGGTGTTTTGACAGAGATCGCATTAATGAATGAATAGATTTTCCTCACACCTCATTTAATTTTATGAATGACTCATTTGCTTATTGAGTCGCTATACCTGTGGCTTTCATCAGACAGAGGAAATGCTAATTGTCTGAAACAAAATCCTTATGAAGCGTGATGGATTTGGTTCTATCTTTGACTTATTCTTTCTCTTATTGCTTATGGTTCAACAGACACAGTTAAGGGCACATGGATTTAAAGACTAAAGACTAACACATTAAAATAGGTATGACTCCAGTTTACAGGACTTTATATTACAGCTCAGTCATCTGATAATATGGCCATGGCTCAGGAGACAGAGTGGGTCATCTAATAACAGAAAGGTTGGCAGTGCAAATCCCGCTCTGTCCTAGTCTGTCTGTTGTGTCCTTGGGCAAGACACTTCACCTTCCCTGCCTCCAGTGCCACTCATACCAGTGTATGACTGTATGAATGTTCGGTGGTGGTCAGAGGGGCCATAGGTGTGAATTGGCAGCTACGCTTCTGTCAGTGAGTACGTTTACAAGCACTGAATGAAGTGAATTTCAATTATTGTTTTACTCTGATTAAAGTCGGAGTTTTAAAACCCATGTAAACATCTTAATAGGGAGTGGAATCAAATCCAACTGGAGTTTGAGAAGTCAAGAGTAAGTAAATTGGATAATGCGATTGTAATCAAATTTCTCCATGCATGTAAACGGCATCCAACCTTAGCTTGACTAAGACTGGCCTAGACCCACCCCAGACATGCCATAAAACATGTACAGTACAAACCAAATATAATGAGCTGCCGCATCATTGCCCATATCATATGTTGCCAACATAGAGGAAGAACAATAACAGGTGTGTACCACCAGCTAGTGTCTGGGAGTGGAACAATAATTATAATTTCTCTTACAGCCATGTAAACCTGGACTTCTAGAAAATTCCAGTTTAGTCCTTAATTGGAGTAAGGCAATAATTCAAATTTATATATGCATGTAAATGTATTCATGGCAACTGTGGGTACATATGTAGTTTACCACCACCAGAGTGACAATGTGAGAGTGAATGAATAATGGATCAATAATGTAAAAGCACTTTTGGTGCCTTGAAAAGCACTATAGAAATGGAATCTATTATTATTGATGACATGGGCATAAGTAAAAATACTAATATGTAGAGAAAGTCTATATCAGTGTATTAATATTTAGTTTAATTACATATTACTTACTTCTTCTGTTTAGAACCAGTTCACTAGTAGTAGATAGTATGCCATTTTGATCACAACCAACAGTAGTGCTTTAATGCATGGTACTGGACAGGCCACAGCCCAGGGCCACAGCCAATCAGGGGGCTTGGAAATATTAATAAAATAATAAACTGTTGGATTCAGTATACCGAAGTGAAATTTAATGTCTCTCTCTGTCTCACACATAAACACACACACACACACACACACACACAAAGATGAACCTACAAATACAGAGAAAGCAACTTTAAAAACAGGTGAGATATTTGATTGAGATGAGGTGTTTACATGCAAGTAGTGCACAGAAAAGAAAAAAGATGCTATGCTATTGAAAGACTCGTTGGCCAAAGTTACAGATGTGGAGGGTAAACAAACAGAAAGTTCACCCCCTTTCTCTGCTAATAGTGACACGGATGGTCAGTGCTCAGTCTGGTAAGGATCACCAGTCAGTTCTAGAACACGGATAAATAATCTATCTTAATAAAACTATGTCACCTATTTAATGTAATCAGCCACTTCTACATTATCATTGCACCAGTAGCTATAGTATTCTATGACAGCTAGGCTAGATATCAGTGATCATGGCATTAACCTACAGCATATAATCAGCTAATTACTGGCGCGCCTAAAATGCTCGATGCACTCTGAGCGTAGGGCCTAATTGTGCAGAGTTACGTTGCGGACTTAAAAAAAACAAACAAAGTTATTATTGATTCCATCACATAAACATGCAAGGGGCTATAAGAGAGGAAAGGATGTCGTGTGTGTGTGAGAGATAGAGAGAGAGCGATAGAGAGAGAGAGAGAGAGAGAGAGACTGGATGCTGAAATTAGGAGCATTCTGTCTGTCTCTCCATGTTTTTCTGAATACTATTATAAATACATGTAGCAGAGCAATCACTTATTACAGCAGTATGGAGCTTAAATCAGCCATATATCAATTACTTGATTGGCATGTTAACAATAGCGAGAGGATGGGGCTTTTGCTTGGATAACCCACAGGCAAAATAAATGCAGACAACTTCATGAATGAATAAAACTGGTGCCATGAAGAATGTGAATGATAATACATAGCAAAGACATTATTCACAATCATCCATCATATTATCATCCTATTCATAATAACCTACATTTTAAATATGAAGTCAATGAGTTGAAATAGAACTTACTGTGAAATTACCATGATTCCTCAAATAATAGCCAAGGAATGGGCCAGGCTACAAATTGCAGCAGGCTAATATTTTAACAGGGGGGGGTGGGGGGGTTGTTAATCCATACAGGGATAATATTTGCTACAAAGACACAGGCTGTGACACAAAGAGAATCAGGCTTTTATGTTAAAAAAAAATGTTTTAGAGAGGAAATGCTGTAATTTTAAGCACAGCTGATTTCCTTTTTCCTTTTTCTGGGGGGGAGGGGGTCTTAAAAAAAAGTATAGCCCAGGGCCTCAGATGGTGTGAAAGTGCCCTTGACAACCAGTGTCTTACCAATCCTATCCAGTCTGTCAATGGCGACTGTCTCAAAGGCCCTCCTCATCATGGGATACTCCTCCAAAACCTCGTTGAAGTTGTCCACAGAGAGAGAGTACAGACGACAGTAGGTATCCGCTCGCACGCTGGCCGTCCGTCTGCCGCGGGTCAGCAGACAGATCTCTGAAACGTGAAAAAGAGAGACCAGATAAGAGCCAGTCAGATCAAAAACTGGCTGGCTGACAAGACTCTAGTCCAAGGCTGTCAAAGTCATTTTAGTTCAGAGGCCACATGCAGATCAAGTGGAAAAACTGTGGAAAATGTACAATTACATTCTCAAAGTGTTTAATGTCCTTCAAAATATGAATAACATGAATAAGCTGAAATGTCTTCAGTAAAATAAGTGCAATATTATGCCTCAGCTTATCATTTATGCATATGCATTACAATTTACAGACCACAGTAGATCTACAACGACAGCGAACATGTAATAGCCGGCAAAATCGTGGTACAATTACACTGAATAAAGTTGCATAAACTGTAAATGCCATGCTTGGCTCTGAATTCTTCATTAATTCAATTCCACAGGTCCGTCTTCAACCCTATTTCTAAGTAGTGACACCAGAAAGGTTATTTTGAGCACTGGCTCTTAAATACAAATTGCTCCAGCTTCATTGGGGTTGTTGGCTGTGTTGCTCGGTCCCATTCAGCGACTTGTGTTTGTTAATACAACCAACAACTGAACATTTTAGGTAATTAGCTCAAACTTTGGACATATTTTCAGCTGCTGCTGATGAACATTTGTGTCATAGTTAGAGAAATGGTCATCTGAAGTCAGGACCTTTTATGTGCAAATATTATGTAACTAGTTTTAAAGCATAACAACGTAAGAGGGAATTGTCGTAGAAATCCACTTGATTTTTGACAGGATGAATATAAAAATAGCTTTGCAGCACCTGGTGGGTTCAAATTCAAACTTTTACAACTGTTAGGGTGTAAATACACAAATAAATTAACCAAATACTAAGACAAGTGGGTTTAAAATATGATGCCTTTAAAGACACTTCAGGTTCTTCATATTTCTTTAGGTTATTCAGAAGGATAGTTTGTGAATGTAACATTTTCATGCAATTGTACTTTTATTCACTAAAACAGAAAATATGCAGTTGTCATTACTTATAGTATAATATATTTAAGGTTCTTATGATGTCACTGGCAGGTTCTAGATCCTCTGATCCAATTCATTCCTTTACTTTTTTCACTGGTATTCTCAGTTGAATAACTTCTCTGCTGGCATTTCTATTTCTGCATATCAAATCTGACACGATGGTAATGTGGCTCTATTGTTAATCTGTTGCTAGGTAACCTACTTCAGTGATGTATATGATGAATATGGGTATAATAACCTGATTGGCTATTAGGAGGCCATTGTATTCTAAAATTACTAGTGTCTATCAAAATATTAGTCGTAACACCTAACTGTTTACATTAGTCTCATCCTTGACCATAAATACATACATATGCCAAAACTGCAGCAGCCACATTTTCTGGATTTTGTGCGAGTTCAATTCCCTTTAATAATATAGGCTTTAACTTGTGATCAAATTAGGTTGTATGTGACCCCTGAGGTAAAATTATTTTGATATCCTCAACTGTTTATATCTTCAGTGTAAATTTTGCATTTCACAGATTCATCCCATAGGCTGGATTGGACCTGTTAGGGGGCCAGTTTTGGCCCACAGGCCATATGTTTGGCATCTGTGATCTAGTGCGTGAGACAAGAGACAGAAAAAACCCTTTATCTTACAAATACAGAATCATTCTGACATGTGTCGACTTAGCTTTAGTGTCTTACATTTCATAATCTTGGGAAATGCATCAGTAACATTAGTAGTGTTTTATCATTTTAACTCTACTTACTTTGCAAATTATGACATATGTAGAAAAATGTGTGATCACAAAGAAGCTGGTTAATGTATTAAAGGGGTGTTTGTAGTACCTGTGACCCACTGACAGTACCAGTGTCCTGCAGCATTGGCAGTATTGACAGCTGGCTGGAGGAAGTTCACTCTATATTTGGAAATGTGCCGCTGAGCTTCATTACATTCAGTTGTGTGCCCCCTCCTCCCTTTCCCAACCACTAGTACTTCATCTTCTCTGTCATTCTTCTTCTAAGGGGCTGGGGCTGACTGTTGTCTTGACAACCATATATGCCTGCTCCCTGCCTGAAAGGTCGACATCTTCTGACTTATATATAAATAACAAAATGTGATGAGGAGGTTTAAATAAAACATGTCTTGGTGAAAAAGTCTTTATGTTTTAAAGTGGTGTAACCTCCACAGCTGAGTGGATGCTGCTTAAAGCAAGAAAAGAAACACTTAAATGATAAAAGGTTTCTGACACTAGAAAGAACAGGAGCCGTTGGTAGCACATGTTCTTTCTTAGTTCTCATTATAGATAAAGATAATTTGTTCACAATGAATTCACACACATACACATTTATATGACTTCGTATATGGTAGCCTTTTTCTATTATTTAATGGAGACCTTGCACTGTAAAAAATTGGCTGTAGAATTAACAGCAAATTGCAACATAAACTGTAAGTGAAAATACAATGCAAAGTTGTTTAGTTGAGAAGATTTTTGTGCTAACAATTAAATCAAATGTAGTTGTAGTTTTTACAGTTCCAACAAAATCAATGTTTTATGTTGAAGTTACATATTTCTATTGTTTTGAGAAAATAAAACTGTTAATTGAAAAACAATGTGGTGCAGTTTAAATTGCAAGATCGTGTTAAAATAACAGCTTACTTGCTTTTCAAAAAATTAATAAAGAAATAAACATTTAACTATCTAAAATTGTAAATGTGTAAAATAGTGGGCGGCTGTGGTTCAGTTGATAGAGCAGTTCATTCAATGACCAAAGGGTTGGCAGGTCAAATACTGGCACTGACTGGTCACATGTCTAAGTGTCTTTGCAAAACTCAGAAAACACTGCACTGAAATTGTTCCCAGTTTAATTCTGGTGGATTTAGGAAACACTACGGGCACCTGCAGGTCTGTGTAGAGTACAGTCAGTGTTAAATCTACATGTTTAAAATATTAAAAGTACATTTTTAAATGTTAAATCTAAATCCAGAAAAGGGAAAAAAGGCAGAGTCATTAGGAGATTTAAAAAAAAAAAAATCAATTTAATGAAACAATGTAAAAGCTAAAAACACATCGGCCTACGAGTTGCGGCCAAGGACCTTCATCAGGGCACATACAGAAACTAACCATAGGTGAAAGGTTAAATAGGCACCTAAGGCTGTCAAAGGGGGTGGAATCATTAATTATACTAGTGGAGCAGACAATTAATTAATAAAAAAAAAACAACCTACATATTAAAATAAACATACACACTAAAAATACATTTAAATATTTATAAAATACTATTAAAACATTTTTACTATTTAAAAAATATACATACACACACACACATATATATATATAAAATATTTTCCAAAAATGTTACATTTTAGAATAATTTATTCCTCTAAAAATACTTAAAAAAGGAAAAAAATGTTTTTAAAAAACATCAGAAACACACATGAGTACATACATAATAAAAAAATATATATACACATCATAAATAGGGGGAAAAATCACAGTCTTCACTAAGGCCTGGATAGGAGGTTGCCCTCAGCTTGCAGGGCAAACGAATTTACTGTGTAACTTTTCCCCGTAAAAACATCCTCAAAGGTCGAACATCTGACAACATTGTCACAATGCTTACAATTCCCACATCTATGGTTACCTTCAAGTTTCTGTCGACAAAGTTTTTCCTTATTTATATTCAGGTGACTGTGCACTAGTTTGTCTCGCAATGTTGGTGCACGTCTGTAACAGAAAGAGGGAGGATCAGAGAACACTGCTTTCAATCTTTCACTTTGAAGGATGGCCCAATCGCTCTTCAGTATTTTTACTGTATCTGGTGGAAAAAAGACTCCATGTTTGTTCTTTGGTTTCTGCCTCTTCACCAGTAGGTCATTCCTATTTCATAGATCAGCCCTCCTTTGAGCTTGTTGAATCAGTTCTGTCTTGTACCCCCTATGGTGGGTAAACTATGGTTAGTTTCTGTGTATGCCCTGATGAAGGCTCTTGGCTGCAACCCGTAGGCTGATGTGTTTTTAGCTTTTACATTGTTTCATTAAATACATTGTTGATATATATTTTTGAAAATCTCAGAGTGCCTCTGCCTTTTTTTTTTTCCTTTTCTGGACTTTGACCTCACCCGGTACAGATGAGCACCTGAGTAACTATTGTTTGCACAGTCTCCTGAGCGCTCATAGCTGCCTTTTTTGCCTTCTCATTGTTAAATCTAAATGTTTGAAATGTTAATTACCTCTGCCAAGGAGGTTATGTTTTTGCCGACGTTTATCTGTTTGTCTGTGTTCAAGATAACTCGAAAACTTATGGATGGATTTTGATGAAATTTTCAGGATATGTTGGAAATGTGAACAGGAAGAACTGATTTAATTTTGGGGGTGATCAGGGTGGGTGGGGGGGTGCTTTTCTAGTTCAACATGTTATTCTGTAAATATGTTTATGGTTTGATGTGTTTTTCACAGGATTCTCCTGGGAACCACAGCTGCCAATTTATTTTCTGTAAAAATAACAGCCCTTTTTTTTTTTTTTTTTTTTTTTTACAGTTTAGGTAAATGTTTTCTGCTGATCTGATAAAGGATTTATATTTCCTCTGTGGATTAATGATTTATAACACAACGATGCTCTCTGTCAAAGTCAACATGCAGATGTTACATACTTTACTACTGTACTTTAATACTAAACAACAATATCAGTGTTCTGATGGATAAACACTTTGCTCATTCTGGACATAGTATCAACAAATTCTTAAACCCCCCCCCCCCCCCCCCCCACCCCCCCCCCACACACACACACACACACACACACACACACACACACAAGGTGCATCTGTGATTTGAGGGACAATTGTCTTGATGTGATATTGTGTTTTTTTTTGGTTGTAATATTAGTGTATTTCCAAATTTGAGATCAGTATTTATGTTTTTGTTCAGGACTCTGCATAAGATTCAAACATTGCCCCAGATATGCCCCCTTTATGAACTGTCACTTGAGATCTTCTTGGTTATGCATATCACAATCATTTCCATATTTCCATTTCCATCGTTACTGTGCAGTCGGAAGGGATAATAATACAAATGAAACCACTGGAGCTGCATTAAAAAGCTGTTCAAAGCAGTGAAGGGTTACCATTTGTGCCTCATACATAAGACAAGTGATATTCTTAAGTTTTTTGAAAAATAGAAGAAATGTCTGATGGGTAAATGAATGTTGAGCATTGGTTTGTATAATGGTAACATGACTTGGTATATAATTAGTGCTTTAACCTTTTCTCTTGTATGGACGGCAGTGTTTCCTGGTCCCATGTGCAGAATACACAGCAAGAGGAAAGAGTCGACATGTTTCCTCTCCAGATTTACCGTCTGATCTCTCAACAAAGAAGATCGGCCTCCTGTAAAGCTTCTTCTTTTATTCTATACATAGGTTTATAATCTATAGGTCAGACTAAAAATAACTGTTGAGATGGATGTTATAGTACAATCACAACCACAGTTAAGATTAAGTTACTAAATGAATATGCAGCTGAACTAAACTCAGTTACTCTTATTTTAAAGAAACTACATCAAAGATTATACAGGTATTTACTGAGCAAATTCTAGATATTGGGACGGCTGCGGGTGTGTTGTTTACAGATACATTCAAAGCACAGCTGCAAACACAGTTTTGTTTACAGTGGTAGCAAACACACCTCTGCCTCAAATGTACAGTATTAATAGCATAGTAATGATACACTTTCACACTTTTTCATGCAAATACAGCAATAGAGTACATAAAAACAACATCTCAGTTATGCCATTGTGAAATGGGGAAAAAAAAGATCTTTGAAAGACAGATGATGAAACCTCTACTGTAAGATACATTATTATGTTTAACTGCAAATGTATGGATAGACTTAATATTTAGATTGAATATTTTCTAGAATAACTTCATTTTTGAATATAGAATAATGTTTTGTTTGCATATTTAGTAATTAAGAGTTTGTTTTGTAATGTAGAGTGCTATTGTTATATTGTGATGCAATTTGATTGATGGACCAGCTGATAAATAAAGTGTGAGGAGGACGCCTGCATAGTTGAACAGAAGCCTCAAGCTATAGGAGCATCACAGTCTTTTGACCGTCACGACACGTCTCATTACACCAAGTTACATAGAAGTTAAGAATTATTTTATTTTATTATTATTATTATTTAAGTTCAGTAAAGGTAGACATAAAACCAAAGCTTTGGATTCAAGACTTTTATTTACGTTATGTGTTGTGTCTGAAAGAACTTTGAGGTTCGAGGATAGTGAGTCAATACCTGCACTCACATCTACTATCAAACCTCATGTCTCACACTAACATCAACAACCAAATCCTCTAAACAGGAAATTAGTTTTGGCATTGGCTTGTTCAGAGATGTTACCCAGAGGTGGTAAAAGTACTCACATTCTGTACTTAAGTAGAAGTACACCTACTTGTGTGAAAAAAATAATCTAGTGAAAGTAGAAGTACTGATTCAACTCATTTACTAAAGTAAAATTAAAAAGGAAAACTTCTGAATTGGTAAAAAGGTACAAAAGTACAAAGGTAAAAAGTAAAATTGCATTTTTGGCCATGAATGAAACAATAGTTATTTAACCAGACAATATCAGAAAATATTCCATTTTCTAATTCTAGTGTGAATTGACCTGACTACAGTTCTGCACCAGGTCTGGTACCTGACAGGTAATCCACAAAAATAGTGCCAATGTCCCTGTGCTGTTAAATGCTACGCAGGAGGTTGTTGGTGGAAACTAATATTGGGTCAATTGCTTTCTTTGACCTTGATTGAAACTGAACTCAGTGAATCAATGGGAAATGGAATCTGTTGAGAACTGAGGGAAGAGTAGTGATTTTAGTGAGCACCTGGAAAAATAAACAAAGTTGTAAACAAATTGTTTACAAAGTCAATTTTTGACAAACAACGTGATAGGTTTTGTGCCCAGTGCTTAGATCTATCTAATGGATCAATCAGAATTAAAATCCGTTAAGAAATGAGGGAGGAGAAGCGATTTTAGCTAATTGTGGACGATGATGACGACAGATTCCGACGGACGCAGCGTGACGGCAATAGCTCATCCCCGGATGAGCTAAAAAAAAAACATATGTGGATGAGTAAAGTAAGAAAAAGTTACATGAATATTTTCACAGATAAAATTAAACAAAATGTGTGGGCAAGGACGTGAAAAAATAAAATAAGTTTTAAAGTGTATAAAAGTGGACCAGTGTAGGACTCTGGTTCTGATGTGTTCCTTCTCTCACACACTCATTTTCCATCTGTAGTGACTTATTTTTTGTACTGTCACATCTGTTTAGTTTGAAAAAGTAATGAGTCTAATCTGAGAATGTAAGGAATATAAAGTACAGATATTTATGTTAAAATGTAGGGAGTAAAAGTAAAAAGTTTCTTGAAAAATAAATACTGGAGTACAAATACCTAAAAAAAATACTTAAGTACACTGACAAAGTACTTATATTTAGTCACTTCCCACCTCTGATGTTACCACAAATACACACCCCAGTAGTGGTTAAACCATGGTGAACTGAACACCAGTCCAAACCCTAGCTTTTTCTGATGAACAAAGGTCTCTGATTTCTCTCCTAGTGGCAGTGCTGCCAATGAACAATGTATGCTTAACATTACAAATGACCCTGTCATCACCATTCTGCTGTGCTAATTAGTTGTTATTAATTGGATGCGTGGCCATGAGCTGTGTGCTCCCTGTATCTTTGCCACTCAAACGGAGCCCCAGGGCTGTAGCACATCACCACCACTGATCTGCTGCCGAGGCTGCAGGGTCTTTAAAATGCAGCTCAAACAGTCGAGCCGCAAGCCTCCGTCCGCCTCTGAGAGGTTTGTTTTGTTTTGTTTTGTTTTTTTTCCGCCTCTGAGTGTGTTTGTGCACATCTATGTGGGCTTATGGGTGGTGATGGTCACAGAGCTACATACGGTATGTTTCTCAACTGCCACAGACGGACAATAATGGCCCATAAAAATGGAACAGAAGTAGCTGTAAGGCAAGACTGGGCAAGAAGTCCAGGTAAACTGTCAGGGTGTTTTATTTTCTTTTTAGTTCCTTCATCCAGTGATTTGAAAAGCAAACACTGTGATATTATGGAGATGGATTTTACAAATTAACATGTGAATAATCTCAATAATATGACATAATTAGAGCTGTCAAATGTTTGAAATTCTTTGTCAGGTTAATCAAAGGGTTGCTGTGGATTCATTTTGATACATCACAATTAACCTTCTGCTTGTTTTAGGGTCAGCACTGACCCATGTTAAAGGGCAACATGCAGGTTAGACACTACCATGAAATGATAAAATATTAGGATGTCGAAAAAGAAACTGCAATTCAACATCGCAATAAACACTTTAACCAAAAATGTGAAGAAATAGCGGCCCTGTCCAAAAACAGGGAGTGGCTAGAAGTTACATGGCAGGAGGGAGTTCTGCAAGATCAAGCTAACTACAGTGTATACTGACAACATGGAGGAGACAAGAGCAGATAGTATTTACGATGGACCAATAGAGAGAGGGATATACACAGGAATGATGGGCAAAGGAGGGAGCTTAATAATCGTTGGCAAATTGGTCAAAATATCTGGTGTATGCAGTAGTAGCATAGCGGCTAATGCGATGAGTTTACATTGGGCATTTTTACTTTGTTAGTGTAATAAATATACTGTCATGGTTAATACTTTCAGGGGCTTTTTCAGTCAATACCTATGTAGCTGTTCTTTTTAGGAAAAACATTTTGTCTCACTAAACACAAAATGTATCATTGTTTGCCGTGACGCCCATACAGTT
Organism: Siphamia tubifer; assembly: GCA_020466265.1. Lineage (NCBI taxonomy): Eukaryota > Metazoa > Chordata > Actinopteri > Kurtiformes > Apogonidae > Siphamia > Siphamia tubifer. Next base: position 35,695,125 of record CM035786.1, read on the forward strand.
ATTGCAGCACTTAGCCAGTTGCTAATGCTACTTCCAGACAATGACTTTGCAGTTTCTAGCCGTCAGATTTACACAATGAAACATGTCTTCTAATGTCTTCATATGCTCAATAGCTTAACAGTCTATATTGTTCATACTATGCTGTAACAACCCTCATTACTTTACAGATACTTTGAACACAGTTAGCTGCTCTGTTACTATGGTGATAGGCTGTCGCAGCAGCCATGACAGCAAAAACAAATCATGGTAAATGTCTTACCAATGGTGGATGGTGACACTCCGGAGTATAATTAAATCCACTAATGAACCAGTGAATGGGGACAGATGCAGCTGTGAAGTCCACTGTCTTCATCTGCACAAAACTCACCCTAGCCCAAAAGTTCTTACTTTTCTGACTAGAAAAATGATGAACACGATGTCCTGACAGGCTGGAGTCACACAACCAACACAAATACAATAATTCACCATCTTGACTCTTAAAATGCTCTCACTATGTCTCACTTGTAATTACTTCAACTTCTACTCATATACCCACAACGTAGAATTCAACTCATCCACCATTATATGTTTACCTGCTGTTACATCACATCACACATCCCCTGCGGGAAAGGAATAATTCAATTTCCTGTAAAATCAGCACCTTTTAATCTAATTTCATGAAGATGGGGTTAATGGATCAACGTATTTTTTTACACATGTGTTATAAAATTAATTTCTAAATAACAACACGTCTCAATCTAAAAAAACTCCTTTCACATTACACTTTAAGTTTTAAATGCATTAATGAACCACACACATGTTTTACTTCAAGGTTGTTGTTTTTTTTTACTTTGTCAGGAATGTCTATTTCAACAAAATAATTCAAAAAATGTTGTTTTCACTAACTTATAATATATTCTGGTTGAAATTATAACATTTGTGTTGTTATGATCAGTTTGGACCCAGTTATTAAAATAAGATCAGAGCCAAAACTGAAACCCTAAGTGGTCTGTCAGCCCAACACACTGACAGACAGATCCTGTAACAGTCATGTGAGCTTTTGGGATCCTTTATTGGCCTTGTTATCCAGTATGAACCTGCACAAAAACTAAATACACAGACAGATATGTCCACACATGTGAAGTCAGTTCAGTGTAAAGGTGGTGACTTGCAGAGTGCACATCCAGGGGTATACTGACAGACCCAGAGACCCACATTCAAAATATTAAAATCAGTATTTTCATGGATAAGAAAACCAAACAAGGAAACCAAGAGATGAGAAACAGATGGGATGGTACATAATTGTTTTCAGGGTATTTTACAGCTGATTTAAGACATGGGTCAAAACTGAAAGATAAAAACAGAAAGCTAACACAAGAGGAAGGTTAAATATATAATTTTTTCATCTGTATTTCATCTGTGCTTTTTATTTTACATGAGCAAACAGATACAAGAAGGACGGGAAGATATTTGCACTGAATGACGTATTTATCTAAGCTGGGCAACGCATTAGCTTTAGTGCTAGCAGAATCCACAATTAACACATGCTTCATATAAATGTGATATTTTAATCTCTAAGTGCTTTAGCGAATAGAAAACTCCTCCCTGCAGAGTGTGTAGAATAGTTTCTGAGGGTCGACTGTTCCACCTTTTTTTTGTCCACATATTTCCATCCAGAGGCCAACATGTGTTTTGTGTCTTGCATCATCATGTGCTGGTTCTGCTGCCTGTCACTATCAGATCAACTGACATTAGCGCATGCAAACTGTCCAAAATGCATTAGAAGACATGTTCAGAGTCATTCTGCTACAGATGGGTTCATAGTGTTAAATGGTTTTTAGCAGATTAATCATGATGATAGATTAATCTGTGTTGTCCTTAATTTTGACACCCCTAAATAGAATAGAATAGAATAGAATAGAATAGAATAGAATAGAATTGATGAAGACAGTGACCTACCTCCAAAGTAGGAGCCATCCATCAGCTTCATACCCATGTTTCCTTTGGTTAGGACAGTGACCACCCCGTGCTGGATGAAGTACATCTTCTTTCCGATAGTTCCCTCTCTGATGATGTAATCTGCAGGCTGGAAGACTTCGAATCTCAGTTTGGTCAACATGGCTGTCACAAAATTTGGGTCAGCGTTGGCGAACAGAGGCATGGACGCCACCAGCTTACGGCAGTTAAAATTGACGATTTCCTAAACAGTGACAGAAAAGACATGACATGTTTTCCCACCCTTGCTGCATCTGTTATACCAGCAGTGTTAACTGACTTTTGTTTTTGCAGAATATATTGAAGTTGTCTATTTTCTTTATTTTTCTGTTTTTGTGCTCCATCATGTGGCATATTATCAGCAGTCATAGAAAAAAGGGTCTTGTTTTCTTTTAACTTTAGTAAATGGTATCCTCTGGCAGAGGGGAAAACATTTCAATGAGATCTTTGCACAGAAATCACCTAAAAATATGAAAAAAAAACATGACTAAAGTGTCTTAATACTAGGAGATTATCAAATATTATTCTATGGCCTTCTAGAACGTTGCGAATGTGAATGGACGTTCCCAGCCTTCTGCTGGCGGATTTTTAAAAAATTATTCTACGGCCCTCTAGAACGTCCCGTTCACTTTGAATGACGTCAGCGGGCGGATTTTTTCCGATAACCGCCCCTGTGCCATTAACGCCCGCTGTCCATGGCAACAGTTTTGTCACTTCAGATTCACTGTACCATATCACTCCGCAGGTAGTTCGGCCACTTTTAAAGTAAATATTAGCTTCGTTGTAACTGCTAGCTTATCCAATGTTAACCTATCCTGATGTTATCCTTACCGTAGTCAGGAAATCCGGGGACATTGCCGTCCTCCAGGGCCGAAGTAAGTATTTTACCCCTCGGTTAACTCCTCTATGCTGGTTTTTAGAAAACAAGGAGCGGTTTCAGTGAGCTTCGTTTTCAGCATTTATTTGCAGGAACGGGACAACACCTGCTCCAGTCGCGGACCTGACTGTGTACATCCGTCTTTCTCTTTTCTCCACCCAAACCCCCCCCCCTCTTCTGTCTGCCCTGCCTATTTCACAACACTAGTCTGTTAGAGTAGAGACAGTAATAAACTGTAATAACCCGTAGAATAAGCGGGATAATACATGGGACACGAGTTACTATCGAAAAATATTCGCCCTGTCGGGGAATATTTTTCTGATAGTAACTCGTGTTCCATGTATTATCCCTTGCATAACTGCCCGCTGTGCCGTTAACGCCCGCTGCCAATGGCAACGAGTTTTGTCACTTCAGATTCACGGTACCATATCACTCCGCAGGTAGTTCGGCCAGTTTGAAAATGAATATTCACTACGTTGTAACGGCTATTTTATGCAATCTGTTAGTGTAGTAGCAGTAATAAGTTGTAATAACCCGTAGAATAAATGGGATAATGTATTGCCCACACGGGACAATCGAAAAATATTCCCCTTCTCGGTGGAACCATACCTTCTGTTCGGCCACGTTGGGAAATATTTTTCTGATATTCTGAACACGTGTATACATTATACATTATCCCTTGCTAACTACCAAGCAAATACAGAAGCTACAGGGAAAAGTAGTCTGAAACCCACTTAGTTTAGAGGCACAGACTAGAAGTGACACATCTTAACAACTAGTTTACATCTTTAAAAGGAAGAGACCACAACCGAGTGTAATAATGAATGTAATCCAGCCCACTTAGTTGGGGGGATGGAGGGTGTGTGTGTTTGTTTTTTGGTGAATGAGCACATTATAGAGTATGCTTGACTGATCATACCTCACGCAGGGGCTCATTAAGCTCCTCCAGGATGCTTTCCTCGTCAAACATCTTTCCCTGGTATCTGTGTTCGTAGTAGTCATGGATTTTCTGTCGGAAGTCAGCCGGTAGTTTGTGGAACGACATGTACTGCTCCACTTGTTTGTACTAGGAGAGAGAGAGAGAGAGAGAGAGAGAGAGAGAGAGAGAGAGAGAGAGAGAGAGAGAGAGAGAGAGAGAGAGAGAGAGATGATGGACAGAGGGACAGACAAGAGGAAACAGGACTCAACTCTAATTTACTAAGTATGACAGGATTGAACAGCTTGTCATATTTTATGTCCTAAATGTATTACCTGCAGCCGTTTTGCAGTTTTATGGTTTCTTCTGACAAACAGAGATAAACATTAAACATTAAACATGCAGTATCACGGCCACCTTGAAATACACAAGATAGTGCAGCTCTGCAACGTATTTCTCATTTTAACTCAAAATGACTTCTTCTGCTTCTTTTCACTGGCACTTTATCAGCTGTACCGTTCATGTTTACAGTTATTAGGACAAACACATTAAGACGCTTTGACCCATTTATACCTTGTAGCTATGGGAGAAAAGTGTGATGAAGCTGTTAAGGAAACATGACAGCTCTGTAAAGTAAAGCCCATGAGGATTTATCATGCTCGACTATGTTTAGAGAAGAAAGATGCTGCTATTACATGTCTTAACCACGGTCTGTCAATCTCACTGCTTGTCTTGATGTGCTAAATGTTTTTCTATATCTATTTTGAGGGAAAAAATTATGTCAGTGTTACTTTTTTTATGAGGGAACATATGGAACAACTGCCAAGAATGTTCAGTAAAAAAACATTGTCAAAATAACCTTCACCCCCTTGAGATCATATTGTTACAGTATGTTATGAAGACAATAAAAGGAAGATAATATATATATTAGGGATGAACACTTTAATCAGGTTTTGAAGTCAAATAATTAAGCCACTGTCACTGTTAACATGTCATTAACAACATTTAACATATAAAATATGTTTTTGTTGTTGCAGTGGAAATCTCGTCAGTCTGTTTTGGTCTTTTTTTTCTTCTTCATAAAACAATTCTATTGGTAAGTTTTCACATTGGCCTGGTTTTAAAAAGATGTAACCACTGAAATATATTGACAACAATTTGTGACCAGTCTTAACTTCATGCATTTAGAACATACATCATTTTGCAGTTTCCTGAAAAATAATAATTTTGAAGTTGATGATGCACAATAGCATAATAATTATAATAATTTGGTGAATTACAAACCAAGAGTATGTGAAGTGCAAGTATATGCCTTCATTATTTTAAAAGAGATCAACTGTAATAACCCACAAGAGGGGAAAATAAGCTAAATAGTAATTCAATCAAGTACTATAATTAGTGCAGTCAAATGACTAAAATATATAATCAGATTAATCACAGGGTTCCAGTGGGTGGATTTTGATAAATCACAATGAAATACCATTCCTTTGAGTAAAAAAAAAAAATCTAATCTAATAAAAAATAATAATTCTCCGCTTTTTTTTTGGGTTTGATTTCCATGAGTGAACAGACTCAAGAAAGAAAGGAATATATATGCACTTAATATTTCGATTGCAATCTAGGGTACCCATTAGCCAAAGTGTTAGCACAATCCCTGACTAACTTTGCATTTATGTAGTATTTGAAGTGTTTTGGTAATGAGAAAACTCTGTTCTTCAGGATGTGTATAATACTTTTTTGCCGGTCAACTGTTCAATCTGTTTTTTTTTTTTTACTTAAATATTGTACTGTTAAGAGTTTTTTTTTTATCTGTGCATTTGCATAAGTACAACACTAATTACTTAGTCAAACTGCTTGAAATGTTTTGGCAGAGGCGTTCAGTCATTCTATACTGCAGATGGGTTAAATCTGTTAAAATTTTAAATCAGATTAATCAAGATGATGGATTAATTTGTGTTAATGCATTAATTTTTAAAGATCTAAATAAAATGAAAGTAACAGTCATCAGACTAAGGTGTTGTTCAATCAGATAGTACTGTGAATGAAGGATCTTCATATGCTTTTTATACGATCTTCATCACTTTAAACTCTTATGTGGCAAGTGACTATTTCTGAAGTAATAGTACTATGTAAACTGATGTTCAAAAGGATCATGTCTATGTGGACAGGTCTCCTGACCAGCACTGATGTTGTGCTAATGTTCTAATTTTCTAAAATACATGTTCCTTTCTTCTGACAAGTGTTTTTATTCTTACATTGTATTTTTTATATATAATTCTTGAAATGTATGTATTTATTTAGCCTGTTATGGATAAGGAACCAAATATGATAATTTTATTGACCTAAATTTTCTACATGACAATAAAACATTTAGAAAAAATTCACAAAAATAATAAAAGTCTTAAGTCTTTCAATAACACACTAAGGCTGATACTTTGAATTTCAGAGTATTTCTGTAGGTGCCCTATAAAGGGTTAAACACTTTGTCAGACTTTACTCAACAGCTGCTGTATTGGAGCAGATTTTGTACCAAATATAACTCTTTAGATCCTGAGCCTATTTTGGTCATTTTATAATACTTCTGATTTTATATGTACCACATAAAAAATGTTGAACAAACCCATGCTTGGTCTCTTTTTTTCCAAGCACAATTTCATCTATATGAAGAAATAGTTATTATTTCACTATAACCTACTACAATAATATATTGGGCAAAAAAATAGAAGAGTAGTAAAGTAACATCAGCTGATTTTGACTTTTGTAATATATATATATATATATATATATATATAAATGCTGTCCTATCCTACTGTCCTATCCCAAAAGTGCATAACATCTTCACTAAAATCAAATCAAAACAATCATATCTCAGCTTTTCTGTACTCTGTTGGTACTAGTGATGTGCGGATCAATCCTAAAATATCCATACCTCCAATACTGGATCTTTCCATTTTCAGTTCAAAATATCGATGCTTTCGATACTCAAGTCATTTAAGGTAAGGTATATACTTAACAGGAAGACGGTGAAAAGTAACTAAACTATTGACATGTTGTTTAACCCGTCTATTTTGCTGAAAATTAATTACATTGATTATGTTGTGGGTCATTTTGAGTTTTGGTTGACTCAACTAGATTTTTTTATGTGTGACCATAAAAAGTCAAAATCATGAGATGAAAAGCGTTCATGGCAAAAAAAAAAAAAAGAAATTCAGTTTTACTTTTTACTTTTTTACTTTTACTTAAGTAAAGGAGTTGAATCAGTATTTCTACTTTTTCCAGAGTATTTTTTTTTCACACAAGTACCTGTGCTTCTACAGAATGGGAGTACTTTGACCACCTCTGGTTAAATATAAGATGAAGAACACCCCGTAAGTAGATTTCAAAGCCAAATTACTTAAATATACTATAATAATGTTGATAAATGCTGTTATTCCGAATAAGTGTAAGTTTATCAAAGCTATAGTTGAGAGAAAAAGAAAAAAGAGAAGAAGGCGCGAGTAAATTATTAAGTGGAACCAGTGGGCATTTGTGTAGTCGGGTTACTATTCTGAGACAGAAGGATGTTCGGTATTTATGTTGGAACTGATAAATATGTAACTACGTAGCTTGAAAAATGAAAATGTAAAGGAGTCACAGCACATCATGTTTGTTCAGTCAAGGGTCAAAGTGAACCCGAGTGATTCACACTATCACATATTGGCCACTGCTACAGTATGTTTATCTGCTGTACATCAAACACAGCCCGAATGTCCACTTCTACCCACTCATTATGACAGCCCATAACACATTTCATGCCTGGATTCCCAATGAAAATAGAAGCAGCTGGATCTACTTTTCACATTCTCCTATGAGATGAAATTGCCTGATATAATATCAACTGTGAACAAAATATGCTATTATTCCTACTATTCCCATTGTGCACATATGGCTTTGGGGTTTTGTTTCATTTATACCAAGAAAATAGGACATTCTATGTGTTTTCACGCACCAACTCCTTCTTGTAAACAATAAAAAAATGTACCCTTAACCCATAAAGACCCAAACAGCCACCACTGACCTAAACTATTGACGAACATAAACTGTTTAATACCTGTTCATGCACTAATTCTATAAATACATGGAACAAATTAGTGTAAAATACAGTTTGTTATCTTTTCATGATCATTAGATATGACCCATGTGGACATTCAGAGGCTCTGTAGTTTCCACAGTGGCTGAGTGGGCCTTTCTGTGTGGAGTTTGCATGTTTTTCTCCTCGTGTCTGGATGTGTTTCCTCCAGGTGCTCTGGTTTCCCCCATCACCCAAAAACATGTTTATTAGGGTCAAATCCTCCAGCCAGGTGATTCTGACCATTAGTCAGTCCCTCCAGGATTTCACAGGCCTTTTTTGAGATTGTTTCATCCTAAAATGTCTGATGTTGCGTGGGATTTTCTGAAAAATTGCAATGAAAGCTGCAGAGGTTTTTCGGCTTTTGTTGTGGGAGGAAGTGAAAGTTGTGATAAATAGTTGCGATTTTCCATTTTTTGTAATCAAAATTAAGTAATATTTCAAATATTTAGTTGCTGGAAAATGTATTCAAAGTCATTGTGATATGGTCCTCAAAACTACCTTTTATCAAGATGGAAAATAAATGATTATGAGGATTACAAAAATGCAACTAAATTGTTTTTTGGTTCAAAGGTTAAAGTGCATATGACCTCACAACACTATGTGAAGTTATAAAACATAATATAAATGTCTCAGCCAGTCAAAAAAAAACAAAGAAACATTATTACTAGTACTGTGTACTGTGTAGTAGAGGCAGTTTCTCTTACAAAAATAGAACAAAGACACTGAGATATTAAGACAACCTTTCAAATATGACAAATAAAATATTACCCGGATGACAAAAATACAGCAAAAAAAGTGCCCTTCCAAATGCACCTGTTGGAACCAGTGCATTTTAGTCATCAAATGTGAACTGCTGGCTGCGCACATGTTGCTTCGTACTGTAAGGTAAACAGGAAAAGGCGATAGGAGCAGCTCAAGATATTGCGAATGATTGGTCAGATTTTGCGGGAAAGTTGCAGTGATTGGTTAAAATTGCAACATTGTGCTGAATTCCCAGGGATTGGCTGAATTTGAATTGAAATTACAAATCACAACATGGCAAAATCCTAGAGGGTCTGATTAGCCTGGTTCTACAGCTGGAGATGGGTCCCTGGGCGCCAAACATGGCTGCCCTGGTACCCATCCTGGTGCCCCTATGGCATCAAGGATGGGTTAAAAGCAGAGGACAAATTTCATTGTACAGTGTATAATGACAAATAAAGTACTTTACATTTACCATGGAAACACTGTCATCTTTTACAATATTAATTCATCAGTAAAACCCATGGAATTTGATCAATGACAGTGAATGGAGGCACTTGGTTTGTATTCGGTTAATGAGAGATTTTGCTGAAAAGGGCACCTTTTCTTCAGTTTTTTTTTTCTATTTTAATAAACTAAACTAATCTTTGAATGCACTCTGAGCTTTTATGAACACCTACATTATCAGACAATTCAATACAGGGGGGAAAAAGTTTTTTTCACTGGAAAACATGTAAGTCTCAGAGGATAATATTATAATAAATGGTAATACATCACTTAAGAAAGGTTACATAGAAGGAAACGTTCATTTGGGAACTGCACTATAAATCACACTGGTATCTTCACGGTTAAACTGCAACATCAAAGCACAGAGGTAAAAAAAACTGGGAAAGAGTCATATGGCTTTTTATTCTTTTTTTTTAGTAAATAAAGGGCCAACAGTATCAAATGCAAACACATGGCTTTTTACTTTCTTTCAAAGACTGCCACACAAAAGAAACTACAATTACCACCATTCCAACTTCAGTCATATTTTCATCTTTTCTTTATAAGTGATCATCAAAAGTATAAGAGCAGAACTAAAGTGAATAAATACATTTTACTGAAGCTTTCGAATCAAAGTGGAACGTTGCTTTACCTCAGTGATCAATAGTGACGGAAGCATAGAATAAAACCACGTGGTGTTGATGTTGGAGTTGGGTGAAAATGTTATGTAATGTCTCCCATTTCCATTTTCTTTCTCCTTTGTGTGTTTGTGTGTGTATGTGTGTGTGTGTGTGTGTGTGTGTGTGTGTGTGTGTGTGTGTGTGTGAGGTAGTGAGTCATTCCTCTGTGGAGCAGACTGTCAATTGGATTGAGTAGTAGAATTCAAGCAGAGGGTCAAAGGACAACTTCCCTGGTTCAACACACTCCTCTGTGCAGTGTAAAAAAAACCCAAAAACTGACACAGAACTGTCGGTAAAGGGTAGAGTGCCCTCTCCAGGTCGAGGGGAAGGTCCTGCCCCAGGTGGAGGACTAAAAGTACCTTGAGATCTTATTCACGAGTGACGGAAGGATGGAGCGGGAGGTCGACAGGTGGATTGGTGCAGCATCCACAGTAATGCGCACTAATGCAGGTGTTAAACCGATACAGAATATTGTTGGGGTTATGTATTGCTTTGAAATGTGTCTGACACTCTAGAAACCTGCCTGTGAGGTCGTGGTAACGTAGTGCGCTCTGCTCGCCAGTCTGCCAAACTACCACTTGATGGGCTGCGTCGCGCTTAGACATGTCTTCAGCTGACGAGCTTGGCACACTGTCTAAAGTCAGCAAATATATCACTGCGCTGAGCTGGATCAGTGGTCACCTCCCACAGGTGCCCCGACACACATGTCTTGGCACAAACCACCAAACTGCTCTACGCCGGCCGGAAACTTGTGCACCCTGCGCTGTGCCCAGAAACTAGAGCCCTATAAGTTTTATACGTTAAATCTACATGTTTAAAATATTACATTTATACGTTTAAAAATGTTAAAACTAAATGTTTACAATAATAAATCTACATGTTTAAAATGTTTAAAATATACAGTCTTTTTTTTTGTTTTTTTTTTGGCAAGATTATTCTGGAACCATGGCTGCCATTTGTTTCCATAAAAACAGCCGGATTTTTTTTATAGTGTGTAAAACAATAATAAGACCCTGTTGAACTCTGTCACAGTGCTCAGGTTATCAGAGAAATACAGCTTATTATTAAAAATCTTGAGTTTTAAACATGTTGAATACTTGAAATGTCTGAATCTGGCAGCAAAAGGAATTTGTTATGAAGCTGTGGACTGTCAGGCCAAGCTATTGTTTACAGCTTATTGTTTTTCAAGTGATGTAATGTATACATTTATTATAAGGGTCAAATGCTTTTTCTTCCAGATGGTGAAACTAAAATGCTTATGGTAAATGTAGTATGGATATAACTGTCTCCAAGTGTTAAAGGTTAAGTGTGTCATTTTTAGTGGTGATTTTCCTGCCACAGCCTCAGTTCAATCATAACTACAGACAGAACAGAAGATCATAAAACTATATTTTCAGGAAGAATTACAAACCATGATCTGAATCATAATTTTCTGGACCCTCATAAAATGTGGGTGATTTACAACAAGTGTTCCTCTAACTCATTCTTGGTGTCTCAGAATATTAACCCATGAATATCCAAAGCTACTTTTGTAGCAGTTCACAAATGATTTTTTTTCTTCAATATTTAACTTTTCTTAAGTGATTTATCACCATTTATGATAATATTATTCTCTGTGTTTAGCATTTGTTCAGTGTCAATCAAATTTTTTTTTATATCTCATCTGTTGCTCATGTTGGTGTTTTTTTTTTTATTTAGTAAAACACAAAGGTTAATACATCAGAAATAGAAAAAAATTTGACATTCTCAGCAAATATATCAATAACTGAGCATAAACCCAATGTGTCCATCCACTGTCATTGATCCAACTCCATGGGTTTTATTGGTGAATGAATGTTGTTGAAGATGATAGTGTTTCCATGGTAACCACAGAGTTTCTACATATCCAAATAGGTCATATCTGTTGACCATAAAAGATGACAAACTGTATTTTCCACCAATTATTTACATGTATTGATAGTAGTGGATCAATAGGTATACATTGTAGATCAGCAGATGCTTTTGGTCACTAGTGGATGTTTGGGTTTTTATGGTTTAAAGTAAATAACATAAGTCCATATTTATGTGTGTATATATACTTTCAGTTTTACCATTAAGTACCTGTTGTGGTGTGTTTTTTTTCCCCCACTGGAGTTTTATGGTGGATCAAAAATGTCACAAGTTCGACTCGTTGATGACGCAGTAATTCTTTTGACATTATTCAAAACATGTTACACAAACTCTGTAAACCAATGTGGAAAAAAGGCCTGGACACACAAGTTTGACAATAAATGGGCTGAAATAAACTCACTAGCCTAGCGACCTACTTTATGTTTCAAACATTAATGCAACAAATAGTGTGTTTACACTAATAAAAGGCGCCATTTAGTTGATTACAAAAGGCTCGACTGCACTGTTATTGATTTTTCAAAGTCACTCTGACAAGTAGGTCAAATGCCAAATTAAGATCTATTACAGTCTAAGTCCATCTACAAATAGTGTTTGTGTTGCCTGTTTAGGTTTTTTTAGTGAATAGATGATCTCTAGTCCACACTTAACAACATATACTTTAATACTGAACAGCACAGGGTCTCTGCACATTTTTGACAAGCAAATACAATGCTTTTTAAGACCATTTTAAGACCTTTGAATATGAAAAATAAGACCATTACCACGGAACAAATACATACAGTAAAAAAAAAAACAAAACATATCATCTGCAGAACCCACAGTATTTCTGCCTTTAGCATAGCAGTTTGAGCGAATGCAGCTAAAGCACTTGTGCTGGGACCTGGAGACACTAAAGACAAAGCTGTCGTTGCGCTTCCATTTGTGAGCGTTGGGGTGAACGTTGTCATGGGGACCGTTGTTGTCTGACTAGCAGCATAGTGTGTGTGCTTTTCCCCTTTTATGTGATCGTCAAGGCCTTTACAGCCCATTGTTTCTAATGTGATGTCTGTACCACATACTTTACATCACGCTTCATATTCCAACATTGTTTTTGAACCAGCTGTTGTATTTCAGCTCCTCAAACACACTTATTACTGAACTGTTATTTCCCTGTCTGGGTTCATGTTCACGTACGCCTGTTCCAACCACTTCTTCTTCGTCTGTTCTACTCAATGACGTAAATGCTGGTTAAAAGGACACCCTGCCCCCTGCAGTGTGATTCCTGCACTATTAGACACAACAGCTCTATGATAGAGCTTCCATCTACTTTTTCAGCATTTTGATAATAAACAACACCAGATAAATAAATAACTCACGCAGGGAAAAAAATACAGACATTTTTTTTTTCATTAACCGTAGTCTACCCAGATTAAATTTAATACCTCCTATGTGAAATTTAATGCCATACTTCAAAAATAGCAAAATATAATGCTTTTTAAGACATTAAAAAACACATATTGTAAATAACACTTTTCAAGACTTTTTAAGAAACTGTAGAGACCCTGCAGCACCAGTCAAATAACAGAAAATCACAAGCAATCAGTTCTGGACCACTATAGAAACATAGCCTAGCCCCATATAGACATAAATACTATGTCATTCTGTAGGAATAAAAAAAAAACAGGATATTAGTGTGATTATACAATTAAAAAAAAACAATAAAAAAGATAACCTTCCATTTCTGTATGTAGTTCACCTTAAATGCCTTTAATCTTACATTCTGGATACGTTTGAATGATGTTGCCTTTAATAAACAATGGTTTTGAGAATCACACTGTGATTCTTTCATTTTATTTTTTCAGCTTCTACAAAACTAAAGCTTTTTCATCATACCTGAAAAAATAAAACTGGGAAAAATTTGTCCACTAGTTCTCAAACAAAACTACCTATAAAATAATTGTAACTGTTCTTAAATGATTTATCACTTTCAATTGTAATATTATTTTCCTTATTTTGCTTTTTTTTAAAAAGTGCAAATCATGTATTTTTCTATCTTTAATTCAATGAACATGTAAATGTTTAGGCAAGGCAAGGCAAATTTATTTGTATAGCATATTTCATGTACAGGACAACTCAAGGTGCTTTACACAAAAACAGAAACAGAAGAAAAAGCTCAGAGTGTTATTGAGGGTTAGAAACAGAGATAAATGAAGAAAAAGTAATTTTTTAAGCAAAAATATCAATAACTGAAGAGTGTCTCCATCCCCTGCTATTTATCAAACTCCATGGTCAATCAAATTAGTTATATCTGACAACCATGAAATGATCACAAACCGCATTCTACAACAATTACTTACATGTATTGATAGGACTAGTGGATTTTACACTTTACATCAGTAGATGGTTTTGGTTGCTGTACACAAAAAAATGAATAAATAAAAGTAAACAAACACAAAAAAGCAATGAAAAAATCCAAAACATATTCAAAAACTCTTCTAAAATACAGGAAAAACACCAAAAAATATGATAAGATATCCAAAACATATGCAAAAATGTGAATATATTTACAATTAACATGTTTATTCAACACTTCAATAAAACAAATGTTCCACTGCATTAAAATCATTAATCAAATAAATCCTGATGATGGATTAATCTGCATTAATGCATTCATTTTGAAAGCCCTAGTTAAAAGATGTTTCTTCTAAGGGTATGATATATTTATTCAATTATTAAATAGTGTTTATTAAGATACTTTATGTTGTTTCTGTTTCATTTGGTTGCATTGTTGTACCATTAAATGATAATTAAGATATTTAAGACAAGCACTGAAATGTAGAAAAAGCGACGTAGAGCCAACAGAGGACGGTCTCCAGCCACTCATGTAGGCGTATACTATACATCCATATAATAATAATCCATAATACTTGAATTATATAAAGTGCCAACAGCATCCTTCTTCCAAGTCTATATTTTCTCGGCTTCATAAAGACTCACTGTGTATGGAACAACAACAGGGCTGCTGACAATGACCTTGTGTGTTACATTTGATGACACATGCATGGCTGCCGGAAATTACATTTTGTCGCACATCAAGGTGACATATGGGTTAGTGAAAAAATGCACCTGACACCACTGACTTAGGTAACATGGCAAATCCCAATATATCTATACCAGCTGTCAGGGACGTTATTAATTCACTTTTCCAAAAGGAGGATTTTTAGTCTGTACAGGCGGTGACAGCACTGCTTGTGAAAGTGAATGACACATGTCCCAATTTTTAGGTACAATTTTATTTATTTCTGTTCAGGTTCATGTCTGTCACAACAGTTTACTCTGCTATTTCTTCCACTCACATTTGATTCTGTCATTTTCACTTTTATTCTGTCAGATTTGATAATGCAGTAATGAACAGGATACTTGGGCATTTTTTGTTCAAAGAATAGAAAAGCTCAGTTCATGGTTTGTTTAGTATCATAAAGCATGACATCACTGCATATACATATATCAGACCTTCCAAGATTTTGCGATGTTGCGATTTGCAACTTCAACACAAATTCAACCAATCCCTGTGAATTCAGCACAATGTTGCAATTTTAACCAATCATCACGACTGTCCCGCAAAATGTGACCAATCATTTGTGATGTCTTGAGCTGCTCCTACCGCCTTTTTTCCTGTTTACCTTACAGTACGAAACAACATGTGCGCATGCACTAGTACCAACAGGTGCATTTGGAGAGTACTTTTTTGCTGCATTTTTGTCATCCAGGTAATATTTTATTTGCCATATTTCAAAGGTTTTCTTAATATCTCAGTGTCTTTGTTCTATTTTTGACAGTACACTGTACTAATAATTATGGTTTTTTTTTGACTGGCTGAGACATTTATATTATGTTTTACAATTTCATGTAGTGTTGTGAGGTCATATGAACTTTAACCTTTGAACCAACGGGTGCATTTGGAAAAAATAACATTTTTGTAATCCTCATAATTGTTTATTTGCTATCTCGGGAAGGTAGTTTTGAGGACCATATCACAATGACTTTGAATTAATTTTCCAGTAACTAAATATTTGAAATATTATTGCAACTTTCACCTAAAAAGCACCACAACTTTCATCGCAACTTTTCGGAAAAGCTCATGCAACATCAGACATTTTAGGCAACAACAATTTTTAAAAAGGGCCGCCAAATCCTGGAGGGACCGATTTATACACAGCCTGGCCAAAAAGATAGTTCCACAAAAAATTTAATTAGCTTTGATTATTAGCCTTAAGCTTTGATGATATCATACACACATTTGCATTGTTTGAATAGGCTTGAGCCATGTCACATGTATTTGTGTAATTTATTTTGAATACATAACACTACTGACCAACTGAATCAACTCCAGATTATAACACTGCTCCCATAGGCTCATACTGTAGACACTATGCATGATGGGTAATCACTTCATCCTCCTCTATCTGGAACATGGTCAATCTGGATTCATCAGACCACATGACCTTTAAACATTTTAATACAATACAATCATTACCTTCTCCATCAAACTGATGCTTTATGTAATAATAATAATAATAAAAAAAAAACATTTTAAAAACCTTGCAGTAAATGAAATACCTTAATCATTAATCATAGCAGTGATAATGTATTTCATGACTATCATCTATTTGCTTTGGTAAATCCAAGTGGAGACTTTATTTGGGCAGGTGGTGTAGTTTGACTTCAATAGTCATCACTTCTGTATTGAACCTTCTCAATAATAATAATAATTAATTGACCCACTGTGCCTTCTGAGCCATGGCCACCATAGTGGAAAGATACAGGAAAGATAAGATAAGATAAGATAAGATAAGATAAGATAAGATAAGATAAGATAAGATAAGATAAGATAAGATAAGATAAGATAAGATAAGATAAGATAAGATAAGATAAGATAAGATAAGATAAGATAAGATAAGATAAGATAAGATAAGATATTCCTTTATTAGTCCCACTAGGGGAAATTCCAGGGTTACAGCAGGACATAATAGATCACTACAGCAACAAAAATTATATTAAAAAACTATCAATTCCTATGCACACGATATACACTATTTACACTATATACACTATTTATACTATTGCACATGGGATTAATTAATTCCACTTTCATGCTTCGTCCAACTGTTTTTGACCTCTTTTTCTTGCTCATTTTTTGATTGGAAGATAATTGTGCTTGGACGCACAACAGAGGGCTTCAGCAGGTGCATCCATGCTCTAAAATTATGATATACAGAATGTGATGAAATATTACATACACCTTTACCAAGGGTCAACTTCGCACAGGATTAATATTACCTAGGGTAATTTCTCTAGCCAGTTTTACAAAAGGTAAAATGAACTGTACATTTCGCAGACATACTGTGTGTGTTGTTCACTGACATAACACATTTGGACGGGACCAAATTCCTTGGTAATTATTCCTTTACCCCATGTCACCCCATAAAACTAATCCTGTCTGAATAGTACTCTAATCCTAATAACCTGTCAAATTTCCATTCCTCTCTTTGTCTTTTTGTCTTTTTCCACAGTTTTGACCCTAAAATGCACAGTAAAGTAAAACCAATGAAAAAAAGGAATACAAGTACATACTCAGAGCAGCTTTCCTGAGCTGTCTACACATCAGCATGTTTACTTGAAATAATGTCTCTGGGGGTTAAAGGGTTAACACATTTGTTTTGCAACAACAAACTTAATCCCAACAAGATTTTTTTTTTTTTATTTGTTAAATTCCATTAGGAAAGATAAATCAATCAAGCTACAGTATCACACTTTCCCCAAAATAAAAGCACTTTACACAAACCCTGTGAAACTGTTGGAAAAATGAAGCTCTCTTACTTAATCTTGACTGAGTCCTCCCTATTTGCACCGTGTCAGTAACTATAAAGATGGAGCTAACTCCTAGAGTATCCAGCTCATTCAGTCAAGCACAGACATAAACTGAAAGCCTGCTATTAAGTGTTTCCTGCAGAAGGATTCAGTGTGTGGCAGTCTCAATTAAAGTGAAATGACATCTCTCTGTCTCTCTCTGACTCCTTTAAAAAGTCACTGCCGGAGTTTTATTGACTTTCTGATGTTCTCAGCATTACACTTAGATTAGCAGCCATGTCACTCAAGTTGGTCACATGGACGTGAGGCTTAACTGGCCCTGAAATGAAAAGGAAAAGGAAATTCACTCACTTGGCTCTGAACTAGAGAAGATGAACAGTGAGAGTTGGTGCAAACTACTACTACGATGCTTTTAACTGAATCTGCAATAACATGTTTTACCTCCCAGTACTTTTATTTTTTCTTCTTCTTCTTCTTCTTCTTATTATTACATCTTCAAATTGAGTTTCGGGGGTTTATTATGTTTTTGACCTGACCCTGATGCCAGATATTCTTCATGTTAATGTAGTAACCTGAAAGATATTCGGTTTAGCAATCCCATATTTTTCATATCAATGAATATCATGGAGAGGAAGAGCTGATTCGATTTAGGAGGGTTTACCATTTATAGATTGTCCACAAGGGGCAGTTCAATAGTTTATTTATTCAAGCTTTATTAAGGACATAGGATAAAATAAAAAGGAAAAAATACACAGAAAAAGAGGAAAGAAATAGCATAAAGCCACTTGTTACTTAGACATAAAAGCTCATTCACCAGTTTAAAATCACTAAGTGCCTTTTTGTTCATATCTCTGGAACTATTTGTCTGATTGACTTAAAATGAAAGATCATGACCCGGGGATGCCTCACATCATGACACATGTAAGGACTGGGGGTGTGCGGGGATATACCTCGAGTTGTTGCTTCCAATGGTCTAAGCCTAGTTTGTTACATTTATACTATTATAGCTGTCTGTGAATTGTGGCATTTTGTGGAACTGAAGAACAACCTGGGATTGATTAAGTCTACTGAAGATACAAAACATGACACAGGATGCTCCATGTTATTATATATAACACATATTTTCCCAGCTGTGCTCATTTTGTTCTAAAGTCTCGAACACAAATACTCAAACATTTGGCAGATCCCAGACCTGAAGTGTATGTATACAGCTGTGTCCAACTCACAATGTCAAACTGCGTGACTGGGGAAGCCGATAAAACTGGACTCCTGCTGCTGCTGATGCTCAAAACGGCACTAAATTTGTTACATTTGTAAAAATCCAATCTGTTCATATCAGCCTATGGACAAACTTACCAGAGAGTGGAGGCAGCGTAGAGGGTTATTTTATGGGACATAAAGCCCCTGGTTGGTGGCTCACAAGCCTGATTCATGGCTGTCACTATAAGCCGCCACAGAGGGAAGGCAGAAATTGAATTGGCCCTCCTATTAATGGGGCATGTCACCAAGCGTCAGAGCTCAGGATGTGACAATTCTTATATGTGTGTGTATAACTGAGTGTGTTAAAGACAGAGTTTTTATTGATGTGTGTTTATGTGTGTGTGTGTGTGTGTGCAATGTGGTGATTGCACAGAATAGGAGTTGACTTCAGTATGCTTTAGTCCAATAATAACTGAAGAGCACAGACAGACTCACACAAACAAACACATAGACACACACAAATGAAGGCAGTACATATTGTTCGACTGCTGTGACAGCACGGAGGAACTAAAATGTTCATTAGAGTGGTGCACATGAAAACAACACAGTAGGGCCAAATCAAACAGTCACATGAGGACACATTTTCTATTCAGTAAGCTATGTGTTTGAACTAAATACATGATCTCCATGTATTTAGTACCTGTATGAATCAGAGCTGGTCAAAGTACTCACATTCTGTACTGCAGTACAAGTACAGCTACTGGTATGAAAAAATAATCTGGTAAAAGTAGAAGTACTAATATCAACTCCTTTACTGAAGTAAAACTAAAAAAGTACTACTTGCCAATTGTAATAAAGTAAAAAGTAAAACTGCATATATATATATATATATATATATATATATATATATATATATATATATATATATATATATATATATATATATATATATATATATATATATTTATTTTTTTTTTTTATTTAATTTAATTTATTTTTTTGCTATGGATGAAATAATACTGATTTAAGCAGTAAAAACAGAAAATGTAAAAAAATATCAAAAAAATAAATTCTGGGATAAGTGATTTTGGAAAAAATTTAAAAGTTATAAATAGGAGAAGCCCTGCGATGAACTGGTGTCTCATACAGGGTGTACCCCACCTTCGCCCATTGTAGCTGGATTAGGCCCCCAGTGACCCCCGTGACCCAAGTGTGGATAAAGCGGGTTCAGATAATGAATGAATAAATAGGAGATTTAAAAAAAAAAAAAAAAAAAAAAAAAAAGGGGGGGGGCGGCGAGATTTTTATATTTTTTTTTTATGAGATTAAAAAAAAATCTAAATTCTGAGATAAAAAGTCTAAATTATAATATAGTCAGTCACAATTGCTGACTTACAACTTATTTTTCATACTGTCACATAGGAATGGGCGGTATGCAAGGTATATCATACCTTAAGAGGTATTTTTTTGTCCATGGTAGATTTTTGCCATACCGTTGTACCGTTCATCCTGTAGATGGCAGTAATGCAACGTTTCGAACGTCGTCGAAGAAGCAGCTAGCACTACAGTCTTCCTTGATCCTGTGTTAGCAGAAGCATTTAGTTTAAATAAGCTAGAAATATAAAATATATAGTTTATGTATTATACTTTATAACTTTATATTATGCCAACATATTTCGATTCAGGACTATACAATTTAATTTACAGGGTGTCTGAAAAGCGAGCTAACAAGCTAACAGCCAAAGTCATGCAGCCATAGAGTTTATGATGACAACAAAACAATTGTGCTAAATGTTAACACTGCTTTACATTTAACACACCGCACCAGCCTTAATAACTGTATGTTACTATATCCAGTTGAGTTTCTA
The DNA here is from genome assembly GCA_020466265.1 of Siphamia tubifer. Classification (NCBI taxonomy): domain Eukaryota; kingdom Metazoa; phylum Chordata; class Actinopteri; order Kurtiformes; family Apogonidae; genus Siphamia; species Siphamia tubifer. The sequence goes on from CM035786.1 coordinate 35,715,718, forward strand.
TCAATCATGGTATCTGGCTGGTGTTAGCAACTAAAATGACGTTCAGTTACAAACAATTTAGTTAGCGATTTCACTAACGTTAGCATGCTAAGTGCTGCTACACTGATTGCTACCATTGAGATGTGTTGTGCCATGAATATGAAGAAAGTCTGCACAAATATGAAAGACTGCAGTTGGAGCTCTATGACCACTAACAAACTGTTCTGGTGTCATTCATAGTTTATTTATTATTAATGTATAGTAGCCTACAAAGTACTACACCGTGATATATAGCTACCATATACCACCAGTGACTCAAATTATACAGGGATACATTCCTACTGTCTCATTTGTCGAGTTTGAGTAATGTAATGAGTAAAGTAATGAGTCTATTTTGAGAATGTAAAGAGTATAAAGTACAAATATTTATATAAATGTAAAGAGTATAAAGTATTTATACTAAAATGTAGGGAGTAAAATTAAAAAGTTGCCAGAAAATGAAATACTCAAGTACAGATACCTAATAACTGTACTTAAGTGCAGTAAAGGAAATAATTATACTTCCGTCTCTGGTATGAATAGGTCTCAGGAAGTACAATTTTACAATTTACCCAAATAGCATTTTAGGGTAAAATTACTTAAATTAATAGCAGGACAAAGTGACTATACCTGGAATGTAAATAATGTAATATACTCTTTTCTGTTATCTATACCTGCACTTTATGTGTTGCTGCTAAAATGTGAAACTTTGCCAGGCTGGGATGAATAAAAAAGTATTCAATTTTATTTTTTTCCTTTTATGTAAATGTACCAAATATGCTGTTCTCATAAGAAACTGAAACATAGAGCTTTACATATTATGTTAAATAAGTGATGTTTAGTTTTTAGTAATTTTTAAAAATGGAATTATGCATTTTAAAACATTTCCCCGTGGTTTACATCAACTGTGAAAGCTCTGCTTGGGTCTGAATTCTTCTTTAATTCAACTCCAAAGGTCCATCTTCAACATTATTTCACAACAGAAAGGTGGTTTTAAGCAATGGCCCTTTAAATGCAAATGAGCCACTTCACACCCTGCCTCCTCTAGGTTGTTGCCCATGATGCTTTGTCTGATTAACCGCGTCTATTCGTTAATACAACCAACAACTGATTTTCAATTTTCAGTATGGACTCAAACTGCTGCAGCTGACAAACAATTAATTGGAGGAATGTTCCTCAGAAGTCTTGACCTTATATATGCAAATGTCATGATGTAGCTAATTATAGATGTTACAAATTAATTAGGAATTAAAACAGGTTGTAGAAATCCATTCAATTTTGCCAAAATAAATATAAAGACATTTTGGAGGTTTAAGATTCAAACTTTCTGAACTGTTAGGATCCAAATAGACAAATAAAGGAACCACAAATTAATAAAAGTGGGTTTAGCAAAATATGACGCTTTTAATGAACAATTGTGAGCAATATTGAATGAAAATGTTTAAAATGATATGGTTTTATGAACGCAAATTTCTTTTGATATGGGGGTTTGTCACTTTGTTCACTACTCATAATAAAAGACTTTGCTGGAACAAAAACTATAAAAATGCTAATAAACTTTTATTTAACACACATATTACAACTGAAGTGATATATACTGTAAATCTAATAGCAGGGCACATTTTTTTCAATAACTGGATTACTGTTGAATAATAATAGTTTCAACATATTAAAATATTAATTATATAAGCAAGAAAAAAATGTGTTATAAAAGTTAATAGTACATTTACATATGAGCCATTTTGAGGTTTCATTATGTCTTCTTCTATAAGTGATATTTGTATTTTGTAAACTGTTCCATAAAATAAAGGCCTTAAGCTAAAAAAAAAAAAAAAAAAGAACCTATTTGAGAAATTAATAGGTGAAACTTTAATTTTCGACAGTGCTGTTCACTTTCGCTTGACCTGATCCAGTATTCACATGAAAGATATTAACAGGGGATTTGAGGACACATTCACAGAAGTAGTGTTAGAACAGAGCAGTTCTCTTGCTTGTTATCCAAATACTGTAATTATGATTTGCAAAAATCTTTTCTACCATTAGATTCATATGTTTTCATGAAAATGAATTATCATTAGCAAACAAGAGCCTTATTACACATACACACACAGCAATATTTGCATTTCATTTGGAGTTTTTTTTGGGTTTTTTTGTGGCCTCCGATTATAAGTTCAACATTTAATCTCCTTTCAGCTCTATTTCAGTCCCAACAAAATCCTGTTGGAAATATCTGCTCTTAAGATCTGAAATGGCCCACCGGGTCCATCACTCGTTTGGTTTGTCAGCTAACTGGTGTGTTTTATAAGAAGGATTGTGACGTGTTTTACATGAACAGAGCTGCCTGGGGCATGTATTGTGTAATGGGCCAAGCTGTCACACATCAGTGCAACACACTCTATTTGAACACTCTGTACAGTAAAACAAAAAATGGCATTTCTCAAATACATTTCAGAGAATATGGGTGATAAATTGTGATAAAGTACTTACTACAAAAGAGACCCAACACTTTCTGCTCTGAAGCTTTTGTATGCATCTCACAGTTTGACGTTACCTGCCATTGAAATCATAATTTTATTCTCAACTTCAGTTTTTCACATTTTTCAGCTTTTCATTTCAGTTTCATTTATTCCAACTGCTTGATTTGTATGTGATGTGAAGTTTTGAGATAAGAAAGGATGTTTAATTTTCAGCTCAGATACTTTACAGTAACTGTGCGGTGGCATCGCTTTGTGTAGCTTGAATCAAATGTTTAGGATCATTTTCACAATGTTCTGCAGTAATAATGTTTTCAGTAGAGATGTCCCCATCAGCCTGTTTCCTACCGAGTCTGACTCATTTGATACCAATTTAATACTTCTATAAAAATGTAAATACATTTAAACATTAATTTAAAATGGTCAGTGACAACCAGGTCCAGGATGTCCCTTTGTTTTATTGAACATATTCTTTTTTAACACTTGTAAATGTAGTAATTCTATGAGGTAGCTTGAACAATCCAGTAATAATGCATTGCATAATAACAAATAAACCTTTGTTTATTTGTAGAAATTCAAAAAATTAACAATATAAATTCAATATATCAAACTATCTACTATCAATATACAAACTAAAATACTATCAATAAAATTGTAGAAATTCAATAAATTAACAATAAAATAAATAATAATAATAATAAAAAAATACTTCTTGGAGTTTATATTTAAATATATATCATTTCTGATCACTGATCGGGAGTTAATAACCTGTTATGATGGCATCTGAATCGTGTGATCGGCCCTGATTTCTGATCATGTAATGGAATTAGGAAATCCCTAGTTTTTGTTTCACCTGGAACAGAGCATATGTTCATTTGGGTCAGGACTTGGTAATGGACATCTTCAAGATGAGTTAAGTCATGTTGGATCATTTTGGAGCTAAGCTCAGACTCACTGTCTATCAACACTGTCCTGCTCAAAAACCCATTTGTGTTCTTGCTTTAACTTCCAGGTTGATTTTGTTGTGGTTCATCAATTATATCAAATTAAATTCAAACACACGATAAAAGACAAACACCTCTGGTTGAAGTTGGAGATATTTCTGATTGATTTTTGGGCAACAATAGTCCTTTTATACCTGAAATCACACCCCATCTCTTTATATGGACTACAGGAAATAATGACAGGAATGAACATTTTGTATTTTTGCCAGACATTCAGTGTTTGTCTGTTGTTTATCTTAGGATGGAGACTTCCTGTCTCCACATTTACAGTTGTCAGGTCACTCTGAGCTAAACTTTAATTAATGATGTTGACCGAACTTATTGTAGGGGAAAAATATCCAAAATATATCCAAATTAATTCACTACAATGTTTGATGGGTAAAGCTTCTAAACATTCTCTATAATTCTTCTTCATGATGCCATCAAATTTAGGTGTACCAGCACCTCTTGCATATAAACAACTTTCAAAGCTGGTGCTCTTAGAAGTTAAAAGCCTCTGCATTCTTTCTCCACATATAACATTAATGACTCTGGATAAATAAGCTACAGTAACATCTTTATTATAGTTAGCTCATGGCTCATTTGTAAGTATTCACCTTATTTTTATGCAGGTTCTAGTGTAGTGATTTAATCCTATGGGAGCAGCCTTTCAGGTTATGACAATATCATGACACCTTTATGGAAAAAAAAAAATGGACTGCATTTATATAGCGCTTTTCCACCTTCATGGTGCTCAAAGCGCTTTACATTAGCCTCTCATTCACCCATTCACACACACACTCATACACCAGTAGGTTTCTAAGGTCAGTCCTACTGGGGGCCTAAGTCAGGGTTCAGTGTCTTGCCCACAGACACTTCGCCAGAGCCGGGACGCGAACCTCCAACCTCTCGGTCATTGGGTGACCCACTCTACCAACTGAACCACAGTCGCCCATCACTGTCACTTCCTTGTCGACAGTTCTTGTATTTTTGAACCTATTGCACGAATTTCATTTAACAAATATAATATATACATATATAAATATAACAATTACAATACCCTCACCTCTCAGAGAGTGTAATAAAAAAAGGGGGGGGGTCATTATTAACATTAAAGTATCAAAATAAAATGTTTAAAAGTTTGTCTAAACTGATCGCTCATTTCACAGTGAATTAATGAAGTCTATATACTTAATAATTGTCCAGGGTTTGAAGTGAGCAGTTCTTCAAATCCCTGTTTGATGTGTGGAGACCCTGTGGGTGTCATCAGCGGAGGCCCCAGAGGTCACACTGCTGAGCTGCTCTTCAACAGGAGGAAGTAATGGAGGAGCAGAAGCAGGAGTGCAGTTACGTAACCACTAATGTCCTCAGTCCATGTGCAATGTCCGCTGGCAGATGGTGTATTGCCCAACAGTCAAGGACGAATGGACAGATGAAGAAGAGGAGGGTTGGGGAGATGGAAATGGAATGAGGGTTGAGGGGGAAACATGGGATGAGAGTTCCAGCCACCTCAACATGAAGGTAGAAAGAACCAAGGAACATTTCCACTGTGTGTGTGTTGGGGGGGGGGTATTATATATATATATATATATATATAAATAAACAGATTAAATTTATTTATCTCAATTTGTGTTCCCGTGTTTTAAATCACAAATTAATTTAATTATCTTCACTGTGTCAGAGTTAAACAACCTCAGACGCGCTTCATCACATCTGTCTCCATGATGAAGGGGTGAGGATTTGAAAAATAATTAACAGTTGATCATTTATCGTCCGTGTTCTATCTGCTAAAGAAAAAGTAGTGTATTCTTCCTTGCATTGATTGTGCTTACTAGTTTTGATTCTAATTCCGATTAGAGCGCCCCAAGTGGTGGAAGAAAAATCCACAGAATAGCCACACATCATGGTTAAAAATATATGAAAAAAGTAGCGACATATAGTCCAGAAAATACGGTGTGTATGTATGTATATATATATATATATATATATATATATGTGTGTGTGTGTGTGTAGGGTATAGGTTGTTTCATCTCCCAGCTTGTATTTCTTTGTTATCTCACACTTAAGTATGGTCTTTATTTCTACAATACGTACCTGTTCACACACTCCATGTTATCTCTAAATTGTGAGTAAACAAACACAGTAAACAACTGTGTCCATGTCTTCCTTCGGCCACTCGGGACAAGAGAAGCTAAGAGTCCGAGCTATTGGGATGTTTCTGTCTGAATGCTTGGTGCAATGCTAGCTGTTTACTCCATCAATACAAGGCCGTGCTGTCTCTAGTATTTATTCTATCTGATACTAAGAATGTGTTTTGTCAGCAGGGGAAGTTCAAACTCATAGCTCTGTCTCCAGCCTGTTATCTGACTAATAGAACTCATAGCAGACTGTGGCGCAGCATGGTTTAGTTAGTTTCTTAATGATGAACAAAGAGTTGAAAGAAACTGCAAAGGGAGAGGATGATGGAGGAGTTGTTTTAGTCTATCCAAACCACTTGATACTTTGGCTATTCCATGTGACAAGAAGGGAGAAGAAGAAGAAGACCACCATAATATTTACATCAGACATCACTATAAACACTAAATGATTAAACAAACACCACAAGGCTGCCTAGTTGACTTTTCCTTAGATTTTTTTTTTCTTGGAAGAGAAGCTATGTGCTGCATCCATATGAGAAAATATCCTTATATATTGCAAATAAAAATTGCAGCATGGCAACAATGTTGACTTTTGTTATACTGAATGTCACAGGAGGAAAGGTGAAAAAAGGGAAAACAAATCAACAAACTAAATCACAACTCTGGCAAAAAGGACAATGAAAGTGCCAACAAAAAAATCCACAAAGAAATACCTCCCCAAAAAATGGATAAAATACAAAAACACAATAGAAATAGAAATATAGAAAACATGATCAAAAGAAAAGCAATTTTAGAAAATGAAACTAGAGTCTAAAAAATGCATGGGGAAGAACACAAGGTTAAAATTTGGGAAGATCAAAAGGCAATTACATAAAAACAAGTCTGTATAAGTTTATTAGGAAAAGTAGATGGTGCTGAATTAGCGAGTCTGTGTTCTGTGAGAAGGGCAGCATTTAGATCTGAGGAAGCTGACTGCAGAAAAAAAAAAAAAAAAAAAAAAAAAAAAAAAAAACTGAAAAAAGTCCTCATTGTTAGTCCAAACTGTCCAAACTGCAGGATAGTGTCCCTGTTTTCCCTCGTACAGTGAAAGGAACCAACCACTACAACCATGCGCTGTATGCTTTGTGAAGATTAATGCCACACCTCAGATCAACTAACACCAGCTCCCCACTCCATTTACTATGCCCATTCATCTGACAGCAGCTTCAGTATATGATAAAACTGTGATTGAGAGACACTTGCAGTAAATTCAGTCGCCTTACAGATGCTCCTTGATATCATTATAACAAGATGATTAATCACACCCAGTTGAGCCACAAGACCCAAACAAGAAAATAAACAGACAAATCCCATGTTGACACGAGAATACCCCCACTCAGAGAGAACACAGACACCATCCTGATCCCCTTTGTTGTGAGCTTTAGCCAGAGGCTGCAACTGAAGAACAAAGCCTAACCATCAGTTTGACGTGCACGAGCGTGTCTGCATGCATGTAGATGAGTGATAGATTGCATAAAACGGCTCCATATCAGTCAGGATCTAAAGCAAGCTAACAAGAAACAGAGCATGGATGACACCATGTTCATATAAAGCAAGAGCAAGCTCCGCCTCCCTGGCCTGCAGATACCCGACGCTTTGATCTGTCGTTGTACTGAGACGACAGACGGGCTGAGGCCCAGCAAGCTGCAGCCATGAATATCGAACTAATAGAACAGATGTTGTTCCTATCAAAGGGTGTTGGAATCAAATGAGGAAACCCTCAGTGTTCATATTAGATGTGATAACCTCATCTATAGTGTTGTAGAGGACATGCACAGTTTATTATGTGCATGTCCTGGAAGGGTCACCTGGGTACTGTGAGGTAACACGAGTCTGTGCATTAGAACCTACATCTGCTTACTGGTTGTCTTTTATTTTCATGAACTCACTATTCTTATTATTTCATGTTAGTTTATTCTGTGGTCTTTACTACAGATCCATAATCATACATTATCACCTTGTGTTGGATCCAATCCACTTAAACTCTCATGACCATCACAAGTTCCTCTTCAACTGGACTGAAAACATAATTAACTTCCTGTTAATGTGTCTAATCCACAGTTGGACTTCCTAAGAAGACTGTAATTCTAACTTAAAATGTTTGGATTCTGTTTAGATTTTAATTTTTTCTTTATTTCTAGCAATACTTACTTGATTTAGAAACTTCTTTAGACTCAAAATGTTTGTCACGGTACTGGAATGTGATGGAACCCAAATGCAGACTCACAGACCCAAGATAAAATTTAAGAGGATTTATTAATGACAAAATCCATAATAAAGACAACACTTGTTCTCTCCAGGACCTCCGTCTGGGGACAATGGCCCCAAGTAAAACAGCCACTGGGACAAAAAGCAGGGTCAGACAGTCAATGATCAGAACCAGGTAATCCGAATAAACAGAATAATAATCCACAACACAGTTACCGTATGCCAGAAATAGGTCTGTCCAGAGGGCAGAGAGAGCATCAATTCCAAGGGGAGCAAGGCAGAGTCCAGGTCCAAAATCCAGGCCAAAGGTCATACACAAAACACATCCAAAACACAGACAGACAAGGGGCAAGCAAAAACCAAGTACCAGCAAAACAGAGTCCAAACCAGAAAACCAGAGAAGAAAAACCACTCATAAATTGCATGGGGATAGCAGACGTACTCGCACCGAGTGACGACACATGAGGGAATATATGCTAACCAGACAGGTGTTCCACATGAGGGAAAATTAACAAGGGGCAGGACAACACAGGTGACAGGAAGTAAAGTCAGAATGAGTGACAAGAACCCACATAACAAAATAAAAGCCCAGACACTCACAATGACAGAAACTACATAAGACTCACAAAAATAAAACATTTACAGGACACAGAGTACTGCGTTCATAACAATGTTTCCCATTATCTGTTTTTATAAACATCCTCAATATCTAAAAAAAAAGATCAAATGAAAACAAGACACCAAATTATAACCTTATATATTAAAGTACTTCCTATTTTCACCTATACTGGATAACCTCACTGTAACAGATCTTCTAAATACACAGTTTATTTTATATATAATTGTAATATTAATCTCATAAACAAGACTGACTTCATTACCAGACTTGCACTAGTATTTATGTATAACAGTATGGACTGACCTACAAAGTTTTCACTCTTATTAATCTGAAGTCATATGTTAGTTTTTAGTTACAGACACATAAAACTTTCAGCATTTTTAGTAGATCACACCAACAAACAGTTGAAGTCTATTCTCTTATGTTATACTTCTGCTAATAATAGTAACATAGAGGCTATAGATGGCAGAAAATACAACATTTTTACAATTATACTGAATCTATGACATGTTATTTTGAGGGTTGGTTTGAACCCAATTCTTCATATTTCGGTAGCCAAAACAAACAAACAAACAAGTCATTTAGGTAATCTCATTCCAACATTTACACATTGCTCGTCTTGAACCTAGAAACACTTAGATGAGCAGCTGGGAGTAAGTGTAAGGAGTAACCATTTTACCAACAAGCTTCACGTTCATATTTAAAAGTGTAACATCAGAAGAAAAAGAAGAACCAGAGCTTCAGTGTGAATATGAAATCAAACCAACTGCAAAAAGAGCATTATTATTGTTCACAGTGTAGATATTAGAAGACTAAGAAAACAAAATTAGATGTAGTCATATTTGGGTTGATGTAGTGGTGCAATGGTTAGCACTGTCACCACACAGGAAGAAGGTGCCGGGTTCAATTCCCTCAGTTTTTGACCGTTCTTAGTGGAGTTTGCATGTTCTCCCCTTTTTGGATTCTCTACAGGTACTCCAGCTTCCTCCCACCATCCAAAGGCATAATAGTAGATGGAATGATTAATCTACAATGCTCTTAGGTGTGAATGTCAGAATCAATGGTGACACATCCAGGGTGTAACACACCCTCACCCATGGGTGGCTGGGATAGGCTCCAACACCCCCCCCCCCCCCCCACACACACACACACACACACACACACTCTTGAGGACAAAGCATTTCACAGGATGGATGAATACTATTTTGAAGATTTTTTTTTTTTCTGACCAACCATTCAATAAACCAATGTCTCATTTCCACTTGTAAGGGCTTGGCTCAACTCAACTCGGCTCAGCTTGTGTCAGTACCATTTAAATGGTACTAACGTTAACAGTATCTGAACATCATACTGGAGCGGCACATTACTTGTATGTGGTCTGCTCAGAGAATCGTTGATAAAGTCGCTCATTGTGTGTTGTCTTGTCTTGTCCGTTGAACATTAAAAACTGAATGTCCTGGACAGAGCATGGTGTAGTATTATGGGCTGTCATCATGTGGATTAATGTACCCATATATTTACTGTCAACTTCCGTATCTGTATTTTGTAAACCAACATGTCACAGAGACAACTGTCTGACCAATCAGTGTCTGAGGTGCTTATACGTCATGTTTTAGTATCGCTTGGAACCTCAGCAGAGGCGATAACAAAAACCTAGAACCCGGTACCAGGTCTTTTTCCATTATGTAAACACACCAAAGTGAGTCGAGGTGAGTCAAGGTGGTACTAGTGGAAATGCAGCACAAATGTTTCAGTACCATAAGCAGGGTACTAGAAAATTGCCAGATGTTGTACCTTTTCTTGGTATTGTCGTCTTGATGAGTCCAGTGACTGGATGAGTGCGGTTGCGTGGCCGATGAACATGGCATAGCAGGTGGCTCCTACGATCATACTGAGCATGGTCAGCCAGATGTCTGACATGCTCTCTGGGGCTTGTCTTCCATATCCAATGCACAGCATGTGGCTCATAGCCTTAAAGAGGGCGAAGGAGTAGAGCTCGCTCCATGAGTCATTCTGTAATAAAAAAAAAAAAAAAAAAAAAGGAAAAGTTAGGGAGAACGACATACAGATAACAGGGAGGATGGTTAAAAAGATCTGAACATGTAATCAGGGATACTCTGCACTCTTAGGAGAACCCTTTCTATTTTCACGCTGCAGTGATTTTGAACTGATGACCTGAGCCTGTCTTCTCTCCTAAAAGTAAAGTGTTGAAGCACATTGCAATGAAGATTCATACAAATTACAGTGTGACAGAATCGAAAGAGAGAATTAAAGTCTAAGAGGGCTAAAGGGTAAGACATTTCTGGTGAAGTATACGACTCTGTATCTGGTGATTGTTCCAGGTTTGCAGAGAGTCCAATCAGCATCACTAAGCACCATCGCCTTGTCTTAGCTGAACAGAAGGAGAAGAGGGAAAAGTGAGTGTTAATGAGGAGCCTGTACATCTGCCTGCTGCAGTCTGCCTTTGATTGGTGCTCACACACTCAGTCTACTTTAATTCTACCGGGTTAGATTCATTAGAGAGCCCTCCACAGGAACACAATGAGCCTAGCGTCCTCCCATCAAACAGCTGTGGTTCACACATTGTCCACACGTGTGTGTGTTTAAGTGTGTCTTCTCAAACTCCTTCTGTCCCTCGATGGGACAACTGATGTCCTCAGTCATTCAATAACTGCTTAGACTTCTATCTGCGTTGTATTTTTCCGAAGACTATTTGTATGTTATTTGAAAGTGAAATGCTGTTGCTTTTGGAGGAAGTGACTAGAAGTACATGACCGTGGGGCTGCAATCTGATTTTGGAAAATTATTTATCAGACATGTGATTTGGAGAACAAGCAAATCATTTTTTGTCACTCAAAATTTCATATCTGTTTTGACCTGTTAGCTGTATCAGTTTGTTTTTTTTTCCATTTGTTTGAGGAGAAAAAGTAGACTTTCTAATCTGACTTCAAAGACACACAAATCCCATACAACATATTTTAGGCTTTTAAGTACCAACACTGTTGCTTTGATTTATTATTTCAGTCAAACAAAGCCTTGTAATTGCAGCCGTTGTGTTTCACTTTCAGCTGTGGTCCTTAAGCCCCTTACAATAAGCAATATTTCCCACAAACTGTGGCTTCTTGGTAGTGACAAAAAAGTATAAAAACCCCTGCTTCAGTCTAAGCCTCATCCCCACATAGCCCTGGGTGGTTAACAGCCAGAGTTGCATCCCTCCAGTGAGCCATCAGCATGCTGGCCACATCACTGTGGGATAAACAGCAGGAGTAGAAGCCCTGAACCCTGAGCCCAAGCACAGAAATAAACACCTTCTCACTCTCGGCTGCATCTGTCTGTCTCCACTGGCTTCCTCTCCCAAACACATAAATATAAAAATACAGTATGTGCAGTATTTCACAGTGCAGCATAAAATGCGCCCCTCCTAGTAAGATCCTGCCATAAATATAGAGTGTAACAGAGTACTGAAATGACAAAAACAGAGAAAAAACTCAAATCATTCACATCTATGAATCTATTTCAGTGTGCCTATAAAAACTTTCGACTGTCTACCAACTCTGTAACTGAGATCTATAGGAAAGCTCTGCATTATCAGTCATGTTACTGTCAAATGTCATTGTGGAGCTTCTAAGAAAACATAATCCAGATCTTTAACTGTGGGAACAGATAAAGAGGAGCTAATATGACTCATCCATGGGTTGAAGATGCATTTCCTTTCATCCTGTTACAAAGAAGCTCATTTCCCATGAATCCCCAGAAATGCTTTTTTCTCCCTGTGTCGGCAGTGAGACTCTTCTTACTCCATACTGCTCTGATTTCTACGTTTGCTAAAGCCGGCAGTGTTGGAGTTAAGGCCACCTAAAGCTAGACAAAGTCAGGAGCAAGACCGAGGCAAGACGAGACTGAGTAAAGATTGATCATGGTCTGTCTGGCTGTCATTGCTCATCAGGATCAAAAATATCCTCTATGATAATATTGAGGCTGTGATAACTACCACTACATTCAGAGAGCAGGTCTTAATGCAGAAGATGGAGTTTTTGGTGAAATCTGATGTTTTTGTGTGTGTGCTTTGTTATTTATTTATTTAGAATATGAAAAGAAACAAATAAAATAAAACAAAACGAAAACAAAATAACATTTAAATAAATAGAATATGTCTTCAAGTACATGCAAGTGTGAATTTTTCATGGTTTAAAAGGAGTAGGAAGATAGAATAGAACCCTTCGTTCTCAGAATGCAGGTTTATTGAAAGTTCCTAGGGTTTCTAAAAGTACAGTAGGAGCTAGAGCCTTTAGTTATCAGGCCCCTGTCTTATGGAATCAGCTTCCCTTTAATATTAAAGACGCCGACACAGTCTCTACATTTAAAATTAGGCTTAAAACATTTCTGTTTGAGAAAGCCTATGGTCAGGTTAGTTAAAAATTATGTGACTCACATATCATGTATACATGATGTATGGGTCACAGTTCAGTCTAGGCTGCCCTAGGAGTTAGAATGCTGGGGGAAGTACAGACACTGAGTTCTTTCTTCTCTTTCTCTCCCTCACACCTGTTTCTGTAATTTTTACAACCTATCTTTCATACCAAGTCTGTTCATGACTAGTCACCTGGTGTCCCATTTCCCCCCTCCCCCCCCTGGGGGGAGTGGTGGTTCTCCTGACAGTGTCTGCACGGGAGCCATGGACGACAGGATCTGCAGTATCTCGCCTGTGCCGACCTGTGAACCCGGACCACCGCCCCTGCATGTCTGGACCAGCCCCCCTTCCTGCATTTATACATGGACGTTCATCTATAGCCTGTCTGTCCATCGGAGTGGATCTCTCCTTCAATGTGGTTCTCCTCAAGATTTCTTCTTTTTCCCACTGGGTTTTGAAGTTTTTTCTTGCCGAGAAGGAGGGTCTAAGGACAGGGGATGCCTGGGACTTTTCATGTATTTCTGTAGTTGATTGTGTTTTTGTAAAGCCCTCTGAGACGACTTTGTTGTGATTTAAGGCTTTCTAAATAAAATTGAATTTAATTGAATTGAAGTACAAACGTATTCAACCCTATCCCTCAAGTGCCTCTACATATTTATCGCTACTCAGCAAATATGGGAGTGTTAAATATTCAGTGTCAGTGTTAAATAGAGAATGTTGGTGTTGTATTAACACCACATTGATTTAAAACAACATTGCACATGGTGATTTTGTTAAATCAATGCTGTTGAATTAGGGTGTTATTAATATTGGTGTTAGGGTTAGGGTAAAATCACATCCTTACGTAAGCGTTCTAGAAGGTTTGACGGATTGAAACATTTTTTCCAAGCCAACCATCACCGTCTTGTTTTTCACAAGAGCCAGTGAAGATGCTCATTCTTACAGAGGCCCTTAGGGGACAATGGGAATGAAAAAAAGGTCAAGTATTGCAAGATCTCACAATACTTTTGCAAAATTGGTCTTGGGATGGTTATGTCATGACTCTGCGTAGCCGCCATGTTTGCAGCTTCCTTCTCTTATGTTACTCAGAGCAAGACGTTTACAAATGTACTTTCTGTTCCCTCTGGTTTGTGCAGTTTACCATTCACTTTACTTACCATTACTACATCACCATGGTAACCCCTTCAGTGTTAAGTGGTTTCTATTTTTAACAACAGTCTTAAATCAACAAAAACTGAGTGTTAAATTTTAACACTTTCAAAAGTGTTCCTTTTATGGATGTTAAAGTTAACACTGTTGGTGTTAAATTAACACTGGAATATGTGCTGTGTGAGAGCGCAGACCTGAAGTAAGTGTATCCAATCAGAACCAGAGGAACTGCTGTGGCCAGAGTCGCTTCATATGCTTACTTAGCTGTCCGTCAAATATAAATAAACCAATAGTAATCCACCAAAGGAAGTCCCGCCCCTACCAGCATTTGTGTCAAAACTACAAACAAAAAGTCAGAGAGTGCAAACGAAAAGGCTGAAGTCATAATCAAGGAAAACGACAATAAGTCTAACTAAGAAAGATGCTAAGGCAAATATTTTACTTGATCTGCATATTTTTTTCATTGCACTCTGATATTTTTCATTTGATTTAACCATGAACAAAAAACTTTTTTTTTTTTACAGTGAACTTACCAACAGAACACAATGAACATAAACAAGAATTCCAGCATAGTGTCTGTGGCATGAAGAATTTCAGTTTCTAAGGTGTCAAGTGATTCTGCGATTATTGACATTCAGTATATTTACACAGTGGTTCACAATATAGAGCAAAAAATTACAATCATCACCCAATAGAAAGGACTGATATTTTTCTTATGTTTAATTATATGTTGAATGCTGCTGTTGACACCAAGCCATTTCCCAATTGTGGGATCATTAAAGTATTTCTATTCTATTCTATTAAGACAGCAATAGCTTATTCAATGATTTTAACAAATACATCAGAAAATACACTAGGAAGTTTAGTGATATTACCATAGTTCATGTAATAAATGGTCCAGAATGAAACCAAAACCTTTAAAAAGCAGTTTTGAGTTCTACTACAAAGTCAAGCTTGGGTGTTGTTTCTAATACAGCCAATTAACCTATAAGGACCCAGAGCTACTTGTGTGACAATTACAAAAAATATTTACTTCCTCGGGCGACACGGTGGTGCAGTGGTTATCACTCGTGCCTCACAGCAAGAAGGGTTCGAATCCCACACCAGACCTTTCTGTGTGGAGTTTGCATGTCCTCCCCATGTCCGCGTGGGTTTTCACCGGGCACTCCAGGTTCCAAACACATGCACTGATAGGTTAATTGGTTAATCTAAAATTGGCCATAGGTGTGAATGTGAGAGTGATTGTTTGTCTATGTATGTCAGCCCTGCGATGAACTGGCGTCTCATACAGGGTGTACCCGGCCTTCGCCCATTGTAGCTGGATTAGGCCCCAGTGACCCCCGCAACCCTAGTGAGGATAAAGTGGGTTCAGATAATGAATTAATGAATTTATTTCCTCTCTATTTAGACTTTCTTAAGTGTTCATTCACCATCTGTTCTAATATTATGCTCTGCCTTTTGCGGGTTTTAGTGAACAATTTCTCTATTTCATTTTCTGATTGTGTAGATGTTCACAAAAACTCCAAATAAAGTTGAAGGATATTATGTCAGTCATAAACAAAACTGAAGAAAAAGTGATTTTATTAGCAAATCTATCATTAAGAGAACATAAACCAGTGCCCTTTGTCAAACTCCATAGCTTTTATTGCTGATTCAGTATTGTTAAAAATGACAGTGTTTCCATGTTCACACTGAAGCTTACAATAGATGATAAACTACATTTTACACCAATTATTTACATGTAATGATACATTTATCTCATATTAAATATATGAGATAAGTAGATTCCAGAAAACACAGACTTAGATGTTATTATTCTGTGGTAAATGGTGACTAGTGAGTTTACGGGTACACATCATCTGTAGAGTTCCTCTGGTTCATGGGGTATTTCGGCCTTTAAACACTATACACCCTCCCCAGAGGTGGCCAGCTGCAGGATGATCAGACCTGAGCTTGTGTCTCAAGCCCAATCACTGCTGAGAATCACCTAATAATGTATATATAGTGTTATTAAAATATATAGTTATTAAAATAATGTGTGTATAGTGTCTTATTTAAATAATGTATATATAATGTTATTAAAATATATGTGTGTTATTACAATAATATATAAAATAGTGTACAAACAATTGTCATTAAAATAGTGTATGTATAGTCTCTTTAAAACAGTGTATATGTTGCATTATTAAAACAATACGCATACACAGGTGTCACCAAAAACAATATATGTTATTAAAACAATATATATATATATATATATATATATATATATATATATATATATATATAGAGAGAGAGAGAGAGAGAGAGAGAAAGAGAGAGAGAGAGAGAGAGAGAGAGAGAGAGAGAGAGAGAGAGAGAGAGAGAGAGAGAGAGAGAGAGAGAGAGAGAGAGAGAGAGAGAGAGAGAGAGTCTCCAGGACAGTCTCCAGATTGGGTCTACACTGTAAACCTGAATAAGTTAGCAGAACTCAAAAAATGTAAGGCAATCCATTGCCTCAATTATTTTAAGTTGATGAAACTTAAAAAAATCCAGAACTTAACATTTAGTTGCTTATTAAAGTATACTTAAATTAAAACATTACTTATTAACTTAATATTCTAAGGTTCTGTCAGTCCTACTGACAGGGTTCAGTGTCTTTGCCCAAGGACACTTGGACATGTGGACAGACAGAGGCAGGACATGAACCTCTGACCCTTCAGTCATTGGACGACTTGCTCAACCAACTGAACCACAGCCACTGAATAAATCTACTGTGTTTTGTGATTGTAATGTTTTTGTTGTGATAAATATTGATGGTTATTTGCAGTGCTCGGAAATTGTATTTCATCAGTTAAGTTTATTTTTTTCAATCATCCTTAATTGAAACAATACAAATAACATTACAATATCATTCTCAGCATTTAATGACTTAATTCCATTCAGTTGTACCTCATCTATGTTGTTAAATTATGTTCACTTATATCCACAATAGTTCCCCTTAGTAAAAAATACTAGTTGGTACGTAAAAGTACTTAAAAAAAAGAACATGTTACAGCAACTTAATACATTTAAGTTAGTAGTACTATTTCTGAAACTTTGACTATTCACAACTTAATAAATGTAATTATTCTGAACATTTAGTTTTACAGTGCAGTCACCGTGTGTTTAGGTTTGAAGTGACAGTTTATTTAAACTGACAGAGTATACAGCTGTCTTTTACTATTGGAAATTATAACCTTCATAGTAACATAATAAAGTAATTCTACAGAGAATGAATGAGGAAGGAAAAAGAAGGAGGAAACAAATGAAATTACTTTTGTTTTCATTTTATTTACTGTTGGTCTTGACAGAGCAGCTCGGACGGTAGATAATTGTATATAATACACTTAAGGATGAACACAAAGGGAGTATCAGACATCTATGATATACGATGGTGTAAATATAGAAAAGGGTGTGTATGTGCATGTTTACACACCCATCTGGGTTTACATGCTGTTTGAATCTCAGCTTGTATTTGAATGTGTGTGTGTGTGTGTGTGTGTGTTTGTGTGTTTGTGCCAGTCATGCTGCTGACAGGATGCAGTTTCCCTCTGACAATGGAAAACTGACACAGGGACTTTGCTTTGCTTGAACAGGCACACATTTACAATTTTAATACATAAACTGCTGTAAAAGACTTTGTTAGCAGTGTTCAGATTCATTATTTAGAGCCAGTGGTTTCTTTTTTTGCATTCATTATTTACAACCAAAGAGAACATACAGTAGCTTTGCAATATGGCTAAGCATCTTCTGAAAGCACTTAACAATATTGATGAACAACACTGAAATTAAGAGCAAAAATGATCCATATACACTGCATTATTTCACTGCATTAACTTTGGTTTTGATTCCAGGAGACATTCACTGGGACGTTTTTTTTTGTTTTTTTTTAACCACATAATGCTTATGTAATGCCACAACAAGTTTCAACCTTTTTTTCCATCCATAGCTGCATTCATTTTTGACTATTAATTGATTTGATTATTGCTCTACATTTTATATCCAACTCACTGTGTACTTTATTACCTGGTTTCCTGGACTTTATTAAACCAGCACTGGTGTATCTTTATGTACAAAGGCCATACTAGGTAAACTCCCTTCATATTTATGTAATCTTCTATCACACACATAGCTGTTATAACTTGTGTTCCACTAAATGGCTGCTTTTCCAGGTACTGAGGATTTGCAGAGAACTTGATGGAGCCCCTCTCTCTTATTTTGTGCCGTGGTCATGGAACAATCTTCAGAACACATTACAGCTTAATCATTTGGTCTCCCTGAGAGAGTTCAAAGCTCTGATAAAAAACTGTGTTACTGAAGAATGCAATTGCTTTTCCTAAGCTGGATTTTGTTGTATGTATTTGTTGTCCTTTGTCTGTTTTTGAAACATATTTTATTTTAGAATTTTTGTTACTTTATAATAGTGTGTTGTCTTGGCCAGGTTTCCCTCAAAAGAGAGTTTAATCTCGAGGTGTTTTCCAGTTAAATAAATAGATAATTCATCACATCCTAAAGCAGGGTACATACACTCCGAAAAGTTTAGTGACCATTGTCTACTTAAATTAATTATGGCAACAATTAGAATAATTAAATAGATTTTAAGTATTTCAACCTAAGTAAATGTAAAGATAATAATGAAATTATTAGTTGAATTATTTTGGATTTAGCACATATTGAGTAAATCCAACTCAATTTTAGGGGGAAAACTGTCCAATATTTACTACTTATCTGGAAAATACAAATTCAGATATACTAAATATCTGAAAGAAATTTGACTTCCTAAGGTGGAATTCATTCATATTCCTAAATATCTGGATGATATTGGTTCATACATTGTTGACTTTACTGATAAAATATAATTCAGTTCTACAGTGATTTTCAGCTGATAGTATTAAAACAAAAATGAGTAAAATGAAATTGATAAATAATTAAAATGTCATTAAGTCAACATAACAATATACCAAACTGCACAGTCTTTTTCCCCATGTATTAATGTAATGTAATACATTTTGTTAATATTAATTAAGCCCATTAACACTTTTTAGAGTGTATATAAAGATACTCAGGCAGTTTTTGTCCTGATCTTCCATTTCCGAACCAAGGATAGCAAACACCAGATAGTATTATCCTGTCACATTTTCCTGTGGTCTGAGGTATGTTAGGAATTAATTAGTGTCAAAAAAATCATCTCCGAAATGGGTCGAGAACAACAATCGTAAATATGAAACTTGTTTGACATTTACAACTCAAAATCTTCAGGACTCGATGAATTGTGACATAGAACAGAATGTAGCCAATCAAGAAGTGAGCTGACTGAGACAAGGAAGCAGGTGGAAATAAAAACAAGCATGAGCAACCTGTAACTTAAAGTTTGATGAACCTCAGAAGTGCAGGAGCAGCTGGTGGAGACGCAAAAATATCTATTCAATATCTTCACCATGTCAGACTACAATTGAAAGAGGATGTTGCATGTTGTGTTTTCTGGTTGTTGCACAGTTTCTGTTATGAATGCAGTATTCTATGTCCTGTAAGCGTTTTATTTTTGTAAGTCTTATGTGGTTTGTGTCTTTGTTAGTGTCTGGGCTTTTATTTTGTTATGTTGGTTCATATTCACCTTGTCTTGTTTTACTTCCTGTCACTTGTGTTTCCCCACCCATTCACTTAGCCTCATGTGTCCCACCTGTTTTGTGTACTATTTAAGTCCCTCCTGTTTCCCTGTCAAGTTGCGAGTTTGTCTGCCTTTCATGGAGCAAATAAGCAGTGTGGTATCTGTTCTGGTCTTGTCTGTGTATGACTTGGTTTGGTTGTCTGGTTAATGTCTGTTGTCTATCCTCTGTCTGATCTGTTGCTTGATTATTGCCTCCTGTTACCTGACCCTGCGCCTGTTCCTGATTGAGAGTTTTCCTTGCCCTTATTGGTTCCATTCTGGTTTCTAGATCCCCGTTCTGACCTTTGCCTGGACACTGGTAACAATTTTTTGACCCTCGCCTGGTTTTTGACTCCCATTTTACATTGCCCCCCAGTTGCTGTATCGATTGCATGCCACCTGACGATCCACCGTACAGCAAAATGGTCTCCAGTGAACTACCGTTTTTATAATTAAGCATTTAAAAATGTGTATTCCTGCTTTGGAGTTTTGCGTTTGGGTCCAGTTTGTTTCTGAACACGTATCAGTAACATGACAAAAATGTCTTCAGATCTAGAAACTACTTTAAGTGTCACAATAAGGTTCATGAGATTTTTTCCTTCCAAAATTACATTTGTTTTAATTATGGAGAATCACATCACTGTATCAAGAGTTTTGTTTGGTCTTAATGGAGGCTAATCCATGTGTGAAAATGTCTTATTCTCTTTCTACCATTCTTTCACAAACCTGATGATCCTGATCAATTCTGGCATTGTCCAATCTGTTTGGCGTTAAAGACACACGACGATACTTACTGTACTTAGCGTTAAACAACTTGTTAAAGCTGAAACATTATTAACCGCTGTAGCACTTACCCATGCAACCATCTGTACTATTTTGGTTATTTAAATTCAGGCAGTTCTATCTTTTGTACAGGGTAGTTATTTAACTCTAGTGGCAGTAAAGTAGCCTCTCATATCTTTATTGTCAAACAGATTGGACAATGCCAGGACTGATCAGGATCATCAAGATTGTAACAGGAAGACTGAGACATTGTTTTCACACGTGGAATAGCCTCCATGAAGTCCAGAATGCTGATGTAGACTTGATGTAGGTGTCTGAGTCTTCATTATCAATAATCAAAAATGAATGCAATTATGGATATCTATATCCATAGTGTAATATAAATATTATGAACCTTAATGTGAAAGTCTCCAGGAAAAGCGACTAACGGTGAGATATTGCTTAAAAACTTAAAATATCCTGCTGTTATATGTCAGTGCATCATCATGGTATCATTTACATCATCCTATCTCTTTTACAATTATTATTCTCCATTTTCTACGACACTGCATCTGACTTGTAACTGTGTGAACTTGTTGCATGTATAATTTACCTGTGTATACAAAGGTAATACATGAAACAGTGTGATCCACTCCATAATAATCTTCTCAGATGAATGCAAGTATTATATTTGCTGTGAAATACACAGTAAGTGAGTTGAGTGTTGTTCCCTGGTTACAGTTTGATGGTCTCCACCAGGCTGGATGTTGTGTTAATTGGCTTAAGCAGAAGTGAAATGGATCCTTGTAAATTCTGTGGAGGCATTTTAATGGATATTTGAAATAATTTGGCAGAACAAAACTTATAGCTCAATAAACTGTGGTTAATTGGGTTGGAGTTCATTTGGCTTTAATCGGTGCTTCTCCTTTGACAGATGTCAACATGAAGGAAGCTTAATAACACCATCCAAGGAAAAACAATTTAGAAATAATAATTTGTTTCAAAATTTGTTTGTAATTTGTTTTCTAGATTATTTTGGTGTGTAATCATGTAATACACTGTATTAAAGCTGCAACTGCAAACATGGTTTTGTCACATGTAGTCATATTGCAGCTTCTTAATCCTCATTTTAAGAAAAACCCCGAGGTGTTCTCTATTGGCAGCATGGTGTTGATGAACATCACAGCTGGCTTTCAGCAAATGCACAATTCAACCATGCAAGTTTAACTCATCACATATGACAAAAGGAAAAATCATTGGTAGACAACTGCAAGTAGGTCTGACTGAAGTGAACCATGAGTGACGGCCTTATTTACGGAGCAGAGGCAGGTTCTGTCATGTGAGCCTGGGTCTTCAGGTCTTGTGAGGGACATACTTTCACTTATATAATGTGACTTTGTGACTCGGATGTGGATGTGCAGTCATGTGCAAAGAAAGTATATTTCCATTTGATCATGCAAACTATGGCCATATGTAGCTAAGACATCTGTTCTGCTGAGGAGGAGGAGGAGGAGGAAGAGGAGAAGAAGAAGACCAAGAAAGAGAAGGAAAAGAAGTAGAAAAAGAAGAACAAAAATGAAAGGGAGAAGAAAGGAGAAAAAAGAAGATGAAGTTGAAGAAAAAGAAGAAAAAAAGGAAAACAAGAAGAAGTAGAAGCAGAAGAAAAAGAAGAAGTCGTAGTAGTAGTCGTAGTAGTAGTAGTCGTAGTAGTAGTAGTCGTAGTAGTAGTAGTCGTAGTAATAGTAGTCGTAGTAGTAGTAGTCGTAGTAGTAGTAGTCGTAGTAATAGTAGTTGTAGTAATAGTAGTAGTAGTCGTAGTAATAGTAGTCGTAGTAATAGTGGTCGTAGTAGTAGTAGTCGTAGTAGTAGTAGTCGTAGTAATAGTAGTTGTAGTAATAGTAGTAGTAGTCGTAGTAATAGTAGTCGTAGTAATAGTGGTCGTAGTAATAGTAGTCGTAGTAATAGTAGTAGTAGTAGTAGTCGTAGTAGTAGTAGTCGTAGTAATAGTAGTTGTAGTAATAGTAGTAGTAGTCGTAGTAATAGTAGTCGTAGTAATAGTAGTTGTAGTAATAGTAGTAGTAGTCGTAGTAGTAGTAGTCGTAGTAGTAGTAGTCGTAGTAATAGTAGTTGTAGTAATAGTAGTAGTAGTCGTAGTAATAGTAGTCGTAGTAATAGTAGTTGTAGTAATAGTAGTAGTAGTCGTAGTAATAGTAGTTGTAGTAATAGTAGTAGTAGTTGTAGTTGTAGTAGTCGTAGTAGTAGTAGTAGTAGTCGTAGTAGTAGTAGTAGTAGTAGTAGTAGTAGTAGTAGTAGTAGTAGTAGTAGTAGTAGTCCAGGCCAAAACAGTATTACATGGATCCAGTTTGTGTGCATCTGCCTACATGTATCCCACTTATTGTTTGTGTTCCTGAGCATTCCCTTTTTCAAAAGTTTAAAATAAAAACAACAGTGTTTGCAAAAGAGGGAATAACTATCTTGGTTTTCAATAAAACCTGCACTGACTACCACTGTGTTACTAAATAAGACAAGTCAACTTTTCTTCTAAAAATGAGGTTAGTTTCAAAGGGGCAACCTGTCCCAAAAAGACTCCACTTTTATCCAAGCTAAACTTTTTTTTTTTTCTTTTTCTGTTTTAGTTATGACTTGACCTAACAAACAAAAATAAATCTATACTGGAGTAAATAATTGTAATGAGCAGATTCAGCATCGTAATCATTTGTGAACTTACGATGGCATTCAATGACCACAGGCTTCTCCATATGTCTGCTTTCTAAGGCTGTGTTCAAATTACAGTCGAATAAAATATAATTTATTTTATTTATTATTTTGGATATGCAAAGAAAAAAATTAAACAATCAAAATAAGATAAAAAAAATAAAATAAATAACATGTAAATGAACAGTATCCAGTACAACATACAATGAAATGTTTTCATTGCAGATACCCCTTGACTGAGCATATACAATCTAAGTAATGAATTATAATAATAATTTTTAAACAATAAGCCTATATAAATATAACATATATAGCAAACTGTAACACGTCTAAAAAAAATCTAAAAAAAAAAGTCTAAAAGTCTAAATAAAGATAAAATCTATAGAACTAAGCAAACTAACAACTCTAAATGTAAATGAGTAGCCCAACTAAATAATGAGAGTAATCAACTAAAAGTAAATGTGGCCCAAATCTAATTTGTTTTCCCCATTTTTGACCTGTATCTGATCAGTTTAAAATAGTCGGAACAGTAAAAATCAAATTTATTAAAATTTGACTCAGGACATTTTCATACATGAAGTCCAACACATATCTGATATTTTGGATTGTGACTTCAGTCTGAATGGCCAAGTTGCATTTATCCAACCTTTATGTCATTGAAATGTGACAATTCTGTGTCCTAGGAGTGGTACTTTTGCATGTCTGTGTGGTCATGTATTACATCAGGATCTGTTATGTATGTGGAACACTTCAGGGTCGCATTCACTTCATACTTACAACTCATGGACGTCGCATTTAATGTGTAATACAAAAAAAATCAGATTTCACCAAAAAAAATCCAAATGGTGCATTAAAACCTATTGTCTGAACGTGGTCTAAGATTGAATCCCAATTCACCTCCTTCTTACCCCTATCATTCATTTTGTACATACACATGAAGGGGTAGAGAGGAAGAGCTAAGGTCAAAGACTGTATAGTCCTTGAAACAGAGATTATCCAGGACCACACTATGAACTGAGGGGTAGGAGAAATATCCCATAATTCTCTTCAAATCATCAGAAAAATGAAGGTAAAGGCAACAAAAAAGTGCAGCAGTTTGATGAAAGAAACACAGAAATATACAGATTTTTCAGATTCATTTGATTAATGCTGTTTTAACGTGTTATAAATCACATTTCTGTGGTTTATAAAATTGATTGCCACAAAAGATGCTCAAAATTCATGGAACTGAGGTAGTTACAGCTGTTGATGTCCTGGGGAATACTTTCAGAAGTAAAGTTGTTGAATGTGCTGATGATATTCCATAGTGGAACGTTTCAACTCCTAACCCTCACTGCTCTGTTTCAAGGTGTAGTGTTAAGGACAGGGTCCAAGGCAGTACTTCCAACCTTTTTTGGATCATGACCCAATTTTAACATCACAAATTTCTCATTGTATAATAGTTTACTATATAATGTTGCAAATAAATGGTAAATGGACTGGGGTTATATAGCAGATTTAATACAACCATGGCACAAAAAGGCCTTTACAACTTCCTCCCATTCACCCATTCACTCATACACCAGTAGGCAGCTGATGCCAGACCCTACTGGGAGAAACTTAGGGTTCAGTGTCTTCCCCAAGGACACTTTGACAGTCGTAACCAGGATTCAAAGCACTAAACTTTTGGTTATTTGATGACCTGCTCTACCAACTGAGCCACAGCCACCCAAATAAACATGAATTCTAGACAACATTTAGTCTATATAATGTATATCATTATGAAAAGAGGCAGAAAAGCCAGGTGTAGCTGACTGCACAAAGTGAGAATTTTTATTTTCCTTGTTCAGGACATGTACAAAACAACAATAACTCAAACTATGAATTATGAAAGAGCTGCGGTATCTCAAACCAACCACAATAAACATATGACAGATAAACAGCACCACAGAGCTTCAGTTTGAGGTTCAGTTTGTCATGTTTTTTTAATGTTTCGCTTTTTTTTAAAATTTTTTTTAGTAAATGTACATTTTTATTAATAACTACAAATTCTTGTCCCCAAAGTTGAAAAACAATAGGCTTAAGGGGTAGGGGGGGGAGGGGGACTAATGGTTGAATTGGGATAGGCCCTAGAGTTCAATCTACAGTATCATTTACAGCTCAGTTCACTCTATTTCTAAATGAATCATGCGCCTCTGAAACTATGAGTCACAGGGGAACATACCGGTTCTTACACTTAACACTACATATAATAAATTAGATTGGTGAGGGGCTGTGCAGTCATAATAGGCAGTTGTCATTCGTGCACACATCCATCAGTGCTTCCACAAACACATCCTGTCCATTATTCCTATGTGTCCTGACAGGCCTGCCTGCCAGTTAGATCACTCCAGTAATTGAATGAATAGAGAATATCCTTATTAACTTTCAAAGCAGCAGCATTTGTTGAAACGTGTGAGCACATACATAGAGTGCACAAGCACAGAAAACATAACCACACAAATAAAATGTTCCTCTAGCTGGCTAAATATTAAATACAGAAAGACAGTTCAGAGAAAAGCACAGAAGAGTTGAGAGGAATAGACAGGCTTTATTCTAATGCCATTGATCTCAGAGCCAATCAGGCTGAAATAGATGGAACAAAACCACCTGCCATCAACGTAACCGAGTGTCACTTACATAACAGGCTGCAACGAACCGGTCGTTTGTGATAACTATGCTGCAGAAACCTGATTATCGGGATTATAATAAATAACTCTTTTTACTGCAGATCATTTGCAAGTCACAGATATTACTTTTTGAGAGTTAAGAGGAAAAAGTTACAGTAACTATAGCTGAATGTGTTAAAGAAAAGAGCAGAAGGATCCTTTGATTATCACATATTTATCTATTTATTTTCTCTCACGTACTCAACCAAACACACACAGTGTAACGGCAGGAACTCCAGTGCATAATTTAATCACACTCTTAGAGGGAGAGTGTATCATTTCTATTGGACGTTATCCTGTAATCATGTACTCAGTCTGCTTCCACAGCCTAAGTACATTAATGATGTGCAAAACACATTGGGCATGGGTCCTGGAAATGTTCAGTGCATGCAGCTAAACAACCAAGCAGCCAAACAACCGAGCAGCCAAACAGAAAGAGTCTGACACAGAAGCATGAGGACAGTATCATTTAACGCTGTGTCCTTGATTTAAAGTCACTCTGAAGAGTATCCTGACCTTGACTGGCCCCAAGGAGCAGTGTCAGAGCAGAACACAGCACGCTGCCACACCCAAAGACTCACACACAACGCAAACAACATGCATCACATCAGAGGAAGGGAAGGAGAAATGAGAGGAAGTGAGTCAGGAAATGACAAAACCAATTTATAGATGTTAGCATAAGGAGCCGTATGTTTACTCTGCATTTAGTATGTCCTCAGGTGGTAATTAACATTGTGCACAAAATGTCAACACATAATAATGCGTTGAATTGGAGCTAATAGGAAAATATCACTACAGTAGCTGTCCGTGACTATGAAGTTAAATAAGTAAATACATATATAAATAACTTAAACATCAACAACAACCTTATTTCAAGAAATCTTACCAACATCATTTTTACTTGTTCCACTGGCAGATTTTTTATTTAGTTTTTTTGTGTAATTCAAGATATTTTTGCATATTTCAATTGCCAATGGATCAAGTGAAATTTATCTTGGTAAGATTATTCTGAAATACAATTTTCAAGATCTATTGTCCAAAAATAAGTCTCACTGACAAGTTCATCCTTCAGTAATTATGTCTTATTTTAAGTGCAATGACATATTTGGACTAAAAATTTGAAAAATACACATGGTAAGATTTAGATTTTTGCATTGTATTCCTTATTTAAACATGACATAACTCACGGCCACTTGCTGTGTAACTTGTCAAACATGTCACTGTTCACTTGAGTCAGACTTTATTGTCCATCTGATCTTTAAGGAAATACTACTGACTTCACTGTCCGAGTATCCTCTTTTTATTGTTTAAAGTCAAATATGTACATAGGTGGCGTTGACAAGTAACCAGCCAACTGGAATAAGGATTAAACATTTATAATCTTTGAGAATTATTCTGCTGGTCAGGCTCAATGTGTTGTCTCAGTAGATTCTTATATGTAAAAATATAGAACTTGTTTTTTTGTCCTGGATTCTAAATGATGTCCAGAGTGCTAGAAACTTCTATGGCAACCCACTTGGACATTCAGAGACTGGAAACAGTATCACCTTCTATAACATTGATTGACTAGTAAAACATATGGAGTTGGATCAATGACAGTGGATGGACATTCAAAGTCCTTAATGTGCACTTTTATAAACATCTACATGATCAGTGAATTAAATATTGGAAAATACCACATTGTCAATGAACAAACACAAAATTTGAAGGACAATGTAATAAAATATGAAGACAAATCACTTCAAAAGGGTTAAATACAGATACATATTAATGTGGCAACTGACACAGAAGTAGCTCTGGGTCTTTATGGGTTAATTAAGAGACTCCCATAATAACTCCTTGTCTCTTTGGTTTAGTTATTTTCTATCTTCACACTTTTATCCCAATATGCACTTTCTATTTTTAAAAACCAAAGCTAGCAACAGAAGAAGATTCATCATGACATATAGAACATGTCAACAATTATATGCACTGTGAAAAAATGCCCCTCGAAAAACAAGTTAAAAACAAAACAAAACAATATAATATATATTTTTTGCTAGAATTAAGCAAACAAGTGAAAATGATCTTGGTAAGATTTCTCTAAATTAGTTTTCCACATCTATTGTCCAAAAGTAAGTTACTATATCTGACTGAAAAGTTCATCTTTAGATGATTATATCTTACTTTAAGTGTGACGCCATATTTGGACTAAAAATTAGAAAAATACACTTGGTCAGATTTAGATTTTTTTCCAGTGTACAGTCTACAATGAAAATCCATAACACACAAAAATGACACATTATTCTACCCAAGGGCATGATGATGACTTACATTTTCCTCCATCTGAGGATTGGCAGTACCTTTCTTCTTTGTGGAATAAAAATATATGGTTTGTAAAGATCACATACATACTGTGCATGTGCATGTATGTGTGAAAGAGAAAGATGGCTAGAAATGAAACGAGAAATAAGAGATGGAAGGACAGTGAAGCACCAGCGCTGTCCCCTAGGGTCAACGGGTGTGACATCCATCTGTTCCTGGAGATCTCTCTATAGCTGTTTCGCTCACACACACACACACACCGACACACCTATGCACGTATGCATGTGGAGAAGTACGTCACAGCACACACACATTTATGAGGGCCTGAATGTCACAAATCTATGTGCCAAAATTAGACAGTTGATTCTGCTGCTATGGAGCATTTCTTAGCAGCAGGATCAGACAGCTCAGGAAACAGCCTGTGCCTGACAAAAGCATCAAGACTAAATTATCCGGTGTGCTGAACTTCCTCAGAGACACAAGAGGAATGCAATGTTTCCACCAAGAAAACACTTTAAATCCATCTCATCGGTTCAAGCGAGTGTCGACCAGTATCGTTTGGCAACATCAGTGCTGGGCTAATATATAGAACAGATAACACTGATATTTAATCTGTTATTGGCTCCATGTTCAGAAAAATGTGTGAATGTGTGCAAAATATGTTATATAAGTGTCTAAAATGTACATGTAAATAGTCCTGATTTGTCAGGAGGAGGAAGAGCAAGAGGAGGAGGAGGAGGAAGAGCAAGAGGAGGAGGAGGAGGAGGAGGAGGAGGAGGTTGGACTGAGATCCTGGGATCACACTTAAAGTCTAATATTCCTAAAAAAAGACAAATGTTCCATATCTCATATTTCTAAGTCAATGAAGACAAAATACTCACATTTCGTTAATTTATTTAACATGAGCTAAATGAGTAAGTGAAATGTGAGTGTTTTGTCCTTCTTGACTGTATTTCAATAAAACTCTAGGAATTTAAAGCACAATCTTTACTGAACATTTTGTTGTTGTTGTTGTTGGGGAATTTAATCCTTTAATCAGACAATATTTTATTTTTGGTAATCACTCTGCCAAGGAACAGCAGATTTATGTTTTATCTGTCTGTCTGTCTGTGTCTGTCTGTTGTCTGTCTGTCTGTCTGTCAGCAAGTTAACTAAAAAAGTTATGGATGGAATTTTCAAGAAATGTTGATACTGGCACAAGGAATGATTGCACTTTGGTGGTGATCAATGGAGGTATGTGTGTGTGTGTGTGTGTGTGTGTGTGTGTGTGTGTGTCTGTGTGTCATTTAGGTCATTTAGGGGCGGGTGGAGGCTGATCTGCCTTGGTGGAGTCTGCGCTCTCCAAGTGCTTTTCTAGTTTATGCATACATTGCAAGACAGTGACACCATATTCCAGTTAGGACAGAGAGCCAACAGGCCCAATAAAGGGTAAGGGTCTGTAAGGTTCACCTCTGCATGAACACTGAGTGGAGCTGCTTTCATATCACATACTTAACAATGTATGGTGTATGTTTTATTTTTGTACAACTGTATAAAACACACTTTATATTCATGCACTTTATCCAAGTGAGTGTTGGTCAGTCTATTTTATTTTCACCTTTATTTAACCAGAAGAAAAGATCTCACTAAGATTAAGAACCTGTTTTTCAAGGAAGTCCTGGCCAGGACGCAGCATAAAATACAACACACACTCACAACATATAGATAAACATACATTTAAACATATAGTTAAACATATATGAATCATTGCCATCCCATTCTTAATCCATAAGGTTTAATTTGATACAGGTTCACTCTTCAATTTTAACTGATTCAACTTCAGGCCAGTCTCGTTCATCCACATGAATATATATATATATATATATATATATATATATATATATATATATATATATATATATATATATATATATATATATATATATATATATATATATATATATACACAGTATGTGTGTGTATGTGTGTGTGGGAATGTGCGTTCAGCCCTGCGATGAACTGGTGACAGTTTGTACCCCACCTATTATAGCTGGGATAGGCCCCCAGCGACCCCCGTGACCCTAGTGAGGATAAAGCGGGTTCAGAAAATGAGATGATAATTAGAAATTTGGAAAACTTTAACCAAAGTAATGATAGTATAGAAAGTTTAGAAAGTATAGAAAAATGTTATGTCGTCCAATAACACACTGTGGTTGAATTTTTGAATTTCAGAGTATTTCTATGAATACTTTATAAAGAGTTAATTTACAAATAAAAAAAGATAAACTGCTGTTTGTGGACCTCTTTAAATCTATTTAAGTTTCATTACCTCCTCCAAGGAGACATTAAATTCGGGTCCGTTTATCTGTTTGTATGTTTGTCTGTCTGTCAACAGGATTACGCAAAAAGTTCTGAACGATTTTGGTGGAACTTTCAGGAATGATAGATAATGGGTCAAGGAAGATCTAATTAGATTTTGAGCAATGAAGGTCAAATGTCAAGGTCACACTAAATATCTACAGCTAAAACATATCAGTGGTAATATCTCAGGATTCAGAAAAGATAGAGTCTCGGGTTTTTTTTTTTTTCATTTACATGGTGTCACCTTCAGACATCAGACGGGTCAACACTTATGGCTCCACGTCACGTTTTGACGTCAATGAAGCCATAGCAAGCCTTGGCGGAGGTCTGCTGTCTCTGACTGCCTTGTATTTAGTTTAGATTGGTGACGAATGTCATATGGTCATGTCTGAGGTGTAAGGTCTAATTTCACAGCGTTTAATAAATGCATATAAAGAATAAACAGACAACATTATACCATATACTGGTATTTTAACTAAAGCTACTCATTCTCTGAATGTTTCTGGACTAATAGTCAAGTTCTTACTTAAATGTCCTTCCTTATTTTGCATATTTTCTGCACTTTCCTTTTGTTTAATGTTTATTAGCCCACTCCCCAAAGGGGGGGCAAGTAGTATTGTTTTTGTCAGCAACTTTACACAAAAACTAGTGAATGAATTTCCATGAACTTTGCAGGAAAGGTGTGAGGTACTACAGAATAAATCACAATGATAAGAGATCGAACAAAAACTGGAATTTTCTTTTCATCGTTGTATACTCAGTTTTGTATATACTGTAGCTTTTTTTCTCTCACTATTCATGTTTATAGACATCTGAACTTTGAAGAACAAATTTTAAGACTCTAGGTCAAAGGTCAAGGTCACAATAAAGGCTGAAATCAAAGTTTGGATGGAACTTTTGAACTCTTCATCTTAGAGACTTCCAATGAGCACCACTTTGTCTTTCAATTCTGCATCTTGTGTGTATAGATTTTGACCTATTGTTGACTCAAGAGGTTGGGGGTCACTCAGTCAATACCTAAAAAACTAAAATGTACTATAACATAAAAACCAGTGGAGATAGACTTAGTTAATATTATTGACAGATAGCAAACCCAGTATGTTCAAAATAGTATCATGAACTTTGACCTTGAACAACCATGACAATTCAAACCCATAGTCTCACGTTTTAAGAGTGGAATGTCCATTAAGATCTAAGGTGTTTGAGAGGGGAACAGGGTTTTTTGTGCTTAGCACCAGTTGCTCTCTATGACTTCATTCTAATTGTATGCCTTTTGTAAAGCACTTTGATTTGCCCTGTGCATGAATGGTTCTACATACAGTAAATACATTTGTATTTCCTTGCTACATTCAAGAACATTACAATGTCCACAAAATCCAAATGTCTTAACTGCCAGTGGAGGTTAATAGAAAGGTTAATAACAAGTGACGCTTCTGTTTTCCTACTACAAGTTGGTTGATATAGATGGAAAATCTGAAATTAACATGTTTTTAATTATGATTATTGGCCAGATAATTGGTTTGATGTTGTTCCATTAGCTCCCAAGAGGGGTTCTCTTTCTTGGCAGTATATTTTTAAGTGGAAAAAACCCTCTTTTAATGGTCTGTCTATCAGCAGATGGCCAGAAGGTACCTGCCAGCTATGAAGGGAAGGGAAGGAAGAGAAATAAAAAAAAGAATGGCTCAAGAACAAACTGCATGATGAGCTGTATGAACTGAATCGAAACAGCTTTTTTCATCCCTCACTCGTGCTTTCTGTTCACTGGCATGTCTCCTGGGTTTAACGACAGAGGGTCTAATTGAGGCCGATTCAGCGTGTGTGTGTGTGAGAGAGAGAGAGAGAGAGAGTGAGACAAAGAGAGAGAGAGAGAGAGAGAGTATGTGCTTGCAGACACAACTTTAAATAAATCCTACCCTCCCATCTGCCTCCAAATCACGTACTTCCACCTCCATGGGGAATACGTTCAACATTTTAGATTTACAGTGACCGTTCTACGCCTTTTCATATTAATGTTTATGTGTAACTGTGTCATTGTCACCTTTAACCCATAATAGCACTTGTGCACACAGACACAAAAAATACACAGAGCATAAATCTTATAACTTACCACCATTTTGTTGAGAGAGACCCAACAGTCGGAGGGAAAGTCCTGCAACATGGGTACGAGGAACTGCAGACAACCATCCCAGTGACACAGCAACAGCATCATACCAATCAGGTTGAATATTCGCATCACAGCACTGGCTAGGTCATACGTCATGTGGAATATCTATAAGGAGCAAAATGATAGGACTGATGAGAAGAGCATGGTCTGGTGAGGGGAAATGAATAAATCAGAGTTCATTCAAGAAGCAGATTATGCATTTGGTAGGTGGGCTTGATTAGGTAATCAGAGAAGAAAATGAATGAACCACATCAGATCAGCCGTTTTAAGAATGAAATGTGTAGATAAACTCCCATTTTCATTCATTCTTATCTAAGCAGATAGTTTGGCTTGTCTCACACTGATGTAAACCAAAAGTCTGTAGGGAAGCATATCTTTAAAAAGTCAGTGGATTTAGCAGTAGTGAAAAACTAGATGGGTGCACAGGATGTTGCACAGCTGGACGCACTGATGCACACGCATTTTAAATCATTAAAATCTCAGCAACAGCGATGAGAAGCAGCCATAAGAAAGCACACACTGGAAAAATCCAAATCTTACCAAGTGTATTCTTCCTTATTTCTACTCCAAAATATCTCATCACACTTAAAACAAATTGTGCCATGAACAACAAACCCCACCCCACACTTAATGGACATGTCCCTCTCAAAACGTGAGACTATGGGTTTGACCTTTCAAGGTAAAAGGTCATGATCCCATTTTGGAGCCTACACATACATTCCTATCTGTCAACAATAGTGAGTGCTTATCGCCACTCTTTTTGGAGTTACAACCATTTAAAACCATGTGACCCTGATTTTAACCTTTTAAGGTCACTCAAGGTCAAAGATCATGACAGTATTTTGAAACCTATGCCAAGTTCCCTATCTGTCAATAATAGTAACTAAGTCTCTATCTCCACTGGTGTTTCCATTATAGTCTTTTTAGTTTTTTGGGGTATTGACCCCTGACCTCTTGGGTCAACAATAGGTCAAAATCTATACAACACACACAATATAGAATTGGCATTTTGGTGCTCATTGGAAGTATCTGAGATTAAGAGTTCAAAAGTTATATCCAAAATTTTATTTGGCGATACACCATCAGGAGTAGGCGGTAAGGTGCACCAAAGCAGTCTCCCAAGTGCAGCAAGGCCACTGGATGAGGTGAGAGGGTGTTGAGAGGAGGACGATCACATGAAACGAGCTGTGGAGCATGGAGGCTAACAGGCTTAGTTTCATCATTAGGGCTACATATGATGTCCTGCTCTTTCTAACCAAGTTACACCTCTGGTAGGGAGAGGAACCATCCTTTGTGCTGTCCCCCAGTAAGCCTAAAACACATCTTGGTGGGTTTCAAGACCAGCCTGACTCAAGGTAGGTACACCTGGCATCACTATCCGGTGCTGAAGTGCCCGGCAGCCGAACCTGACAACAGGAGGGTAACCACCAATGCCATGCTTCCAAAGTCCCAGCCTGCTGTCCAATGGAAAACAGGGGACGGGTCTACTGACTGTAGCCCAGGACTGGGGACTGTGGGTGGACCTCAGTCAGAGGTTTATCTTTCCACCTAAAATCAAACTAACCAACTTGTTCCAAGACCTGGTCCTATGGTCCAGTTCCTGCCAGCGCGTCTTCATCATGGACCGTCCCATGGGAGGATGTAAACGATGAGGCAGATGAACACAAGACACTGCAGTATGCTGTTGTAGCAGCTGAAGCTGAGGGGCACGGATGGACTGCGAAGTTGCAGCCTGTGGAGGTGGGCTACAGAGGTGGAGAGTTGTTGCCAAAATAACCTCAAGGCTCTTGACAGAATTGGGCATTAGAGGGCAGGTCCAATGGAGGGCAATAAAAGGTCTGACCACTGCAGCAGAGCAAAGCAGTCACTGGCTGTGGCTGAAACGCAGGCACATAACGTGGGCTACCAAGTGACCATGTGGTGCAACTGCACAACACACATCCAGGTTTGATCAGCCTGTGGTGGGCCAACCTTGGCAGAGGGTGTCTTGTGTGAAAATGGTCAAAACACCCAAATGGCACACAACTGATGATGCGTCATGCTTTACACCACATGACCATCAGTGCCAAATCCTACTCCACCCAAGATTCAATCACTTGCCATAAACATGTAGGGACATTAACACCTAGTCCTATAAAGAAGTTTTATTGTGATCTTGACCGTCAGATTTGTCCTTCAAGGCTGTGATGTCATTGCACATCAATAGTGAGAGGAAAATTAAGCTAGATGCTAAAACAAGTATTCAGAAAGGAAAAGGAAATTCCTAATTTGACCTATCTCTGATCATCATAAAAACACATTTGTGGTGAAATTGAACTTTGACCTACATTCACCAAAAGTTAATGGGATCTATTCTGGACCACCTCACACCCTGCTTTTGGGTAAGGATGCTGACAAACAAACGGACAATCAGATGGATGAAAAAAATAAAATAAAACAATACCTCTTACCTCCCCTTCAGGGGGGGTGGAGGAATAAGACATAATCACCCAAAGAGCAACATTTGAGTGAGATATAAAGAACATATTTTTGGACAATAGACCTGGAAAACCTTATTGCAAAAAACGTTAGCAAGATACTTTTCACTTGTTCCATTAGCAGATTTTTTTGTTGAATTAATTAAGGAAAAATGAATCTTGAATTGTGGGTTCCCTACAGGTTTCTCCAAGTTACATTTGAGACATTTTAAGTCTACTTAGAACAGAATGCCTATTTAATGGCCATACTAGCAAAAATTCATGACTCCTAGGATTTATGAAAACATATTTATTTGCTCCAATACCTTGAGTCCCACTGTTCCAAGTCATTTCTGATTGAGGACTGCAAAATGGATGGACTGTCAAAATATTACCAAGTGTATTTTTCTCATTTTTAGATCAAATACGTATCTTATTGCATTTAAAATAGACATCATCATCAAAAGAACACATTTCCAGTGAGATACAAGTGCTTATTTTTAGACAATAGATCTGGAAAATATAATTTACAGAAATCCAAACAAAAACATTATGAATTGGCATTTTTTGGTTGTTGTTAACAACAGGGGCATTTTTATGGGAGGAGGGGGTGTGGTTGTGTATGCCCTCCTCAATCTCAGTTCCAGTGTGACAGTTCCACATTAGAAGCTGATGTGAAAACAAACAGGTTCAGAGGCTGTGGTGAAAGTTGATCATGAAGGATTGAGCAGGTCTGCCTCTGCTGTTCCTTAGAATTTCTCGCCTCTACAGTAAGAGGTTTATTTGTGTGGAGCCGGCATTGTGGTCACAGCCTTGTAAGCAGTGCACACTGTGGCTTCCCTGGCTGTTGGCCAATGGTGGTTGCCACTATGTGTGTATGTGGGTAGATTTACATATATGTGTGTGTGTGCAGTGATGTGAAAGCCTCCCTGCACTGCTTGGCCTACTAGATGCCTCGCTAAATCATAAGCAAGAGCATTCCCCACAGAGTATCACACTAGGAAATAGGTCAGGTAGTATATGGATGTCTGCATGCTGGGTATACATTAATGTGAATTGGAAAAGACCATTTTGTAGGCCAATTTGATAGTTTCTTAAAAAACAATGGCCCTTTTTCTAATGTGAATTAGGCCAGACACTGTGTACTGTATATATGTGAGGGTAGAGACCTGTGGTATAAGTAAAGTCTACACTGCTTATTTCTAGCCCAAATCATCACATTTGAAATAAGACAGAAAGAGTAAGTTTTCTGGGAGATAAAAGATCTGATTTTAGATAATAGATCTGGAAATCTTGCCAAAATAATGAGATAATAATAATGATAATAATAATAATAATAATAATAATAATAATAATAATAATAATAATAATAATAATAATAATAATAATAATAATAATAATAATAATAATAATAATAATAATAATAATCTTTTTTTTATTTATTGCTACCAGTATTTTATGGGACTACACCTAATATGTCTTTTAAACCTAAAAAAAAAAAAGAGTATTTTAAATCATAGCTTCCTTATAATACAAGGCAGAGTGATTCATTTATTTTAAACTGAAGCATATTGAGGTAGAAAATAGAAATAGATAATAGATAAACCAGAGGACACAATCATACAAAATATGTGAAAATAGAGTTTGAACTCTGAAAAGAGAAAACAAATACAATTATAAAAACATTAAAATACATTCTTGCTTAATTATTAAGAACTACTATAAAGGTGAAAACTTGAATTTTCATTATTGTTACATGAACATGTTACAGTAACTTGAAAATACTGAATAACTCATCATCTAACACTGACACTGTTGTTCCTCATTCACAGATTTTTATTCAGGAACAAGATCATATTTACTGTTTTCTCCTTTAGTCTTTTTTTGTGCAGAACCTTCCCTTCCTTACGAATGATGCACTGAACCAGGTGGAAGAAAAAGTAGTCCCACCAACTGCCTGTCATTTAGACAACATCTCAATTGTTTAGTTACTTTTCACTGTGTTCCTGTTAAGGATATACCGTACTTCAAATGACTTAAGTATCAAAAGTATTGATATTTTGAACAGAAAGATCTAGTATCGGACATATCAATATTTTAGGATCGATCCGCACGTCACTATACGTGAGTAGAATATTGTTATGAAAGGTTAACATTAGCCAATGTTTGAGAGAGAGAGATCGTCAACTTCACAGCTGCATCTGTCACCATTCACTTGTCCATTTGTAGATGTAATTTTACTCCAGAGTGTTATCATCCTGGGGATGTGATGGAGTACACGATGGTTTGATGTAGACTACTAGCATTAGGTAAGACATTTACCATGGCTGTGTCACTCACTCACTGCCACTTCGCATTTTTGGTTAAAAAAGTGTTTATTGCAATGTTGAATTGCACTTTCCTTATTGACATTTTATCATTTATCATTTATACACACTATGATTCATAGTAGTGTCTTACATGTTGTCCTTTAACACTGAATGTTAGTGGACTGTCCCTTACATAGACCTGCAGGTGCCTACAGTATTTTCTAAATCTACCTTGGTGGAGGTCAGAGTGCTTTTCTAGTTTTGTATGTTACACTGTATTGTAGTAGGTATGTATTGTATTATATTATGATGAAACCTAAACTGATTTTTACAAAAATAAAAATAAACGATGTAAAATTTTAATTCTACAACCAGAATGAACTAAAACCACATCAAATCCTATTTGTAAAAAATATTTCATAAAATTTGGTTGTACAGTGTAATTGGTACCTAATTTCAGTATTAATTGTTGAAATTAATTAAACTAAATATACTAATTCTACTTTCTTTGTGTTTGGACATTTCCCAGTCATATTTAAACACAATACAAAGAACATACGTTAATTAAACTCAACATTAAACAAATTTTAAAGACTTTTTAAGGTATTAAATGCAGATTTGTTAATTCAAGACTTTTTGGACTTTTAACACCCTGCTGTATCCTCTACAAACTTCTATTATCTCTAATGGCCTTAACTAATTTGGAGAAGTCGAAAGGGAAACACACCATGAGGCCTTGCCCTGTGATTAGGAAACATCCCCATCATGATTAATGAGGCTCCAGGACTAATGTTCCCCATGACACTAGAACAGCACCTGGCTATGTGTCACTGTCAGACCAAAATCTGGGTCAAGGCACATGACTGTGACCACAACTCTGAGTCTGAAAAACACAGATAAAGTACTTTATAATCCTCTCTAGTTCAGTGCATGGTGATGTTTGATGAAGTCTATTTAAAAAAACATTAAACTAGAGAGGCTCATTAGTTTATTCCCCAACTATTCCTACTCCCATCAAAAAATAAATAAATGAATCACATCAACATTGCAAAAAAGGAGTGTCTAAAAACAAGATCAGAAAAGGTACTGAACACAAGTGAAATATATGTCCATGCAGCAAGATCATTTAATTTGACAAAATGTATTGAATTAACCCATAAAGGCCTGCTTGTATGACAGCTCTGAAATGGTTTTTTTCATTTCTAATTAACCTTTCTGAAATGATTTATAACCACTTATTATATATTTATCCTCTGTGTTTTGTGAGGTTTTTTTTCCAGTAAAAATCAGGTATTTTCTAATATTTAATTCACTGATTGTGTAAATATCAGGTTAATATATCAGAAACAGAGATGACTTTTTCTGTCAATATGGTAATAACTCAACCTAAACAATGTTTCTCGATCCATTATTTATTTATTTATTTACTGGTGAATCAATGTTGTAGAAGATGGCAGTGTTTCCATGGTAACTACAGACCCTCTGAACATCCAAATGGGTCATATCTAATGACTACGAAAAGATGACAAACAATTTTAAACAAATTATTATTTATTGATAGAATTAGAGGATCATCAGGTATTAAGCAATTAACATCTGTAAATGTCTTGATTAATCCATTAACACCTGAATTTAAATATAAGTATATAAAAAAAGTAGGTCTGTCAAAATAAATGCATTTAACAAATATTGATCTATTATCAGGATTAATCTGATTAAAAACATTAAAATAATTAAATGGAACAGTTGTTAACAATGTTGTTGAAACTATTGAATAAACATGTTAATTGCATATATATTCATATTTTTGGTATTTTATCACATGTTCTTTCACATGTTCTTTCTGTATTTTAGAAGACTTCATGAATATGGATATATAATATGGAATTTATGGGACGAACATGGCTCAGTTGGTGGAGTGGTTCATCTAATAACCAAAGGGTTGGCGGTTTGAATCCTGCTGTGTCCTAGTCGGTTCGTTGTGTCCTTGGGCAAGACACTTCACCCTCCTTGCCTTCAGTGTCACTCACACTAGTGTATGAATGTTAGGTGGTGGTCAGAGGGGCTGTAGGCACAAAATGGCTGCCATGCTTTAGTCAGTCTGCCCCACGGCAACTGTGAACAACCATCAGAGTTTACCACCATCAGAGTGACAATGTGAGAGTGAATGAATAATAGGTCACTAATGTAAAGCACTTTGAGTGGGCAAAAAAGCATTATATAAATCCAATCCATTTTTGTTATTAATATGTTTTGGATTTTTCATCGCTTTTTGGTAAATTTTTAGGGATTATAGCATGTTTTGTGCGTACGTGTATTATATTTTTTCATATTTTTGGGGGAGTTTCTTTATCTATTTTTTGTGTATTTTGTGGGAAATTTGAATGCAAAAAAAAGACAAAACAGTCGACCAACATATAAAGAGTTTTGATCATGGTTAATTAAAATTCATCCAAAGCAACCCTGTGACTAATATATTAAATAAACATTTTAATAATTTTGACAGCCCTAAAAAAAGTAAATGTTAAATGAAGTGGAAATAATTCATTTGACTACAGCACATACAAAAGATAGGTTTTTTTGGTATGTTGCATATTTGCTACAGTAGGCATTGAGGGGTTAAATCTAAAAATAAGCATGTCTACAGATGTATGAACACTTAAGAAATTATCTCTTAAAACTAGAAATTAATTCTTAAAATTAAAGCAGTACAATGTATCATTTGAACATTGTCATTGCAATGTACAGTATGTGTGTGAAAAGTCACATGGCGCATTCTGCAATGTCGGAGGTAAAAGAACCTGACACACACTGTGCAGAGCAATCCACCAATCACAATCATTTTTAATCAGTTTACATTAGACCACACCCCTGCACATGGAGTAGGTACGTTCTAAGAACATTGAAATATGAGCAATGAACAAGAGAAAACTAAGTCTTGATGCCAAAAAGAGAAGCAATATCAGTTATTATTATTATTTTAGCTACAAGAAGGATGAAACTGAAACACATGTTCATTGACACAACAGGGAAACAACGAGTGACTTTAAATATTTACATCATGACCACAAAAATCAAAATCTTACCAAGTGTATTTTTCTCATTTCAAGTCAAAATATCTTAGTGTTAATGTTAGTTAGCAAGATAAGTCAAAAAGTTACGGACGGATCTTGATGAAATTTTCAGGGTAGGTTGGTGATGGGGAGATCTGGAAATGATTAGATTTTGGTGGTGATCTGGTGGGGTGATGACATTTTCAGGATGTGTTCGGGGTGTCAAAAGGAACAAATGATTCCATTTTGATGGTGATCCGGAAGAGATCCTGGATTCTGGATCACTTTTGAAATTTTACATTGCGGTAAATGGAGAATAAATTTCAAAGTGATGCAGAATCCGGATCACCACCAAAATATAATAATTTGTTCCCTGTCACACTCCCAACACGTCCTGAAGTCTTCATTAAAATCCGTCCATAAGTTTTTCAGTTATCTTGAACCCCCCACCCCGGATCACCACCTAAATCTAATCATTTCCAGATCTCCCCATTACCAACCTATCCTGAACATTTCATCAAGAGTCTCTCAGTAGAACTGACAGAACCTTAGAATACTAAGTTAATAAGTAACGTTTTAATTTAACTATACTTTAATAAGCATCTAAATTTTAAGTTCTGGAAATTTGTATTTTTTAAATTTCATTAACTTAAAATAATTGTGGAAATCAATTGCCTTCAATTTTTTGAGTTCTGCTAACTTATTCGGGTTTACAGTGTAGTTCTTTATATCACACATCTATGTAAAACACACTTCTAAACCTGAGCCCCCCCCCCCCCCCTCTTTTTTTTGTAGAACCAAATAATTTTTAATGAAATGCATTCATATGAACTTCTGGAAAGAGATGTGGTCATATCTAATGATGTTTAGTTTACAGTCAGATACTCTCTACAGCTGAAGTGAATAGAGACATAATTATCATGTGGCTATGATGAGCTTTTAGGGGAACCCCCCCCCCCTCGCATAGAGAGTTGAGTTAAGCTGAGCTGAGCTGAGCAGAGGGGAAGCTCAGCCAACCATGTTTGAATGGAGCAGAACCAAACAGAGCTCAGCTGAACTAAGCTGATCAAGCCAAGGCTGAGTCAAAGCTAAGGACCATTCAGTTGTGAGTGTTTGAATGGGTAATTAGGGTTCTCCTTGAGCTCAAATTACTGCTTTGTAATCAAAAGGGAAGAGGGAACTCACACATTTGAAGCTTGGTTGACCTAGATAAGAATTCTCATTACAGTGTATGTACAGACTAAAGTGCCACATGTAGACCATCACAGGTCGGGACGAGCTTCATGAAAATAAAAAGGCGAAATATTAAATGCATCTACTTTAGGATGAATATTCCCACTAATGCTGCTTAATGTATTGAAGAAATATCATTATTGCAATAACACAGTGTGCAATATTCATATCGCAAAGTCATGGAATAATTTATTTTCTTTTTTTTTCATTAACTTTGTGTTTTACATACCATGGGATATCAGAGTGGTTTCCTCTATCACTCTAACATACTATTTTTTTTTCTAACAAAAATATTTAAGTAATGCTGCTGCTGCTGCTGAATGAAAGTTTACTTATGTTGAAGAGATGGGAATATTTTCAGAGCACAGCTTTGAGCAAGGGTTGAGCACTTGTATTTAAAGATTTTTATTTTTATATGTAATATTTACTAAACCAGGCAAGAGACTGAATATAGTTTTATTAAAGGTCTGAGGTAAATGGTACTTTTGTTATTATGAAAGAGATCCATGTCATTTACACACTGATATATGAGAATAAAATGACTAAATATTTGAACATGTTTGTGTCTGAAGGTTTACAGTTGAAGGTCTACAGTTGAAGGTCTGCAGTTGAAGGTCTGCAGTTGAAGGTCTGCAGTTGAAGGTCTACAGTTGAAGGTTTACAATTGAAGGTCTACAGTTGAAGGTCTACAGTTGAAGGTCTACAGTTGAAGGTCTACAGTTGAAGGTTTAAAATTGACAGTCTACAGTTGACGGTCTACATTTGAAGGTCTGCAGTTGAAGGTTTACAGTTGAATGTTTACAGTTGAAGATTTACAGTTGACAGTCTATAGTTGAAAGTCTGCAGTTGAAGGTCTACAGTTGAAGGTTTACAATTGAAGGTCTACAGTTGAAGGTCTACAATTTAAGGTCTGCAGTTGAAGGTCTGCAGTTGAAGGTCTACAGTTGAAGTTCTACAGTTGACGGTCTGCAGTTGAAGGTCTACAGTTGAAGGTCTACAGTTGAAGGTCTACAGTTGAAGGTCTACAGTTGAAGGTCTGCAGTTGAAGGTCTGCAGTTGAAGATTTACAGTTGAAGATTTACAATTGAAGGTTTACAGTTGAATGTTTACAGTTGAAGGTCTACAGTTGAAGGTCCACAGTTGAAGGTCTACAGTTGAAGATCTACAGTTGAAGGTTTACAGTTGACAGTCTACAGCTGAAGGTCTACAGTGGAAGGTCTGCAGTTGAAGGTCTACAGTTGAAGGTTTACAATTGAAGGTCTGCAGTTGAATGTCTACAGTTGAAGATCTGCAGTTGAAGGTCTACATTTGAAGGTCTGCAGTTGAAGATCTACAGTTGAAGGTTTACAGTTGAAGGTTTACAATTGAAGGTCTACAGTTGAAGGTCTGCAGTTGAAGGTCTACAGTTGAAGGTTTACAGTTGAAGGTCTGCAGTTGAAGGTTTACAATTGAAGGTCTACAGTTGAAGGTCTGCAGTTGAAGGTCTACAGTTGAAGGTCTACAGTTGAAGGTCTGCAGTTGAAGGTCTACATTGAAAGGTCTGCAGTTGAAGGTCTACAGTTGAAGGTCTACAGGTGAAGCTCTGCAGTTGAAGGTCTGCAGTTGCATGTTTAGAGTTGAAGGACTACAATTGACGGTCTACAGTTGAAGTTCAACAGTTGACGGTCTGCAGTTGAAGGTCTGCAGTTGAAGGTCTACATTTAAAGGTCTGCAGTTGAAGGTCTGCAGTTGAAGGTCTGCAGTTGAAGGTCTACAGTTGAAGGTCTGCAGTTGAAGGTCTACAGTTGAAGGTCTACAGTTGAAGTTCTACAGTTGAAGGTCTGCAGTTGAAGGTTTACAGTTGGAAGTCTACAGTTGAAGGTTTACAGTTGAAGGTCTACAGTTGAAGGTCTGCAGTTGAAGGTTTACAGTTGAAGGTTTACAGTTGAAGGTCTACAGTTGAAGGTCTACAGTTGAAGGTTTACAGTTGACAGTCTATAGCTGAAGGTCTACAGTGGAAGGTTTACAATTGAAGGTCTAAAATTGAAGGTCTGCAGTTGAAGGTCTACAATTGAAGGTCTGCAGTTGAAGGTCTACAGTTGAAGGTCTGCAGTTGAAGGTCTACATTTGAAAGTCTACAGTTGAAGTTCTACAGTTGAAGGTCTACAGTTGAAGGTTTACAGTTGGAAGTCTACAGTTGAAGGTTTACAGTTGAAGGTCTACAGTTGAAGGTCTGCAGTTGAAGGTCTGCAGTTGAAGGTCTACAGTTGAAGGTCTGCAGTTGAAGGTCTACAGTTGAAGGTCTACAGTTGAAGGTCTACAGTTGAAGTTCTACAGTTGAAGGTCTGCAGTTGAAGGTTTACAGTTGGAAGTCTACAGTTGAAGGTTT
Source organism: Siphamia tubifer (assembly GCA_020466265.1). Taxonomy (NCBI): domain Eukaryota; kingdom Metazoa; phylum Chordata; class Actinopteri; order Kurtiformes; family Apogonidae; genus Siphamia; species Siphamia tubifer. Next base: position 35,759,816 of record CM035786.1, read on the forward strand.
ACAGTTGAAGGTCTACAGTTGAAGGTCTGCAGTTGAAGGTTTACAGTTGAAGGTTTACAGTTGAAGGTCTACAGTTGAAGGTTTACAGTTGACAGTCTATAGCTGAAGGTCTACAGTGGAAGGTTTACAATTGAAGGTCTAAAATTGAAGGTCTGCAGTTGAAGGTCTGCAGTTGAAGGTCTACAGTTGAAGGTCTGCAGTTGAAGGTCTACATTTGAAGGTCTACAGTTGAAGATTTACAGTTGACAGTCTATAGTTGAAGGTCTGCAGTTGAAGGTCTACAGTTGAAGGTTTACAATTGAAGGTCTACAGTTGAAGGTCTACAATTGAAGGTCTGCAGTTGAAGGTCTACAGTTGAAGGTCTACAGTTGCAGCATTATCATGTTCTTGGACAGAATTGTGTCATCCATTATAGTAGAACAGTATTTTGACTCATACAAACAATTGTCTCATTGTAACATTGTTGAGGAACATTTTTCTTGGTAGATGACATTGGTTTAGGTGAACAGGAAATAATGCAATATTATTGATATCACAATACTGTACACCTGTTGAACTATTACTTCAGCCACTCATTAAGTGCAATATCATAATATATTGATAAATCGATAGATTTTTATCAGTAATCTAAGTTGATAATTATTGCTGTTTGACTATATAATAACTTCAAAATGCCATCGAGTATCATCTAATGATTTGATCTTTTTTTCCTTCTACCTCATTGTGTTTCATTTTAAATTCAATGAGATATTTAGACTAGAAATGGGAAAAATACACTTTGTAAGGTTTATTTTTTTGCAGTGCAGATGCTGTTATTGTATGTACAGCACATGTCTGCATGCTGACTTGATTATAATACATATTTTCTCCATATGTATTTAAACTACAATATGAAACAGTGTGTTTCCTATTTATTTATTCATGGTCATTTGCTATGAGCTTTTCACATTTATTAGCATGTGTTCAAATGCTCATTTTATGGAAAGTGTAGCCAGACTGAATCATCGATTATCCAGCCAAGGTCTTTACACCTAAACCTTTATTGTCTCATTGTCTGTGTGGTGTAAGTGTTGATGCATCTCAACCTACCTCCTCCCACTGGTGAATGTAACGGATGAGCCTGGACAGCCTCAGCAGGCGGAGAAGACTGAGGATCTTAGTGAAACGGACGATGCGGAGCGCCCGGGCGGTCTTGTACACCTCAGAATCGATTCCTTTCTCTACGATGAGGAAGAAATAATCCACAGGTATGGAAGAGACAAAGTCAACCACAAACCAACTTTTCAGGTATTTTGTCTTTATCTTCTTTGGGTCCAGAATGATCTCAGTGTTATCTTCAAACACGATCCCTGTCCTGAAGTTGAGCACCAGGTCCATGAGGAAGAAGGTGTCAGAGACAACATTGAAGATGATCCAGGGAGTGGTGGTCTCATCCTTAAAGAAAGTGATGCCCACTGGGATGATGATCAAATTGCCCACCATGAACATCAACATGGTAAAGTCCCAGTAGAACCTGCCGGAGTGGAGCAGGAGGGAACAAGAAGAAACAACAAAAAATGAGACAATCCCTCATATACGTCCACAAACATGCAACTACCTTTGTAATACGTGATGCAAATGTCAGTCACTTTGTACATTACTATGGACATGATAGAAGAATAAACACTCCAGCCTACTGTCTATGAAGAAGACCACTCACTGTAAAAAAGACAATAGAATTAACAGCAAAATGTTGTAATATTACAACATTAAAAACTGAAAGAGAAAAAACAAAACACTGCCTCAGGTTTAAGTACCTCGGGATCTTATTCATGAGCGATGGAAGGATGGAGCAGGAGTTCGACAGGCGGATCGGGGCGGCATCCGCAGTAATGCCGCGTTGAACCGCGGTGTGAAACCGATTCATTGTGGTGATAGGGAGCTAAGTCAGAAGGTGAAGCTCTGGATTTACTGGTCGATCTACATTCCGACCCTCACCTATGGTCATGACCTTTGGGTCATGACCGAAAGAATGAGATCACGGGTACACGCAGCCAAAATTCTTTTCCTTCCCAGGGTGACCGGGCTCAGCTTTAGAGATAGGGTGAGAAGCTCGGACATCTGGGAGGGACTCGGAGTAGAGCCGCTGCTCCTCCATGTCCAGAGGAGCCAACTGAGGTGGCTCGGGCACCTCGTGAGGAGGACTCCTGGACGCCTCCCTGGGGAGGTGTTCCGGCCATGTCCATCCAGGAGGAGACCCCGGGGCTGACCCAGGACACGCTGGAGGGATTATATCTCTCGGTTGGCCTGGGAACACCTCGGGATTCCCCTGGAGGAGCTAGCGGAGGTGGCTGGGGTGAGGGAAATCTGGGCTACTTTGCTGGGGCTGCTGCCCCCGCGACCCGGATAAGTGGGAGATGACGACGAGAAAAAAACAATGCAAAGTTGTTTATTTGAGAAGACTTTTGTGTTTATGATTAAATTAAATGTAGCTGCAGTTTTTACTCAATGTATGTATGTAGTATGTGAACATGTAGAAGTTATTTCAATTGGTTTGAGAAAATAAGACTACAAATTGAAAAACAATGTGGTGCCGTGTAAATTTTAAGACCACAATGTTAAAATAACAGCCTATATATATATATATATATATATATATATATATATATATATATATATATATATATATATATATATATATATATATATATATATATATATATATATATATATATATATATATATATATATATATATATGTATTGCGAAAACACATTTTTAGTGACTGTGACCTTGGCCTTTTACCTTCATTCACCAAAATGTAATGGGATCTGTTCTAGGCCACCTCAAACCTTTCCTGAAAATTTCATGGAAATTGGTCCAGTAGTTTTTGCCTAAACTTGCTGACATACAGACAAACAAACACTCTCACTCACTCGTCATCTGAACCCGCTTTACCCTCACTAGGGTCGCGGGGGTCACTGGGGGCCTAATCCAGTAACAAAGGGTGAAGGCGGGGTACACCCTGCATGAGTCTCCAGTTCATCTCAGGGCTGAACATATATAGACAAACAATCACTCTAACATTCACACCTATGGACAATTTACATTAACCAATTAACCTATCAGTGCATGTGTTTGGATGGTGGGAGGAAACTGGAGTACCCGACAAAAACCCACATGGGCAACATGAAAACTCCATACAGAAAGGTCTGGTGTGGGATTTGAACCAGGGTCCTTCACGCCTTGAGGTAGGAGTGCTAACCACTGCACCACTTTGCCACCCCTACAAACAAACAAAGATAAACCAAAAACAAGTGGTGTCTTCACAACAAACCCCACCCTCCTTACACACATTTTACCTGATGCGCCCTTATCTGTTATCGTTGCAAAAACACATTTTTGTTGACTGTGAATGTGACCTTTAACCTTTCATTAAAATGTCGCGAAAATTGTTCCAGTAATTTTTGTGTAAAGCTGTTTATAATTAAACAAACCAACAGACAAACACACAAACTGAACGGAAACAATAGCCTTCTCCCCTTCTGGGGGGCAGGATATAAAGTAAATAGTTCATATTTCAGACCATTGCAATGGACACATATGGTTCAGTTGGTAGAACAGGTTGTTCCCTGGCTGAAGGGTTAATGGTTCAAATCCTGACTGACTGCTCACATGTCAAACTGTCCTTGAGGACAAAGAACCCTGAAGACCTCCCAGGTAGGTTTGTGAAGTACTGTAGACATCATCAAAGTCTATAAACTGTCTTACATAAATGCAGACCATTTAAATCTACATGTTGTGTTTTTACAGTGTTGTTGTGGTAATCACACATGCCACTTTTTCCTTAAAAACAACAGTATTTTTTATTTTTACAGTGTTGAGTCTGACAGCTAAAATATTAATATCTCAGGGTGTAGGTGACAAGTCAGAGACATTGAAGCTTCATGAGTGTCTATGTGTCAGGAATCAATATACACCAAGGGCAGACATCCCAGCTACAGGGTTTGGTAAAACTCTGACCATTTAGTATGTTTTTATTTAACTGATACGGACATAAACATCCACCTTTAAACCAAACCATCTATTGATCTAAACTATTTAATACCTATTGATCCACTAATCCTATCAATACATGTAAATAATTGGTGTTTGTCATTTTGTCATGGTCATCAGATATGACCCATTTGGATGTTTAGACTCTGTAGTTACCATGGAAACATTTATATATCTACTACAACACTGATTCATCAGTAAAACCCATGGGGTTGGATCAATGACAGTGAATGGAGACACTGGGTTTATATTCATTTAATCACAGATTAAATTGAAAAAGTAATTTCCTTCTGTTTTCCCTATTTCTGTCTAATATAATAACCATTAACTTTAATATGAGCTTTTATGAACCTCTGTATGATAAGTCAATTCAATATTGTTAATATTTAATGTTTTCGCAGAAAAGCTGCAAAATACGGATGATTATTTTGTAGTATATTATCATTTAAAATAAATCACTTAGGAAATGTTAAATAAGGAGAGAAAAAAGCATTTGAGACCTTAGATAAAATTAGCACACTGCCTTTATGAATTAAATGTATTTGCATTATCTATATCATTACCAATGTCATATATATATATATATATATATATATATATATATATATATATATATATATATATATATATATATATATTCACACAAAACTAATGACAACAACACTGTGGATGTGTGGAGAGTCATCTGTCATTTCCACTAGTTTAGTGTTAAAATGGTGAAGTAGACCTTTAATACTAACCAATGTAATAAAAGCCAGTGTTAAGTATAGAACTGTAAGCACAGTAGCATGTGATATGCATGATGTATTACTGTGGTTTTATAAATATGTGCAAAATTAAGGATAATAGTCGCCAAGGCGCATTCTTATTTTCGAAAAACGCAAAATATTTGACAGCATCCAACTTAAATATACAAAATAGTTTTTCCTCAGTAATATTGTCTTTAGTATTGGGAGTCTCCGCCCGTCATGGGCATAAATGGTGCGTCTTTATCTGCAGACAGGTCATGTTTTACGCATTAAATGAACTGTCCTTGGTGCTGAAATGTCCGATCGCAACTTTCAAAGTTCACATCAAGTTTATCTTTAAGATGAAATGAAACCATGCAGACATCGCTTCATTGTAATAAATGCATAAATGATATTGTAATTACCGCAATTTTTTAACTATTATCTTAGAGTTAGAGTTATCCCAAATGTGTCCAAATGGTCTAAGGTGCAAAAGACTTACGAGCACAAGGTGATTTATATCAGTGTGCATCAACATATAGATGATTCCTCGAGTGTTATAGATTATCTATCTGAAACAGGGATGTTCAATATATGTACGCTATGTATATGTTTACTATAGGTGGAAAACTTCCCCCAAAGATTTTACCTGCGACAAAACAGATGCGTAAAACAAATGCACTTGTGTGTTTATGTTTTGTTTTTTGTTTTTTTGTTTTTTTTTTTTTTGGGGGGGGGGGGGGGGCTATGGCTGACTGTGTGTGGTGTGGAGGAACATCTCTCACCTCTAATGTCGCTTTAACTCTATATTTCTATATATTTAAGGTATTTCGTATAGAGATGTTTTACAAAAGGATGCGTAAAAGTCACCCGGGACGCACGGGGCCTCCTGTGGTTTGTCTGTGAAGTGGACCAAGTCTTAGGGAAGGTTTGGTTAATTCAATTGTAGTTGGACCCATACCTGAAGTCGCTGTATGGGTGGATAATCCAATTACCCGCTGACTTTACGCGCTCTTGTTCTTTTTCCACTGCTTTCTGGCTGCCAAACATGCGCAGGGAGAACTTGTTAACTCCAGGCTGAAGCATGGCACTGAACTGCCGCTGCATGTAGGTCTGGTTCCCCCTGGAGTCTCCATCATCAGGGACTATCTGAGTGCCGTCCTCAGCTTTGGTGAATGTGACAGAGTTCCCGGACTGCTGACTGGGAGTCTGTCCTTTACTAGTTGGAGGATTGGAGAAGGAAACTCTGGAGTCCTTTTTGTCCATCGTCGCCACAGTCTTGACCTCAGCCCCCGGCCCCTGTGCCAAGGACCCCGCAGGAGTGACAGAGCCGTCCATGCCAGCAGCCTGACCCTGTCCGTCTGCAGCAGCTCCTAGTCCATCTGCCTGCTTCTCCTGCTTTGAGATGAGAGAGGAGAGACTCCCTGAACTGGTCGGGTCCCTTCTACAATCTCCGTTTTTGCTGCATATCATACCGATGGCTTCTTCGCCTTTCACTCCTGCTTCTGACACTGTGTCCCTTCCACTCGTGTGCTTGGACTCGGAGCCTACACGGCTACCAGGAGCATCCCCGTGGCGTGACAGAGCAGACACTGGACTGTCAGTGCCACTGAAAGGTGCACAGTCTTCGTCTTGCAGGAGCCAGAGCTCATTGTTGTTGGAGTTTTTGCGCGCAATGGACGCGGCTCCGCCTCCTGGCGTACATTTCTTCATCTCTGTCCCTCCACCGCTCCCATCCTCGCATCCAGTCAGTCTGGCTCCTGGGGGTCGAGGAGGCTGCTGGGATTTCAGCTCCTCCTCACCGTCCTCTGCTTCGTCCATATCGAGCAGACAAAGCCTGACAACAGCCACTCCCGTGAACCTGAAGGTGTCCAGACAGGGCGTCGGCGGAGGGAA